>JAECWL010000197.1:9952500-10442097 GCA_018150545.1 Drosophila ercepeae | reverse complement strand
GTCTAGAAGTTGCGGCGTTTCGATACCCTATTCTATTTTTTTTCTTTCTATTTACCGTCAGCAAGTCTTTTTCTAAATAATTTTAATTGATGCCGACGTTATATATTTATTTCTTGGCTTCTATCATTTTCCCCTTGAAAATTGTCTATGGGATATTCTCTATTTGTGGTGAAATAGGCAGAGAACCGACTCTCAATTCCAGTTAAAAGCAATTTTTTTCAGCCGGCACAGAGTCTAGCCATGCGCCCACTAAGTGGCTGAAATTCCCCCTCTCCCCCCTCCGACATTAACGACGACGACTGCCACGAGTAGCTGCAGTTCCCCCTTCTCCACCCCCTCCGACGACGACGACGACTGAAGGGGAGCCGCCGCGCCGATCCCCCTACCGCTGTATTTCAAACCGGCTAAATATGCCCAAAACTGTTAAATGTATTGGAGTTTTGGGTATATGGAACATGAAATAATCTTCCCTCTTGCTCGTCCAGTCATATGCAGATGCACTGAATTTTATACCAAAAAAATTAAATAAAATACCAAAAGATATTTATATTTCCTATCAACCATTAAATCGAAGACAAAATAAATAATAATATACCCCCGAAGAAGACAAGGGAGTTGTTGACTGCTCGAAAGCAACCAGCAACTGATTCGTCCAAGGACGGAATAACCTCTATATATGCACACGCCCACGCGTCGCTGAAAGTTAATTGGAAACGAGCAGCGGTTTAAGCTTCACTCAAAATCGTCGAGAGCGAACCTTGGGTTCCACGCGATCGTTTCGTTTCGTTTCTTTTCGTCTCCGCCCAACGACTCGGTTCGGCGCTAAGAGCAAGCAATGGTAGAGGGAAAACGGCTCTTAAATCCCCCTTCTCTCTCCTCTTTCTCCGGCATACATTCGAATTATAGAATACACATTTGTACTCCGTAAATGCCGGGTATGTCGATTCCCAATAAATACCGGTTAAGTCTAGAAGTTGCAGCGTTTCGATACCTATTCTATTTTTTTCTTTCTATTTACCGTCGGCAAGTCTTTTTCGTTTTAATTTTAATTGATGCCGACGTTATATATTTATTTCTTGGCTTTCTATCCTTTTTCCCATGAAAATTGTCTATAGGATATTCTCTGACACGTGGTGAAATGGGTAGAAACCGACACTCAATTCAGTTAAAAACAATTTTTTCAGCCGGCACAGAGTCTAGCCATGCACCCACAAGTGGCTGAAATTCCCCCCTCTCCCCCCTCCGACGACAACGACGACGACTGCTACAAGTGGCTGAAGTTCCCCCCTCTCCACCCCTCCGACGACGACGACGACTGAAGGGGAGCCGCCGCACTGATCCCCTACCCTTATATTTCAGCCGGCTAAATATCCCAAAAAAAAGTAAATGTATTGGAGTTTTGGGTATATGGGTGTATGAAAGTAATCTTCCCTCTTGCTCGTCCGATCATATGCAGAAGGCGCACAATTTATACCAAAAAAAATTAAATAAAATACAAAAAATATTTATATTTCCTATCAACCGGTAAATCGAAGACAAAATAAATAAATAATATAACCCACGAAGAAGACAAGGGAGTTGTTGACTGCTCGACAGCAGCCGGCAACTGATCGTCCAAAGCAGAGATAGCCTCTATATACCACGCCCACGCGTCGCTGAAAGTTAATTGGAAACGAGCAACGAGGGCCCAGAAGCTTCACTCAAAAATCGTCGGAAACGAGCAACAGGTTCCACGCGATCGTTTTCGTTTCGTTTCTTTTCGTCTCCGCCCAACGACTCGTTCGGCGCTAAGAGCAAGCAATGGAGAGGAAAACGTCTCTAAATCCCCCTTCTCACTCTTTCTCCGGCATACATTCGAAGAAATAGAATACACATTTGTACTCCGTAAATGCCGGGTATGTCGATTCCCAATAAATGCCAAACAAGTCTAGAAGTTGCGGCGTTTCGATACCCTATTCTATTTTTTTCTTTCTATTTACCGTCGGCAAGTCTTTTTCTAAATAATTTTAATTGATGCCGACGTTATATATTTATTTCTTGGCTTCTATCATTTTCCCATGAAAATTGTCTATGGGATATTCTCTATTTGTGGTGAAATAGGTAGAGAACCGACTCTCAATTCCAGTTAAAAACAATTTTTTCAGCCGGCACAGAGTCTAGCCATGCGCCCACAAGTGGCTGAAATTCCCCCCTCTCCCCCCTCCGACGACGACGACGACTGCCACAAGTGGCTGAAGTTCCCCCCTCTCCCCCCTCCGACGACGACGACGACTGAAGGGGAGCCGCCGCACTGGTCCCCTACCCTTATATTTCAACCGGCTAAATATACCCAAAAACTATTAAATGTATTGGAGTTTTGGGTATATGGAACATGAAATAATCTTCCCTCTTGCTCGTCCGATCATATGCAGAAGGCACTGAATTTATACCAAAAAAATTAAATAAAATACAAAAAATATTTATATTTCCTATCAACCATTAAATCGAAGACAAAATAAATAATAATATACCCACGAAGAAGACAAGGGAGTTGTTGACTGCTCGAAAGCAGCCAGCAACTGATCGTCCAAAGCAGGAATAGCCTCTATATATGCGCCCACGCGTCGCTGAAAGTTAATTGGAAACGAGCAACAGGGCCCAAGCTTCGCTCAAAAATCGTCGGAAACGAGC
Organism: Drosophila ercepeae; assembly: GCA_018150545.1. Lineage (NCBI taxonomy): Eukaryota > Metazoa > Arthropoda > Insecta > Diptera > Drosophilidae > Drosophila > Drosophila ercepeae. Next base: position 10,439,427 of record JAECWL010000197.1, on the reverse strand, counting down.
AACAGGTTCCACGCGATCGTTTCGTTTCTTTTCGTCTCCGCCCAACGACTCGTTCGGCGCTAAGAGCAAACAGTAAGAGGGAAAACGTCTCTTAAATCCCCCCTTCTCACTCTTTCTCCGGCATACATTCGAAGAAATAGAATACACATTTGTACTCCGTAAATGCCGGGTATGTCGATTCCCAATAAATGCCAAACAAGTCTAGAAGTTGCGGCGTTTCGATACCCTATTCTATTTTTTTCTTTCTATTTACCGTCGGCAAGTCTTTTTCTAAATAATTTTAATTGATGCCGACGTTATATATTTATTTCTTGGCTTCTATCATTTTCCCATGAAAATTGTCTATGGGATATTCTCTATTTGTGGTGAAATAGGTAGAGAACCGACTCTCAATTCCAGTTAAAAACAATTTTTTTCAGCCGGCACAGAGTCTAGCCATGCGCCCACAAGTGGCTGAAATTCCCCCTCTCCCCCCCTCCGACGACAACGACGACGACTGCCACAAGTGGCTGAAGTTCCCCCCTCTCCACCCCTCCGACGACGACGACGACTGAAGGGGAGCCGCCGCACTGATCCCCTACCCTTATATTTCAACCGGCTAAATATACCCAAAAACTATTAAATGTATTGGAGTTTTGGGTATATGGAACATGAAATAATCTTCCCTCTTGCTCGTCCGATCATATGCAGAAGGCACTGAATTTATACCAAAAAAATTAAATAAAATACAAAAAATATTAATATTTCCTATCAACCATTAAATCGAAGACAAAATAAATAATAATATACCCACGAAGAAGACAAGGGAGTTGTTGACTGCTCGAAAGCAGCCAGCAACTGATCGTCCAAAGCGGGAATAGCCTCTATATATACGCCCACGCGTCGCTGAAAGTTAATTGGAAACGAGCAACAGGGCCCAAGCTTCACTCAAAAATCGTCGGAAACGAGCAACAGGTTCCACGCGATCGTTTCGTTTCGTTTCTTTTCGTCTCCGCCCAACGACTCGTTCGGCGCTAAGAGCAAACAGTAAGAGGGAAAACGGCTCTTAAATCCCCCCTTCTCTCTCTTTCTCCGGCATACATTCGAAGAAATAGAATACACATTTGTACTCCGTAAATGCCGGGTATGTCGATTCCCAATAAATGCCAAACAAGTCTAGAAGTTGCGGCGTTTCGATACCCTATTCTATTTTTTTCTTTCTATTTACCGTCGGCAAGTCTTTTTCTAAATAATTTTAATTGATGCCGACGTTATATATTTATTTCTTGGCTTCTATCATTTTTCCCATGAAAATTGTCTATGGGATATTCTCTATTTGTGGTGAAATAGGTAGAGAACCGACTCTCAATTCCAGTTAAAAACAATTTTTTCAGCCGGCACAGAGTCTAGCCATGCGCCCACAAGTGGCTGAAATTCCCCCTCTCCCCCCTCCGACGACAACGACGACGACTGCCACAAGTGGCTGAAGTTCCCCCCTCTCCACCCCTCCGACGACGACGACGACTGAAGGGGAGCCGCCGCACTGATCCCCTACCCTTATATTTCAACCGTCTAAATATACCCAAAAACTATTAAATGTATTGGAGTTTTGGGTATATGGAACATGAAATAATCTTCCCTCTTGCTCGTCCGATCATATGCAGAAGGCACTGAATTTATACCAAACAAATTAAATAAAATACAAAAAATATTTATATTTCCTATCAACCATTAAATCGAAGACAAAATAAATAATAATATACCCACGAAGAAGACAAGGGAGTTGTTGACTGCTCGAAAGCAGCCAGCAACTGATCGTCCAAAGCAGGAATAGCCTCTATATATACGCCCACGCATCGCTGAAAGTTAATTGGAAACGAGCAACAGGGCCCAAGCTTCACTCAAAAATCGTCGGAAACGAGCAACAGGTTCCACGCGATCGTTTCGTTTCTTTTCGTCTCCGCCCAACGACTCGTTCGGCGCTAAGAGCAAACAGTAAGAGGGAAAACGTCTCTTAAATCCCCCTTCTCACTCTTTCTCCGGCATACATTCGAAGAAATAGAATACACATTTGTACTCCGTAAATGCCGGGTATGTCGATTCCCAATAAATGCCAAACAAGTCTAGAAGTTGCGGCGTTTCGATACCCTATTCTATTTTTTTCTTTCTATTTACCGTCGGCAAGTCTTTTTCTAAATAATTTTAATTGATGCCGACGTTATATATTTATTTCTTGGCTTCTATCATTTTTCCCATGAAAATTGTCTATGGGATATTCTCTATTTGTGGTGAAATAGGTAGAGAACCGACTCTCAATTCCAGTTAAAAACAATTTTTTCAGCCGGCACAGAGTCTAGCCATGCGCCCACAAGTGGCTGAAATTCCCCCCTCTCCCCCTCCCGACGACGACGACGACTGCCACAAGTGGCTGAAGTTCCCCCTCTCCCCCCTCCGACGACGACGACGACTGAAGGGGAGCCGCCGCACTGGTCCCCCTACCCTTATATTTCAACCGGCTAAATATACCCAAAAACTATTAAATGTATTGGAGTTTTGGGTATATGGAACATGAAATAATCTTCCCTCTTGCTCGTCCGATCATATGCAGAAGGCACTGAATTTATACCAAAAAAAATTAAATAAAATACAAAAAATATTAATATTTCCTATCAACCATTAAATCGAAGACAAAATAAATAATAATATACCCACGAAGAAGACAAGGGAGTTGTTGACTGCTCGAAAGCAGCCAGCAACTGATCGTCCAAAGCGGGAATAGCCTCTATATATACGCCCACGCGTCGCTGAAAGTTAATTGGAAACGAGCAACAGGGCCCAAGCTTCACTCAAAAATCGTCGGAAACGAGCAACAGGTTCCACGCGATCGTTTCGTTTCGTTTCTTTTCGTCTCCGCCCAACGACTCGTTCGGCGCTAAGAGCAAACAGTAAGAGGGAAAACGTCTCTTAAATCCCCCTTCTCACTCTTTCTCCGGCATACATTCGAAGAAATAGAATACACATTTGTACTCCGTAAATGCCGGGTATGTCGATTCCCAATAAATGCCAAACAAGTCTAGAAGTTGCGGCGTTTCGATACCCTATTCTATTTTTTTTCTTTCTATTTACCGTCGGCAAGTCTTTTTCTAAATAATTTTAATTGATGCCGACGTTATATATTTATTTCTTGGCTTCTATCATTTTTCCCATGAAAATTGTCTATGGGATATTCTCTATTTGTGGTGAAATAGGTAGAGAACCGACTCTCAATTCCAGTTAAAAATAATTTTTTTCAGCCGACACAGAGTCTAGCCATGCGCCCACAAGTGGCTGAAATTCCCCCCTCTCCCCCCCTCCGACGACAACGACGACGACTGCCACAAGTGGCTGAAGTTCCCCCCTCTCCACCCCTCCGACGACGACGACGACTGAAGGGGAGCCGCCGCACTGATCCCCCTACCCTTATATTTCAACCGGCTAAATATACCCAAAAACTATTAAATGTATTGGAGTTTTGGGTATATGGAACATGAAATAATCTTCCCTCTTGCTCGTCCGATCATATGCAGAAGGCACTGAATTTATACCAAACAAATTAAATAAAATACAAAAATATTAATATTTCCTATCAACCATTAAATCGAAGACAAAATAAATAATAATATACCCACGAAGAAGACAAGGGAGTTGTTGACTGCTCGAAAGCAGCCAGCAACTGATCGTCCAAAGCGGGAATAGCCTCTATATATACGCCCACGCGTCGCTGAAAGTTAATTGGAAACGAGCAACAGGGCCCAAGCTTCACTCAAAAATCGTCGGAAACGAGCAACAGGTTCCACGCGATCGTTTCGTTTCGTTTCTTTTCGTCTCCGCCCAACGACTCGTTCGGCGCTAAGAGCAAACAGTAAGAGGGAAAACGGCTCTTAAATCCCCCCTTCTCTCTCTTTCTCCGGCATACATTCGAAGAAATAGAATACACATTTGTACTCCGTAAATGCCGGGTATGTCGATTCCCAATAAATGCCAAACAAGTCTAGAAGTTGCGGCGTTTCGATACCCTATTCTATTTTTTTCTTTCTATTTACCGTCGGCAAGTCTTTTTCTAAATAATTTTAATTGATGCCGACGTTATATATTTATTTCTTGGCTTCTATCATTTTTCCCATGAAAATTGTCTATGGGATATTCTCTATTTGTGGTGAAATAGGTAGAGAACCGACTCTCAATTCCAGTTAAAAACAATTTTTTCAGCCGACACAGAGTCTAGCCATGCGCCCACAAGTGGCTGAAATTCCCCCCTCTCCCCCCCTCCGACGACAACGACGACGACTGCCACAAGTGGCTGAAGTTCCCCCCTCTCCACCCCTCCGACGACGACGACGACTGAAGGGGAGCCGCCGCACTGATCCCCCTACCCTTATATTTCAACCGGCTAAATATACCCAAAAACTATTAAATGTATTGGAGTTTTGGGTATATGGAACATGAAATAATCTTCCCTCTTGCTCGTCCGATCATATGCAGAAGGCACTGAATTTATACCAAACAAATTAAATAAAATACAAAAAATATTTATATTTCCTATCAACCATTAAATCGAAGACAAAATAAATAATAATATACCCACGAAGAAGACAAGGGAGTTGTTGACTGCTCGAAAGCAGCCAGCAACTGATCGTCCAAAGCAGGAATAGCCTCTATATATACGCCCACGCGTCGCTGAAAGTTAATTGGAAACGAGCAACAGGGCCCAAGCTTCACTCAAAAATCGTCGGAAACGAGCAACAGGTTCCACGCGATCGTTTCGTTTCGTTTCTTTTCGTCTCCGCCCAACGACTCGTTCGGCGCTAAGAGCAAACAGTAAGAGGGAAAACGTCTCTTAAATCCCCCCTTCTCACTCTTTCTCCGGCATACATTCGAAGAAATAGAATACACATTTGTACTCCGTAAATGCCGGGTATGTCGATTCCCAATAAATGCCAAACAAGTCTAGAAGTTGCGGCGTTTCGATACCCTATTCTATTTTTTTCTTTCTATTTACCGTCGGCAAGTCTTTTTCTAAATAATTTTAATTGATGCCGACGTTATATATTTATTTCTTGGCTTCTATCATTTTTCCCATGAAAATTGTCTATGGGATATTCTCTATTTGTGGTGAAATAGGTAGAGAACCGACTCTCAATTCCAGTTAAAAACAATTTTTTCAGCCGGCACAGAGTCTAGCCATGCGCCCACAAGTGGCTGAAATTCCCCCTCTCCCCCCTCCGACGACGACGACGACTGCCACAAGTGGCTGAAGTTCCCCCCTCTCCCCCCCCTCCGACGACGACGACGACTGAAGGGGAGCCGCCGCACTGATCCCCCTACCCTTATATTTCAACCGTCTAAATATACCCAAAAACTATTAAATGTATTGGAGTTTTGGGTATATGGAACATGAAATAATCTTCCCTCTTGCTCGTCCGATCATATGCAGAAGGCACTGAATTTATACCAAACAAATTAAATAAAATACAAAAAATATTTATATTTCCTATCAACCATTAAATCGAAGACAAAATAAATAATAATATACCCACGAAGAAGACAAGGGAGTTGTTGACTGCTCGAAAGCAGCCAGCAACTGATCGTCCAAAGCAGGAATAGCCTCTATATATACGCCCACGCGTCGCTGAAAGTTAATTGGAAACGAGCAACAGGGCCCAAGCTTCACTCAAAAATCGTCGGAAACGAGCAACAGGTTCCACGCGATCGTTTCGTTTCTTTTCGTCTCCGCCCAACGACTCGTTCGGCGCTAAGAGCAAACAGTAAGAGGGAAAACGTCTCTTAAATCCCCCCCTTCTCACTCTTTCTCCGGCATACATTCGAAGAAATAGAATACACATTTGTACTCCGTAAATGCCGGGTATGTCGATTCCCAATAAATGCCAAACAAGTCTAGAAGTTGCGGCGTTTCGATACCCTATTCTATTTTTTTTCTTTCTATTTACCGTCGGCAAGTCTTTTTCTAAATAATTTTAATTGATGCCGACGTTATATATTTATTTCTTGGCTTCTATCATTTTTCCCATGAAAATTGTCTATGGGATATTCTCTATTTGTGGTGAAATAGGTAGAGAACCGACTCTCAATTCCAGTTAAAAATAATTTTTTTCAGCCGACACAGAGTCTAGCCATGCGCCCACAAGTGGCTGAAATTCCCCCCTCTCCCCCCTCCGACGACAACGACGACGACTGCCACAAGTGGCTGAAGTTCCCCCCTCTCCACCCCTCCGACGACGACGACGACTGAAGGGGAGCCGCCGCACTGATCCCCCTACCCTTATATTTCAACCGGCTAAATATACCCAAAAACTATTAAATGTATTGGAGTTTTGGGTATATGGAACATGAAATAATCTTCCCTCTTGCTCGTCCGATCATATGCAGAAGGCACTGAATTTATACCAAAAAAATTAAATAAAATACAAAAAATATTAATATTTCCTATCAACCATTAAATCGAAGACAAAATAAATAATAATATACCCACGAAGAAGACAAGGGAGTTGTTGACTGCTCGAAAGCAGCCAGCAACTGATCGTCCAAAGCGGGAATAGCCTCTATATATACGCCCACGCGTCGCTGAAAGTTAATTGGAAACGAGCAACAGGGCCCAAGCTTCACTCAAAAATCGTCGGAAACGAGCAACAGGTTCCACGCGATCGTTTCGTTTCGTTTCTTTTCGTCTCCGCCCAACGACTCGTTCGGCGCTAAGAGCAAACAGTAAGAGGGAAAACGGCTCTTAAATCCCCCCTTCTCTCTCTTTCTCCGGCATACATTCGAAGAAATAGAATACACATTTGTACTCCGTAAATGCCGGGTATGTCGATTCCCAATAAATGCCAAACAAGTCTAGAAGTTGCGGCGTTTCGATACCCTATTCTATTTTTTTCTTTCTATTTACCGTCGGCAAGTCTTTTTCTAAATAATTTTAATTGATGCCGACGTTATATATTTATTTCTTGGCTTCTATCATTTTTCCCATGAAAATTGTCTATGGGATATTCTCTATTTGTGGTGAAATAGGTAGAGAACCGACTCTCAATTCCAGTTAAAAACAATTTTTTCAGCCGGCACAGAGTCTAGCCATGCGCCCACAAGTGGCTGAAATTCCCCCTCTCCCCCCTCCGACGACAACGACGACGACTGCCACAAGTGGCTGAAGTTCCCCCCTCTCCACCCCTCCGACGACGACGACGACTGAAGGGGAGCCGCCGCACTGATCCCCCTACCCTTATATTTCAACCGGCTAAATATACCCAAAAACTATTAAATGTATTGGAGTTTTGGGTATATGGAACATGAAATAATCTTCCCTCTTGCTCGTCCGATCATATGCAGAAGGCACTGAATTTATACCAAACAAATTAAATAAAATACAAAAAATATTTATATTTCCTATCAACCATTAAATCGAAGACAAAATAAATAATAATATACCCACGAAGAAGACAAGGGAGTTGTTGACTGCTCGAAAGCAGCCAGCAACTGATCGTCCAAAGCAGGAATAGCCTCTATATATACGCCCACGCGTCGCTGAAAGTTAATTGGAAACGAGCAACAGGGCCCAAGCTTCACTCAAAAATCGTCGGAAACGAGCAACAGGTTCCACGCGATCGTTTCGTTTCGTTTCTTTTCGTCTCCGCCCAACGACTCGTTCGGCGCTAAGAGCAAACAGTAAGAGGGAAAACGTCTCTTAAATCCCCCCTTCTCACTCTTTCTCCGGCATACATTCGAAGAAATAGAATACACATTTGTACTCCGTAAATGCCGGGTATGTCGATTCCCAATAAATGCCAAACAAGTCTAGAAGTTGCGGCGTTTCGATACCCTATTCTATTTTTTTTTTCTTTCTATTTACCGTCGGCAAGTCTTTTTCTAAATAATTTTAATTGATGCCGACGTTATATATTTATTTCTTGGCTTCTATCATTTTTCCCATGAAAATTGTCTATGGGATATTCTCTATTTGTGGTGAAATAGGTAGAGAACCGACTCTCAATTCCAGTTAAAAATAATTTTTTTTCAGCCGGCACAGAGTCTAGCCATGCGCCCACAAGTGGCTGAAATTCCCCCCTCTCCCCCCTCCGACGACGACGACGACTGCCACAAGTGGCTGAAGTTCCCCCTCTCCCCCCTCCGACGACGACGACGACTGAAGGGGAGCCGCCGCACTGGTCCCCCTACCCTTATATTTCAACCGGCTAAATATACCCAAAAACTATTAAATGTATTGGAGTTTTGGGTATATGGAACATGAAATAATCTTCCCTCTTGCTCGTCCGATCATATGCAGAAGGCACTGAATTTATACCAAAAAAAATTAAATAAAATACAAAAAATATTAATATTTCCTATCAACCATTAAATCGAAGACAAAATAAATAATAATATACCCACGAAGAAGACAAGGGAGTTGTTGACTGCTCGAAAGCAGCCAGCAACTGATCGTCCAAAGCGGGAATAGCCTCTATATATACGCCCACGCGTCGCTGAAAGTTAATTGGAAACGAGCAACAGGGCCCAAGCTTCACTCAAAAATCGTCGGAAACGAGCAACAGGTTCCACGCGATCGTTTCGTTTCGTTTCTTTTCGTCTCCGCCCAACGACTCGTTCGGCGCTAAGAGCAAACAGTAAGAGGGAAAACGTCTCTTAAATCCCCCCTTCTCACTCTTTCTCCGGCATACATTCGAAGAAATAGAATACACATTTGTACTCCGTAAATGCCGGGTATGTCGATTCCCAATAAATGCCAAACAAGTCTAGAAGTTGCGGCGTTTCGATACCCTATTCTATTTTTTTCTTTCTATTTACCGTCGGCAAGTCTTTTTCTAAATAATTTTAATTGATGCCGACGTTATATATTTATTTCTTGGCTTCTATCATTTTTCCCATGAAAATTGTCTATGGGATATTCTCTATTTGTGGTGAAATAGGTAGAGAACCGACTCTCAATTCCAGTTAAAAACAATTTTTTTCAGCCGGCACAGAGTCTAGCCATGCGCCCACAAGTGGCTGAAATTCCCCCTCTCCCCCCTCCGACGACAACGACGACGACTGCCACAAGTGGCTGAAGTTCCCCCCTCTCCCCCCCTCCGACGACGACGACGACTGAAGGGGAGCCGCCGCACTGATCCCCCTACCCTTATATTTCAACCGGCTAAATATACCCAAAAACTATTAAATGTATTGGAGTTTTGGGTATATGGAACATGAAATAATCTTCCCTCTTGCTCGTCCGATCATATGCAGAAGGCACTGAATTTATACCAAAAAAATTAAATAAAATACAAAAATATTAATATTTCCTATCAACCATTAAATCGAAGACAAAATAAATAATAATATACCCACGAAGAAGACAAGGGAGTTGTTGACTGCTCGAAAGCAGCCAGCAACTGATCGTCCAAAGCGGGAATAGCCTCTATATATACGCCCACGCGTCGCTGAAAGTTAATTGGAAACGAGCAACAGGGCCCAAGCTTCACTCAAAAATCGTCGGAAACGAGCAACAGGTTCCACGCGATCGTTTCGTTTCGTTTCTTTTCGTCTCCGCCCAACGACTCGTTCGGCGCTAAGAGCAAACAGTAAGAGGGAAAACGGCTCTTAAATCCCCCCTTCTCTCTCTTTCTCCGGCATACATTCGAAGAAATAGAATACACATTTGTACTCCGTAAATGCCGGGTATGTCGATTCCCAATAAATGCCAAACAAGTCTAGAAGTTGCGGCGTTTCGATACCCTATTCTATTTTTTTTCTTTCTATTTACCGTCGGCAAGTCTTTTTCTAAATAATTTTAATTGATGCCGACGTTATATATTTATTTCTTGGCTTCTATCATTTTTCCCATGAAAATTGTCTATGGGATATTCTCTATTTGTGGTGAAATAGGTAGAGAACCGACTCTCAATTTCAGTTAAAAATAATTTTTTTCAGCCGACACAGAGTCTAGCCATGCGCCCACAAGTGGCTGAAATTCCCCCTCTCCCCCTCCGACGACAACGACGACGACTGCCACAAGTGGCTGAAGTTCCCCCCTCTCCACCCCTCCGACGACGACGACGACTGAAGGGGAGCCGCCGCACTGATCCCCCTACCCTTATATTTCAACCGGCTAAATATACCCAAAAACTATTAAATGTATTGGAGTTTTGGGTATATGGAACATGAAATAATCTTCCCTCTTGCTCGTCCGATCATATGCAGAAGGCACTGAATTTATACCAAACAAATTAAATAAAATACAAAAAATATTAATATTTCCTATCAACCATTAAATCGAAGACAAAATAAATAATAATATACCCACGAAGAAGACAAGGGAGTTGTTGACTGCTCGAAAGCAGCCAGCAACTGATCGTCCAAAGCAGGAATAGCCTCTATATATACGCCCACGCGTCGCTGAAAGTTAATTGGAAACGAGCAACAGGGCCCAAGCTTCACTCAAAAATCGTCGGAAACGAGCAACAGGTTCCACGCGATCGTTTCGTTTCGTTTCTTTTCGTCTCCGCCCAACGACTCGTTCGGCGCTAAGAGCAAACAGTAAGAGGGAAAACGTCTCTTAAATCCCCCCTTCTCACTCTTTCTCCGGCATACATTCGAAGAAATAGAATACACATTTGTACTCCGTAAATGCCGGGTATGTCGATTCCCAATAAATGCCAAACAAGTCTAGAAGTTGCGGCGTTTCGATACCCTATTCTATTTTTTTTCTTTCTATTTACCGTCGGCAAGTCTTTTTCTAAATAATTTTAATTGATGCCGACGTTATATATTTATTTCTTGGCTTCTATCATTTTTCCCATGAAAATTGTCTATGGGATATTCTCTATTTGTGGTGAAATAGGTAGAGAACCGACTCTCAATTCCAGTTAAAAACAATTTTTTTCAGCCGACACAGAGTCTAGCCATGCGCCCACAAGTGGCTGAAATTCCCCCCTCTCCCCCCTCCGACGACGACGACGACTGCCACAAGTGGCTGAAGTTCCCCCCTCTCCCCCCTCCGACGACGACGACGACTGAAGGGGAGCCGCCGCACTGGTCCCCCTACCCTTATATTTCAACCGGCTAAATATACCCAAAAACTATTAAATGTATTGGAGTTTTGGGTATATGGAACATGAAATAATCTTCCCTCTTGCTCGTCCGATCATATGCAGAAGGCACTGAATTTATACCAAACAAATTAAATAAAATACAAAAATATTAATATTTCCTATCAACCATTAAATCGAAGACAAAATAAATAATAATATACCCACGAAGAAGACAAGGGAGTTGTTGACTGCTCGAAAGCAGCCAGCAACTGATCGTCCAAAGCAGGAATAGCCTCTATATATACGCCCACGCGTCGCTGAAAGTTAATTGGAAACGAGCAACAGGGCCCAAGCTTCACTCAAAAATCGTCGGAAACGAGCAACAGGTTCCACGCGATCGTTTCGTTTCTTTTCGTCTCCGCCCAACGACTCGTTCGGCGCTAAGAGCAAACAGTAAGAGGGAAAACGTCTCTTAAATCCCCCTTCTCACTCTTTCTCCGGCATACATTCGAAGAAATAGAATACACATTTGTACTCCGTAAATGCCGGGTATGTCGATTCCCAATAAATGCCAAACAAGTCTAGAAGTTGCGGCGTTTCGATACCCTATTCTATTTTTTTTCTTTCTATTTACCGTCGGCAAGTCTTTTTCTAAATAATTTTAATTGATGCCGACGTTATATATTTATTTCTTGGCTTCTATCATTTTTCCCATGAAAATTGTCTATGGGATATTCTCTATTTGTGGTGAAATAGGTAGAGAACCGACTCTCAATTTCAGTTAAAAATAATTTTTTTCAGCCGGCACAGAGTCTAGCCATGCGCCCACAAGTGGCTGAAATTCCCCCTCTCCCCCCCCCCGACGACGACGACGACTGCCACAAGTGGCTGAAGTTCCCCCCTCTCCCCCTCCGACGACGACGACGACTGAAGGGGAGCCGCCGCACTGATCCCCCTACCCTTATATTTCAACCGTCTAAATATACCCAAAAACTATTAAATGTATTGGAGTTTTGGGTATATGGAACATGAAATAATCTTCCCTCTTGCTCGTCCGATCATATGCAGAAGGCACTGAATTTATACCAAAAAAAATTAAATAAAATACAAAAAATATTAATATTTCCTATCAACCATTAAATCGAAGACAAAATAAATAATAATATACCCACGAAGAAGACAAGGGAGTTGTTGACTGCTCGAAAGCAGCCAGCAACTGATCGTCCAAAGCAGGAATAGCCTCTATATATACGCCCACGCGTCGCTGAAAGTTAATTGGAAACGAGCAACAGGGCCCAAGCTTCACTCAAAAATCGTCGGAAACGAGCAACAGGTTCCACGCGATCGTTTCGTTTCGTTTCTTTTCGTCTCCGCCCAACGACTCGTTCGGCGCTAAGAGCAAACAGTAAGAGGGAAAACGTCTCTTAAATCCCCCCTTCTCACTCTTTCTCCGGCATACATTCGAAGAAATAGAATACACATTTGTACTCCGTAAATGCCGGGTATGTCGATTCCCAATAAATGCCAAACAAGTCTAGAAGTTGCGGCGTTTCGATACCCTATTCTATTTTTTTCCTTCTATTTACCGTCGGCAAGTCTTTTTCTAAATAATTTTAATTGATGCCGACGTTATATATTTATTTCTTGGCTTCTATCATTTTTCCCATGAAAATTGTCTATGGGATATTCTCTATTTGTGGTGAAATAGGTAGAGAACCGACTCTCAATTCCAGTTAAAAACAATTTTTTTCAGCCGGCACAGAGTCTAGCCATGCGCCCACAAGTGGCTGAAATTCCCCCTCTCCCCCCTCCGACGACGACGACGACTGCCACAAGTGGCTGAAGTTCCCCCTCTCCCCCCTCCGACGACGACGACGACTGAAGGGGAGCCGCCGCACTGGTCCCCCTACCCTTATATTTCAACCGGCTAAATATACCCAAAAACTATTAAATGTATTGGAGTTTTGGGTATATGGAACATGAAATAATCTTCCCTCTTGCTCGTCCGATCATATGCAGAAGGCACTGAATTTATACCAAAAAAATTAAATAAAATACAAAAAATATTTATATTTCCTATCAACCATTAAATCGAAGACAAAATAAATAATAATATACCCACGAAGAAGACAAGGGAGTTGTTGACTGCTCGAAAGCAGCCAGCAACTGATCGTCCAAAGCAGGAATAGCCTCTATATATACGCCCACGCGTCGCTGAAAGTTAATTGGAAACGAGCAACAGGGCCCAAGCTTCACTCAAAAATCGTCGGAAACGAGCAACAGGTTCCACGCGATCGTTTCGTTTCGTTTCTTTTCGTCTCCGCCCAACGACTCGTTCGGCGCTAAGAGCAAACAGTAAGAGGGAAAACGTCTCTTAAATCCCCCCTTCTCACTCTTTCTCCGGCATACATTCGAAGAAATAGAATACACATTTGTACTCCGTAAATGCCGGGTATGTCGATTCCCAATAAATGCCAAACAAGTCTAGAAGTTGCGGCGTTTCGATACCCTATTCTATTTTTTTTCTTTCTATTTACCGTCGGCAAGTCTTTTTCTAAATAATTTTAATTGATGCCGACGTTATATATTTATTTCTTGGCTTCTATCATTTTTCCCATGAAAATTGTCTATGGGATATTCTCTATTTGTGGTGAAATAGGTAGAGAACCGACTCTCAATTCCAGTTAAAAATAATTTTTTTCAGCCGACACAGAGTCTAGCCATGCGCCCACAAGTGGCTGAAATTCCCCCCTCTCCCCCCTCCGACGACGACGACGACTGCCACAAGTGGCTGAAGTTCCCCCCTCTCCCCCCTCCGACGACGACGACGACTGAAGGGGAGCCGCCGCACTGGTCCCCCTACCCTTATATTTCAACCGGCTAAATATACCCAAAAACTATTAAATGTATTGGAGTTTTGGGTATATGGAACATGAAATAATCTTCCCTCTTGCTCGTCCGATCATATGCAGAAGGCACTGAATTTATACCAAAAAAAATTAAATAAAATACAAAAAATATTAATATTTCCTATCAACCATTAAATCGAAGACAAAATAAATAATAATATACCCACGAAGAAGACAAGGGAGTTGTTGACTGCTCGAAAGCAGCCAGCAACTGATCGTCCAAAGCAGGAATAGCCTCTATATATACGCCCACGCGTCGCTGAAAGTTAATTGGAAACGAGCAACAGGGCCCAAGCTTCACTCAAAAATCGTCGGAAACGAGCAACAGGTTCCACGCGATCGTTTCGTTTCTTTTCGTCTCCGCCCAACGACTCGTTCGGCGCTAAGAGCAAACAGTAAGAGGGAAAACGGCTCTTAAATCCCCCCTTCTCGCTCTTTCTCCGGCATACATTCGAAGAAATAGAATACACATTTGTACTCCGTAAATGCCGGGTATGTCGATTCCCAATAAATGCCAAACAAGTTTAGAAGTTGCGGCGTTTTGATACCCTATTCTATTTTTTTTCTTTCTATTTACCGTCGGCAAGTCTTTTTCTAAATAATTTTAATTGATGCCGACGTTATATATTTATTTCTTGGCTTCTATCATTTTTCCCATGAAAATTGTCTATGGGATATTCTCTATTTGTGGTGAAATAGGTAGAGAACCGACTCTCAATTCCAGTTAAAAATAATTTTTTTCAGCCGGCACAGAGTCTAGCCATGCGCCCACAAGTGGCTGAAATTCCCCCGTCTCCCCCCCTCCGACGACGACGACGACTGCCACAAGTGGCTGAAGTTCCCCCCTCTCCCCCCCTCCGACGACGACGACGACTGAAGGGGAGCCGCCGCACTGATCCCCCTACCCTTATATTTCAACCGTCTAAATATACCCAAAAACTATTAAATGTATTGGAGTTTTGGGTATATGGAACATGAAATAATCTTCCCTCTTGCTCGTCCGATCATATGCAGAAGGCACTGAATTTATACCAAAAAAATTAAATAAAATACAAAAAATATTAATATTTCCTATCAACCATTAAATCGAAGACAAAATAAATAATAATATACCCACGAAGAAGACAAGGGAGTTGTTGACTGCTCGAAAGCAGCCAGCAACTGATCGTCCAAAGCAGGAATAGCCTCTATATATACGCCCACGCGTCGCTGAAAGTTAATTGGAAACGAGCAACAGGGCCCAAGCTTCACTCAAAAATCGTCGGAAACGAGCAACAGGTTCCACGCGATCGTTTCGTTTCGTTTCTTTTCGTCTCCGCCCAACGACTCGTTCGGCGCTAAGAGCAAACAGTAAGAGGGAAAACGGCTCTTAAATCCCCCCTTCTCGCTCTTTCTCCGGCATACATTCGAAGAAATAGAATACACATTTGTACTCCGTAAATGCCGGGTATGTCGATTCCCAATAAATGCCAAACAAGTCTAGAAGTTGCGGCGTTTCGATACCCTATTCTATTTTTTTTTTCTTCTATTTACCGTCGGCAAGTCTTTTTCTAAATAATTTTAATTGATGCCGACGTTATATATTTATTTCTTGGCTTCTATCATTTTTCCCATGAAAATTGTCTATGGGATATTCTCTATTTGTGGTGAAATAGGTAGAGAACCGACTCTCAATTCCAGTTAAAAATAATTTTTTTCAGCCGCCACAGAGTCTAGCCATGCGCCCACAAGTGGCTGAAATTCCCCCCTCTCCCCCCTCCGACGACGACGACTGCCACAAGTGGCTGAAGTTCCCCCTCTCCCCCCTCCGACGACGACGACGATTGAAGGGGAGCCGCCGCACTGATCCCCCTACCCTTATATTTCAACCGGCTAAATATACCCAAAAACTATTAAATGTATTGGAGTTTTGGGTATATGGAACATGAAATAATCTTCCCTCTTGCTCGTCCGATCATATGCAGAAGGCACTGAATTTATACCAAAAAAAATTAAATAAAATACAAAAAATATTAATATTTTCTATCAACCATTAAATCGAAGACAAAATAAATAATAATATACCCACGAAGAAGACAAGGGAGTTGTTGACTGCTCGAAAGCAGCCAGCAACTGATCGTCCAAAGCAGGAATAGCC
Source organism: Drosophila ercepeae (assembly GCA_018150545.1). Classification (NCBI taxonomy): domain Eukaryota; kingdom Metazoa; phylum Arthropoda; class Insecta; order Diptera; family Drosophilidae; genus Drosophila; species Drosophila ercepeae. The sequence continues at coordinate 10,423,327 of JAECWL010000197.1, read as the reverse complement.
TCTATATATAGTCCCACGCGTCGCTGAAAGTTCATTAAAGCCGAACAAACGCGATCATCTATTTAGCACTCAAAAACCCGTTCGGTTTTGAGAACACGCCCAAATACGAACGTCGCTGAGAGTTCGTTAAAGCCGAACAAACGCGATCCTCTATTTTACTCTCAACAACTCGATCGGTTTTGAGAACACGCCCAAATACAAACGTCGCTGAGAGTTCGTTAAAGCCGAACAAACGCGATCCTCTATTTTACTCTCAACAACTCGTTCGGTTTTGAGAACACGCCCAAATACGAACGTCGGTGAGAGTTCGTGAAAGCCGAACAAACCCGATGGTCTCTTTTTCTCTCAACATCGTAATCGGTATTGAGAAAACTCACCCTTGTGGAAACTATGAGAGTAAAAACGGCTCGGGTATTTTTCTTTTCGCTCTTACATACATATGCAAGAATACATTACACATTTGTACTCCACGAATACATACGTCGGTGAGAGTTCGTGAAAGCCGAACAAACCCGATGGTGTCTTTTTCTCTCAACATCGTGATCGGTATTGAGAAAACTCACCCTTGTGGAAACTAAGAGAGTAAAAACGGCTCGGGTATTTTTCTTTTTGCTCTTACATACATCGGCAAGTATACAATACACATTTGTACTCTACGAATACATACGTCGGTAAGAGTTCGTTAAAACCGATCAACAAACTCGATGCTCTTTTATGCTTTTAAATTCTTGTTAGTATTGAGGAACAATTTTCTTTTCGCTCTTTCATACATCGGCAAGTATACAATACACATTTGTACTCTACGAATACATACGTCGGTAAGAGTTCGTTAAAACCGATCAACAAACTCGATGCTCTATTATGCTCTTAAATTCTTGTTAGTATTGAGGAACACTATTACTGTTGTGCAAACAAAGAGATGAAAAACGGCTCGGAAATGCTCTTTTCCCTGGCATACATACATTTTTACTTTACATATACCGGGTAATAAAATTCCCAATACATACAAAACAAAATAATAAAATATAAGGGAGTTTTTGACTGCTCGAAAGCCGCAAGCAACTGACCTTCCCTAAGAAAAGAGCCTCGTTTTATAGCTAACAGCTACTACTCGCTCGGTTATTTTTCTTTTCGCTCTTACATACATCGGCAAGTATACAATACACATTTGTACTCTACGAATACATACGTCGGTAAGAGTTCGTTAAAACCGATCAACAAACTCGATGCTCTTTTATGCTTTTAAATTCTTGTTAGTATTGAGGAACAATTTTCTTTTCGCTCTTTCATACATCGGCAAGTATACAATACACATTTGTACTCGACGAATACATACGTCTGTGAGAGTTCGTTAAAACCGATCAACAAACTCGATGCTCTTTTATGCTCTTAAATTCATGTTAGTATTGAGGATCACTCTTACTGTTGTGCAAACAAAGAGATGAAAAACGGCTCGGAAATGCTCTTTTCCCTGGCATACATACATTTTTACTTTACATATACCGGGTAATAAAATTCCCAATACATACAAAACAAAATAATAAAATATAAGGGAGTTGTTGACTGCTCGAAAGCCGCAAGCAACTGACCTTCCCTAAGAAAAGAGTCTCGTTTTATAGCTAACAGCTACTACTTGCTGATTTCACCACGCTGTGAAATTCGACATTAGCAAGTATGAGAAATGTATCTGCAAATGCGTTTCATGTAAATGTAGATAAAATGTATATAAAATGTAGATCAAAAGATACAAATTCGTTTCCCATTTTTCTTTAAATCATAATGGAAGGTTTATTATTCCATTCACAAAAAAAAGAATAAACTAAAATTAATAGCTCAACGTATAATTGTTAAATTAAACTTATAATTCAAAAATTTTTTTTAATGGTTTAAAATTATAAAAGCTTTTATTTTTGCTAAGCATTAAAAAAAAACTCTTTGGAAAGCGTTTTAAAAATATTTGTAAAAGCTTTTGTAATGTTTTTTTTTTGCCTAAATCTGGTCACACATTAAATAAGCTTTCGGTATTTTTTCCGCGCAACCGAATGCTGAATCTGGTCAAACGGAAAGCGAAGTTTGAACGAAACAGACGAGCAGCTGACGCATTAAAATAAAAAACTATCCCCGGTTTGTTTTGACCGGCATTTTGGCGTAAGTGTACGCGCGGTCCTTACGTACATTTTTAATCTTACCTTTCACTCTCTCACTTTTAACTTCACCCCTCCCCGTCGAACTAGTTTTCTAATTGTTGATTTTTGTTGTTTTTTGTTAGCGACGCGCGCATGTATGTTTAAAATATATGCGTAAATAGAGCGAATGTGCAATTTATTAATACAAATCTTGTGTGAGTGCAAAGGCGTAATTAAATACACACTTAGAGTGAATCATTATTACGTGTTTGGTTTAATTTTTTTGCCTCATGCGGCTATTGTTTGTTTTATTGTGGTTTTTTTTTGCAAGTTTAGAACAAATTGTTTAAAATTTGAATGAAGCGAGTATGGGAGACGGAACGATGATCAGCATTCAGCTGAAGGTAAACCAGTTGTTGTTTTTGTTTATTTTTTCTGCTTCATATACCGTTTCAAGTGCAAACCCTTTTGTTTTGCCATCTCCCTTGCTCTAGTTGGAAAAAACGGAATAAAAAAACAAAACAAAAATTTACCTACAAACAGTACCAAATAATGATAGAAATTTTAAAAATTAAACAGATGCAATTTAAACTATGATGAAATTTTCGAGAAATATTAAAAAATGTATACAAAAGTTCTTTATAAGAAAAATATCTTTTTAATTCAATAAGTTTTTTATTGCTGTTTTTTCAATATTTAAAATAAGTTTCTATCCTCATTGGTTGATAGTTTCTGTTTTGGTATTAAATTCATATATTCTTAGGAATATAATTTCCCATCAAAACAAACTTTTTAAAGTATCTTTTTTTATTGAATTCAAAAAGTATCCAATTAAACCTGCTAAGTGCCAACGCTTTTACCCTTGTGTGTTTTGTATTAGTATTAGAGGTCATGACGTCAGTGAGCTGGCTTTGAGAGCGATCGTCTGAGTCACAAAAGCCTAGAAGACTCGTCCCTCTTCTTTTTTCTGGTTTAAGCACTGACGTCATGTGGGCCAAAATAAGCAATACTCAAAAGGCCTAAGCAATCGTATTTATTGGTGACTAAAGATTCTAGGGAAACGACAGCAAACAACAAACAGAACACATAGAAGTTCATCGATAACCTTGTTATCAGCTTGATGATAGTGGAAAGTTGTTCAACCACCCACCCACCATCACCCCTTTCCACTCCCATCGCTGATAAGATAAGATAAATCTTTTTTCCTCGCGTGTTTCGCATTCTTTGTTTCCACATTTATTTTCCGCCGTGTACCAATCAGTATTTCTGTGAAAAGTTAATAAAAAAGCGTGTTTTTTTTAGTTTTTTTAGAGCAGTGTGAAATAATCCGAATAGAACCAAACTAAATAAGTTAAAAACAAAAAAAAGCAAATGAAGGTTGCTGAAAAAGAAAACCGGTTGCAAATAAAAATCAAGTAACAAATAAAACACGTCATTTTGAACAAAATACATACATAAACGGCAACAGGTGAGTTTTTGTGTCTCATATTTTCTAATATTTGTAATTTTTTCATTCGGTGGGAGGGTAGAAAATACCTACCGCAATTGTACTTTCACCTTTTCGTCGGCGTAATGAGGGTCTATTTATAAATTCCACGAAAGACTTTAAATAAAGGCTTTTGTTATTTTGTGTGTTTTTTGGTTTTTATGTACAATTCTATGCATACTTCTAGGGGGTTCGATAGTTTGGTTACACGTGTGTAACGCAGTAAAGGAGACATCTCCGACCCTATAAGCTATGCCTACATATTCTTCACATCAATACAGGATTAAATTGTTAAATCTACCTCCAATGAAGGAGCGTCGCACCGAGTTAGATCTCTTTAGCTTCTTATAATCACCCAAGTACCGTATATCTATTGTTATTCTTGATGATTGCTATATTTAAACGATTCCTATCTAAAAGAATTAATATTTTTAAGCAAACATATGCTGTTTGGGGTGCGGATCAATTTCATAGAAGTTTATTTAATATTTTTGAAACACTTACCTTACTTAGGTACCGGGTATCTATAGATACATTTACTTATTTCGTAAAGTTAACCAAATTCCGAAACCATAAATGATTTATTCGAGCAAAGCTACTTTTCCAGGGTACCAAAATGTATGATAAACAAATTGTGCTGCTGCATTTGAAATTGAATTTGAATTCGAGACAAGGCCAAGTCGTGATAACGATATTGACCTCCATGGAGTTAACCGAACGCTTACCCACCCTTGTGGATTTACAATTTAGTTGTTTAAGTACACTATACACACATTTTTTTTTTTATTTTTTGTGCTGGTCGGGTTTTATCTAAGTCCATTTCCGTTTCCACTTGCCCACGTCTCAGTCGTTGTTGCGAATTTAGTTGCCCAGAAACTTTTTTGTATATTATTTGATTTGCTTTTGCTTTGCATTTGACCCGCATTTTTCGCCCCAAAAAAATTGTTTCTTTTGTGTTTTCTGTTTGGATCCAGTCGGTGGATATTTCAACAAAATTTACGGTACTAAAACATTTGGTAAACAAACGTATACAAAACAACAAAATTTCGAAAAGAGAGAGACCTCCACAAATGATCTCATTCTCGGCGGCTGTGCAGAAAATTTGTTACTTAATTTGCATAGTTTGTATGTTCAGTTTTGTATTTTTGACGCAGTTTTATTGCAGTTTTTGGCGTTTTTAAAAAAATATTTAAACTGTCAAAGGAAGAAAAACAATTTATTCGAGGCATTCTCAAATTATAGTTGGATTAGAATATCATTATATCTTAATACCACACTTCTTAAAAATAATGTGGCACATTTTTCTTAGTTTACTTTCCGGCAACAAAGTGTCAGAATATTAATTTACATTTATGCCTCTAGCTAGCCACCTTATTTTTCGGCAATACATTCTTATTTATATATATTTTTACATGGATACTGTATCGGCGAGACCATCTGGCCACATTATATGGCCGTGTGGTTCATTCAACTTGGAATGTCTGGTCGGCCCCCTCCTTCTTTCGGTCAATCGTCCGGCTCTGCATTTAAAAATATCTCAAACATTTTTTATACCCTGGCAGGGAGTACTCTTATTTTGGTCACAATTCTGCAAGGTAGTGAAGGAGACATCTCCGACCCCACAAAGTATATGTATAAAAGTATATTCTTCATCAGGATCGCCTTCTGAACCCAACTCCTGAGTCCACCTCCCCTGTCTGTATGTTTCTGCTGCCATATAGCTTCCATTTTCTTGCACTTAATAAGTTATAGTTTGTTCTGAAGCTCTTTTATAAGGATCTGAGACTATCTTGAAACTTCATGCGGATCGACCCACTTTCCAGTTGAGGCGGTTGATAAATTGATACGAAATTGTCGGAGTTTCAACCTCATTTTCGATTGGCGATAAGCCGATGCTATTCAATATGAGCAGAGCCACTTTATCCAGTTAAACAAACAACATTCTTGTCGCCATATGGGCGGAATACATTCGAAGGTTTATCAGAATTTTGCAATTTTAGAGCATTTTCATGCTTGGAAAGTGAAGTTGGGACCTTACAAAGGGATCCCCCAAACTTATACAAAGTGCAGAAAAAATGAGGGTTGGTCGCACTTGTTAATGTAGAGTGACCTTAGTTAGGGTTAATTTAACGATTTTTGTGCGGTTTTAAAACAAAAACTATGAAGAGAGAGTTATTGTTTAGTAACGAAATTTCAAAACCTCAAACTTGACTTAGAAAATATATTAGCCTCTGCAGAACTATTAAGAGAAATTACAAATTTCGGAAACTTTATATTTAATGCACTTTAATGCTGTTTCCACCCACTGTGTTGGGTATGTAGGTCATTTAATGACCCCTTAATCAGCCTCTAATCAGCTTCACTCCTTCCACCTAAATATCACCCACCACTGACACATTCAGGAGTTGCCTTGAAGAAAACCCCTTTGCAAATATATGTTAAATGGGGTTGTTTTTTTAGTCCAAAACTTTGGTGCACTGCATTTTCGTTGTGTGTTCCGTGGCCATAAAACTGTCCGACTGTATTGCCCATATTGCCAAGTCGCTGTAATTTATGGGGCACCACGCAAGTCCCCACCGAAAAGCCCACCCAACCACTGGCCCAGGGTGTCTATATTCTTTTATTTTATCCGAAAGAGTGAAGAGGAAAAAGGGGGATTGAACTTTGGCTCGCTATGTCAAAGAATATTGTCGAGTAGCGTAAGAGAAAGAAAGCCGACAATTCTTTTCAAGAGTTTAGTGGGGCTTATAAGTTCAGCTTTAAATATTTGCTTGGAAAGGTATAATACTTTATTTTACCATAAATGACTTGGCTCTCTTTTGTAAAATAATTTTAGTGTCTAGTTGGTTTAAAACTCTAGGGTCTCTACAACACCCTTTTAAAATACTCCCTAAAGGGCATCTAGAAGCTCATACTCTGCTCTACAAAATCTAGGCACTATTATCGTTGCAAGCACAAAGTAAATGAAAAGAACGCGACGTGGATGGGAACAGAATCGGGGGTACTGGGCTATACCAGGGGTCGCCCTGGCATTGGTCATATAGGAGGGATAGAACCCACGCATTGCCTTAAGTATCGATCGGCAGACCAATTGATCAAACGAGCCAATCATAAAAAAACGACGCATGCCACTTGTGACGAAACTGTTGTTTCAATCGATTTTAAATAGAACAAAAGAATATCTATATAAAGTTCTTTCAACGCCCACACCAACAAACTAAAAGCTAGAGATATTGTGGACCATCTGCCGAAAGATTTTGTGTGCTGGGAGACGGAGATAATTCTTGATATCTCGAATAAATGTTTTTCCAATTTGCGCAACAAAATCCAGACGCAGTGGCGACATTTCCATGCTGAAAAAGCACAGAAAAAGGGCCAGATTATATTTTAAACGTCACCCCTATATATCTATCATATTTTGTGCGTTTTTTTCTGGATCTCAAGCTGAGATTGTTTGTTTTAAAAGTTTGCCCTCGTACTCGGCTACTCGATTTGTTTTCTTGGTTGCCGATTCAAATATTAATTAAGAATCTGCCGCAAGCATTGCGTCAGACCCCTGATCACATTCAAACATATATTTAAATATACCTATATACATATATGTATATATATTTATGCATATATGACGTCATCGTTCTGAGATCATTTGGGTTTGGGGTCCTCTTGAAATCCCTAAAACGAACTCAATTAACCGAAATTCAAAAACAATTCCCAGAGGTCCACTTAATGTCATTCAGTTGTGCAAATTGTGATTGAATTTGTATTTTAATTCGATTGCGAGTCAAAGTTCAGGGAAAGAATCAAATAAAAATAAAAAAGTCGAAAGAGAATAGGTTTCTATATTGTAGTTTAAAGAATATTAGAAAAAAAAACTTTAGTCAGTATATAGTTAAAAAATATTCACATATTCCGGCACGAACAATTATGCCAAAGTCTTTGTTTATTTATTTTCAAAAATACAAGTACCTAATGTATTGCACAATTTTTCAACTTCTACAGTTTGAGGAACCGGCGAAATGATCTAAAACAAATAAATTATATATTCAGACAGCCAAAATATTGCTACAAGAATTTTTATATTGTTTTATAGCCAAACCGGCAGTCGAAGCATTGTCTACACATGTACAGGCTGAGGGAGAAAAGCTTCCGAAACAACCTTGACACGAAGACGGGCGGCGTTTTGAAAATGTCCGGATATGTTTAAGAATAGACCTTGCGAAAGATGTATTTATACGTATGGAAGTGTATGTCTTAATTTTGAGTTTCTCAATCGAGAAATAACAGATGTGATGACACTCTGGCTTAGACTATATATTTTTACCTTTCAAATTAAAGAGGTTAGTTGGGTGGGAAAAAGAAATAAACAAACATGTTCGTTTGCTGATAGTCAATTAACCATTAAATCAAGAACGCACGTTCGACGCCCTTTCCTTCCTGAGTGAGTCACTTTTTAAACGTATGTATATATACATATATATATATATATATATATACTTGTATATATGGTATGTATATTCGGTTTTACTCTGACAAATCGGTTAAACAACTTTGACTTTGAGGCACAACGTTCGTTACAACATTCACGGCTAATTAAGGCAAAGCGAATATCTGAAATTAGGTAGCAATTAGCTTTTATTATATCTTTGTATATAAAACAAATAGATATTACTTCTACTTGTTGCATATGTAATCGCTTTATAAAAAAAGGAGAATTAGCTATATTTTTCTACTTTGTAATTGTTTTTTAAGGTTTTTTTTTACCATATATTATGGCCAAGGCTTCTGCGTGCATGATTTAACAACTTTTAGGTAATAGCTTCAAAGAGTTATATGTAATTTTATTTAAATTAAAGGTATAGGCCACTAACAAATTATTTTTTAATGGGACTTAAAACTAAATGAATAATAACATTGAAAATTTTTCAATTTAAGCTAAAAGTTCTGTTTATTAAACCTTTTTTTTGGCTAATAATTAATAGGCCATATAGGCTTAATCTCTATCCAAAAGTAAAAGAAAGCCTTTTATTCATGATTTTTAGCTTATTTTTTCCCTTCCTTTGGTGCAAATGTTTGTGGCCCCCACTCAGAGTGGAAAACAGGAAACTCCTAAGCATAAAGGTGTCTCTGTGTGTTCCAACTTTTCTTGTGTGGGCTGGTTTTGCTTCATTTCGTTCCACGCCTCACTAAAATAGCGCACTGAAAGAAAAATACTCTAAAAGCAACCATTTTCAAGACCCTTTAACGAAGTATTCTGCTTTTCATTTTATAAAACCACTTTTTAGATGTCAACGAATTTTGATTTTAGCTTGAACAAAAGCTAGAATCGTTATGACTAAGGCTCTGTCAACCGTAGAGAGAAGAGTTTTCACCGAAGGGACCCCGACAGCCCTCGGTCCCTTAACCCCTGAAAGTCCCCCGAGTTGTTACGCATCGTCAGGCACTTGCCATAGGAATTTTTCTCCCCCGACGACGCCCCAAAAGATCGGCCAACTATAAAAAAAGGGGAATAAAAAAACATATCGCAAACGGAAGTGAAGAAATGCATTTTAAAGAGGCCACTCCCTCCTCTGCCATCCATATTTGGTGCAATTTTTTTAGTTGTCAGACGATTTTGTTTTAATTGAAATTGCAGACGGCAAATAATTTCCGGCCATGAAATTTGAGTGCACCCTTAATGGAATCGACAAGGGGATAACGTGGTAGTAGGCTGTTCTTTAATCTAATTAAGTAAATGGGACGAACATGAGCAGAACAGGTCTCATTTCCATCGGGGATGTACTTTTTAATTATCTGCAAGTGAAAATTTCGCAACCCCATGAGTAGTCATAATCGGAGAGTAAATGGAATAAGCCCTTTCTAAAGCATTATCCTGGCCAATTCAAATCTGATTTTCAAGCGGAATACATTCAACGATTTGCGGATAAATTCTCCACCGACTCCATAAAATTGTCGCTTAATGTCCTTTAGGGGACTCTCTACAAAAATTGGGCATTTCTTTGGCCCATTTTCTGGGAAGACCCCTTGGAAAAATTAAGAAATCCTTGGGAAGGCCTATGTGGCCCAAGCGAAGGCTATATATTGGCCAATTCTTATCAGATTATCAAGCGGCATCTGGGAATCTGCATAAATCTGCATCAAAATCCTGGCACACAATATTTTTTCGATTTTTTTCAAATTTTTCTGATGGTTCCCCTGAAAAATGTGAAAATCGAGAAAAATCACTTTCTCGTCCCTTTCAATGGTCATATCTTTTGCAGTTTTCATCCGATCCGTGAGCAAAGTATAGATTTGGAATCTTTATTTAATTCCCTATAAATCTGCATCAAAATCCAGGCACACAATATTTTTTCGATTTTTTTCAAATTTTTCTGATGGACCCCCTGAAAAATGTGAAAATCGAGAAAAATCACTTTTTCGTCCCTTTCAATGGCCATATCTTTGGCAGTTTTCATCCGATCCGTGAGCAAAGTATAGATTTGGAATCTTTATTTAATTCCCTATAAATGTGCATCAAAATCCTGGCACAAAATATTTTTTCGATTTTTTTCAAATTTTTCGGATGGACCCCCTGAAAAATGTGAAAATCGAGAAAAATCACTTTTCACCCCTTTCGATGGCCATATCTTTGGCAGTTTTCATCCGATCCGTGAGCAAAGTATAGATTTGGAATCTTTATTCAATTCCCTATAAATCTGCATCAAAATCCTGGCACACAATATTTTTTCGAGGGCCATATCTTTGGCAGTTTTCATCCGATCCGTGAGCAAAGTGTAGATTTGGAATCTTTATTTAATTCCCTATAAATCTGCATCAAAATCCTGGCACACAATATTTTTTCGATTTTTTTCAAATTTTTCTGATGGACTCCCTGAAAAATGTGAAAATCGAGAAAAATCACTTTTCGCCCCTTTCGATGGCCATATCTTTGGCAGTTTTCATCCAATCCGTGAGCAAAGTATAGATTTGGAATCTTTATTCAATTCCCTATAAATCTGCATCAAAATCCTGGCACAAAATATTTTTTCGATTTTTTTCAAATTTTTCCGATGGTTCCTCTGAAAAATGTGAAAATCGAGAAAAAACACTTTTTCGTCCCTTTCAATGGCCATATCTTTGGCAGTTTTCATCCGATCCGTAAGCAAAGTATAGATTTGGAATCTTTATTTAATTCCCTATAAATCTGCATCAAAATCCAGGCACACAATATTTTTTCGATTTTTTTCAAATTTTTCCGATGGTTCCCCTGAAAAATGTGAAAATCGAGAAAAATCACTTTTCATCCCTTTCGATGGTCATATCTTTGGCAGTTTTCATCCGATCCGTGAGCAAAGTATAGATTTGGAATCTTTATATAATTCCCTATAAATCTGCATCAAAATCCTGGCACACAATATTTTTTCGATTTTTTTCAAATGTTCTGGTGAGACCCCTTGGAAAAGTGAAGAAATCGCTGGGAAGGCCTTTGTGGCCCAAAGCGAAGGCTATATCTTCGCCAATTCGCATCCGATTCTCAGCGGAATATCTTAAAAGATTCACAAATACATTCTCTATCAATCTACATAAAAAAAGAACAGAAAAAAATGTTGAAACTTATAAGTCATGTTTTGTTCTGCATCAAAACTTAGCAACAAGAATTTCGATCGATATTTTATCCTTTTAAAAAGCGTAACCTTCCAAAACGCAAAAGTATACGATGTTAACGTATCGGTCAATTTCATATAATCTATGTCTTTAAAAAGACTCAAATGTTTTTTTTTAGTTCTTGGAAACTAATAAAACTTATCTTGGCAGATAAAGTTGCTCTGCTTTCTCCCTCTTGGCCGGAATTATTTTGTGTCTAACGAATTATGCAACCCCCTTTTTTGAAATGCACCATAAAGCTGTTTTCGGTGCCCTAAAATTCCAGGAAGCAGCATTTGAAAAATGTAAATTTTAATTTAACCTGCGCTTTGCAACCTCCTTTTGTGTTACTTTTGTCCATTCGGTTCATTCCTCTCTCTCCGGCCTTTTCCTTTGCGGGTTTGCCTTTTCCACCGCCGAGTCCTTGTTTGTCCTATGCAAATTTATAAAACTCCCCCTGGAAGGGCACTGGGTGTTTTTCCAACCCCTCGGTGTCCTTTCGAGTTCAAAAACCTCTCTGCGGCTCTTTAGTTTGGTTCGGTGACAGTTGGCCGTAGGTTGACTTTCAACTTTAATTGATGGGGGTGGCAGGTTGTGATCACCCAAATTATCCCGCCGCCCCTCCCACTAAACTACGCTCATGGTTGTCATGCACTTGTCGTAACCAAGTTTTTCCTATTGATTTTCCTTTTCTTGGGTTTTTGTTTTGGATTCGGTGTCGGTTTCGGTTTCGGGTTCGGTTTGTTTTTATTGTTATTACGTTGTTGACCGAAAAAACCGAGTCACTGGGTCGCAAAAAGAAGGTTGCAAAGGCGGCCAAAAGGACGGGGGTGGAGTGGAGGGGTTCGGATTTATGACACCAATTATTTATGAATTCGAAATTTGTTTGGCGCATTGCCAGCGACTCAAACAGACAGTCCGTTCGGAGGGCGGGAAGCCCCCGAAAAGAAGTCTCCTATCCGGAGAGGCCCCAGGTAACATTTGATACGACCAGAAGGGGGAGATGATGAAGTATGAAAATGAAATACCTGACTAAAAATAAAGCCACGGTGGAAAGTAATATACAAGTATTTTTTGTTGTATCAGTCTTGTAAACAGTTTTAAATATTTAAGTTTCTTTTTTAAAAATTACTTGTTTAAGTTAAATACTTGTCCGAATTGTTTGGTTATTTGAGGGCAATTTTTTATATTTACTCTTATTACTTATTTAAACTAATATTTTTGGGCCATCCTTTTAAGTTCCACGGTAGTTTAAATGCTCTACTATCCTAGAGACCCTAATGACAGTCAACTTTTGCTTTTCTTTCGACAGCAAGTTTGGGCTCAAGGACGTCGCCGGAGCAGCGGTATCGTATCGAATTGAAGGAGTCGGAGAAGCAGGAACAGGTGGACGACCAAGGAGCAGCACAAGAAGAGGAGCATGTCGGAGCGCAGGAGTCACATACAGATGGCACCACCGCCGCCGCCCCCTAAGCCAAACAAATCGCAGTCACAGACAGCCAATGGTAACGGAATCCTGTCGAATGGCAATAACAGCTACAACGGCAGTAAAAGTGTCGCAGGACCCCGATACGGGCTGGATATACAGCAAGAGCCTCAGAAACAGGATACGCCGAATCAGAAGGCAAACGTCGTTCAGAAAAGCCAGTCGCCACCACGGACGGAGCAGGTAGTGATGACTCCGCGCGGCAAGACAGCCAACAGCACGGTTATTCTCATCGAGCGGAAGCTGGTCGATGAGATCAATGATCGTGTCCACGTAGCCGGCGGCGACCACACCGGAATCATTATCAACAAGGACACCGTGGCGGGTCAAAAGAGCGCCAGCAAGGCGGCCGCCTTGTCCTTGGAGTTCCGCGTCTTTCTGGTCAGCGCCAATACGGGCAAACACTCCCAGGAGTCGAGGACATTGCGCTTCTGGTTCCGAGATTGGTTGACTAATGACGAAAAGCAGGCTCACATTGCACAGGACTTCTTCAAGGAGCTGGTCAGTCCGCAGGACTTTCCCAGAGGTAAGTTATTAGGAGGAATTCAGAGAGTTTTTAGGGGGATTATAGACTCAAAAATATACGAATACGAGTATTTTATGTATGGCTCTGTTAATTCAAAATCTCCTTTAAAAGGCTTTCCTTTCACTTAGTTTTAGGCTTCTATAATTTGAAATAAAGTAATCGCGTTTTTTTCAGATTATGTTGGGTTCATTAAGAAAATAATGAAACTGCTCCAGCATGGCTTTTCGGAAATCCAGTCTATTGAAATAGAGCTGCGCATTTTGGAGGAAACTTCGGCACCACCTTCGCGACCACGTGAGTACCCTCCAAGAGTACAAGTCCCATATACTTGTACATTTCCTTTTCATATTTAAAAATAAGAACTTGATCTTGACTTATTTTTTAAATATGTTAATATCAAGTTCAAATGAACTTAAAATATTTTAAAAATCGCTAAAAAACCTTATCGATTTCGATATGATTCCTTCTCTGGGATGGTTCCTTTGGTGCGTTTTGATATTCTTGGTGCGGATCAGCCCGGGATGGTTACATCATCTATTGTTATGGCGAGTGCAACCGGAAGTACGAGGAGGCGCTGCTGGCGCAGCGGAAGATAGGTGACGGCGACAACCTGATGAAGGCCATTTGGCTGGACATGTACACCGAGCAGCTGAGCGCCAGGCGGAAGTGATAAGGCCACCACCCACTTCCAAATCCTTCCACCTAGCCAGCTTCTTCCGACCTCTCTCTTGCTCTCAATATCGCAAAAACTAATCATCTAATCCGCTCAACAAATTCCAATTGTTATATTTGCTTCGTTTGCACCTTTTCTTCAACTTTCAACAACCTTTTTTCGTTTAGTTCTTAATTTGATATCGTTTTTTCTTGTTTTTCGTACCAATTCACGCTCTAAAAGTCACAGAAAATTTAACGTGAATTTAAAGAACATTTTGCACAACTCAGAAAAAAAGAATTGTAAAAAATAAATAAAATAAAGGCCGAAATAAAAGGGTTTAAACAAATGCATAGGTTCTTAGGTGGGTTAAAATGGGATGGGCTTTAAATGCTTTATAATTGTAAATGTATTTAATATAAAAATTCTACAAATTGAAAGGATTCAAAACATAATACATACTAGAACCGGGTTTATGTTCTGTTCAGGGTCTTTAAAAAAACATAATTAATATTTTACAAAATCTAAAATTTCTGATTAGATAAGGCCTCGAAACCACCTTAAAACGTTTGCCAAAATATTTAATAGTCCTCTATGTCGCCGCATACCCTTGAAGCCATCAGTTTCCTTGCCAGTGCAATTAGCGCCCTCTCTTGGTGCCACCCCCACTGCAATGACACCTTAAGTGTCCAATTTGTCTGCAGTCTGCCATTAAAATTTGCTGCTTGAGCATTTAAATGACTGACACGCCGCCCATTTTGAAAAGTTTTGTAAATGTGTGTGTTCTACTAACAGACACCGCCTAACCAGCCACGCCCACCGCTCAGAATGTGATTGTCTTGCTAACCAAAAGACTGAAAAAAAGTACACCAGTTTTAGACTCATGGCTTTATTGATATCCTTTGTTTAACCCTATAGTTTCCCTGGAGGAATCCCAGTTAGAATCTCCACCTTTGACGCAGGAGAAAGTACTGGAATTAATCGAACAGGCCTACCCCAATCCTGTATCACCCGAGGATCTGGCCAAGTATAACTTAAGCTTATAAATTTGAAAAACATTTTTCAAAAATATTAAAATCCATACTCGAACTTTCCAGGGACTATGGCTGGATTGAACAGGATGTTCTGCTGGTGATCCAGTCCCTTCAGGAACGCGGACTGATCAAACTGATGGAGTACAACGCCTACACCCGCATCCACCACGAGGATAAGGAAATCAAGGTGGTCAAGCAAATGCCCACCATCGCATCCAACAAACAGCCCACGATCGCCATCATTACGGCTCAGTATTGCGAAAAGCTTGCTGTCGATGCCATGCTGGAAAATAAGGAGACATTTGTCCGATACACCACAGTCGGTAGGTTGAAAGTGATAAAGGACTCGACTAATATCGAATTAATCTCATTTTTGCCGACATACGAGACTTGAGTTTGTCCCAAAAATGAAGATAAAACTTAAACTAATCCACCTAACTCTATTTTTCTCTCTGTTTCTCTCTCTTTCCCACCAAATATTATTTTTTTGTTGCCTAACCTCTCAACACCGATGGGCAAAAAAATATATATCAAATCTCACCACGAAAAATGCGAATGAATAACCAAATGAATTTGCATACAAAATTTCGTTGATTGTTCGCTTGCCTGCAAAAAATCATACTTCCCAACAAAAAATGTATTTCGAAACCAAAAACCGCATGAATGCTCTCCGATTCCTACTCCCTTGTAACAGATTCCGATCCCAATCTAACGAACTCACTCAGAAAGTCCAAAAAGAAACGAAGATTTGGTAAGCCAATGTCCAGAAAGCACAATCTAATAATGTATGCACCCATCAATTATACTAACGAGTTTATAACTAAGAAATATTTCATATTTCTAAAAGATCATAAGTGTGGTCTCACATATCACTGCATATCATCTGGAAAGAATTGTTATTACATTATTATTTAAATCGGTTCCTTCTGTCGAATAAACACTGTACCATGATGACTTGCCATAAACTTACTTGGAAACAGTTATGAACTTGTCTTAGAATAATATGATTCAGTGTATCTTTCGTGTCGTTTATGTGTGTCGCTGTCTGTTTGTGTTTTGTTTCGTCATCAGTTTGTTTTATTTGTTTGTTGTTATGGTAAAAGGATTGGATTTGTTTCGGTCTAGGAAAATAAACATGACCTTTAATACTTGTACAGAAATGTAACTATCAATATGAGATGGATTGATTACACTCGTCACGCACTGGGCTCATCATAAGGTTAATCTTTAACTAATGTTTATAAATATTGTATTGTGTTTATATAAGTAGGTGGATGCGACTTGGGTTGCAATCAAAAGTTTATTATTTTTATGATGTTCTATCCTGTAAAGAAAATTGATGTCTTGAAACCCACTCATATTTATATTTCATTTAACTCATATCCTTTTTTATTATCTTTAGGCGAATCGAATGTCTACACCCTAGGAAATATCGGGGCACACAGGATCGTGAGCACCAAGTTGCCATCGGTGGGCAGCACCAGGGAGGCAATGACGGCGACAGGCAATACTACCACCCGGCTATTGGGCACTTTCCAGAAGGTGGACTTTGTCTTTATTGTGGGCGTGGCCGGAGGCGTGCCGCACTATACGGATTACAAGAAGCACGTCCGATTGGGCGATGTGGTCATCTCGTATGTGGACAAGCAAAGGGCTTTAATAAGCAATAGGTGATATATATTTGAGATATCTTTTTATAAGACAATTTATTAATATTTGACCCGTTTTAGCAAAGAGAAGCCCTACGTTTATTTGTACAAGAGTGGCGAGGATGTGAAGACCTATTTCCCCATCAACGATTCCCTGCAGCAGATTGCCGAAAGCCTTCAGGCCAATATGCAGGTGAAGCGGCCCTGGGAGACTTACCTGAAGCAGGCCCAGAAGACCCTCGCCCAGAAGACCGAGAGCGACTTCAACCGGCCTGATAGCAAGACGGACAAGCTCTTCATGAACATCGGCAATAATGAGGTGATCGAGGTAGCCCATCCGATAGCCGCCGACGAGGTGGACGGAGTGCCACGTCTGCGCCTCCATCTGGGACCCATTGGCTCCGGCCGGGATCTGGTTAGGAGCGACGAATTGCGTACGCAATTCGCCAGGAAGTACGGCTTGCTGGCCACCGATGTAGAGATGAGCTCCGTCCTGGACAGCATCATTGGAAACTGCCGGGATAGCTTCATCCTAGTCAAGGGAATTGCCGATTACAAGGACGGCACCTCGACGAGGAAATGGCAGAATTTCGGTGCCCTTTCGGCGGCAGCGGTGGTGAAGTCAGTGATCTGTGGTATGGACGCGCCAACAAATGTTTAGGGGGCCAGCATTTGGATACCATATCCAAAGATTCCCACATTCCTCAGCCCGTAATCCTCTAGCATTTTATTTGATATCAACAGTCTAATTTTTTTGTATATTTTTTTTAATTCCTCTAAAAACCGGGCATGGAAGAGGAACTGGTTGGAATGGTTTAAGTAAAACCAAAATGTGCATACATTGCATTATATATTTTATTGTCACGTAATATTGTTTCAATTAATTTCTTGTTATTTATTTTGTTATAACTTTTGTACTACAATCTAATTTACACACAGAACGTATATACAACACATATATACAACAGTAAATAAATAAAGCAACTAAGATTGCAAATAGAAATAAACGAAATTGATATTTTATATATAAATTCAAATTTAGGCTTGACAATAGGTGGCGGTCCAAAGAAATCATTTTTTAACAACGCGTTAGTGCATTATATCTCTGTAGAGTGAGGCCCCTTTTATTTAAGGGAAAAAGTAAAAAGCTTCGCTTACAACTGAATTCCATAAAGTTACCCAAATTTATTTAATCATTTTAAGTGTTTTCAATTACACAATTTTAATTTTCCTTTTTTTCAAAAGCAAATACTAGAGTTTCAGCTAGAAAAAAGCCAAACCGCCAAAGACCGCTCAACCGCTCAAAACGGGGAAGAAGAAGAGTGAGTGAGGCGACGTATTTGGTTGTCGGCTGCGCCACACGTTTTTTAAAAATTAGTTTGCACGGTAAGTGACATAAATCCACACGATAACTTTTTAAGGGATAATTGTTTTTGAAGCAGTAAGTCTGATAATCTCAGCATTTAATAGAATAGAAAAAGAATCAATTAAAAGTAAAATCAAGCGCGTCATTTTCAAATAACGGAAGCTTGCTCCCATAACCACAGTTCAAGTGCATCAGAGAAGGAAGACCATAGTGTAAGTTCAAGTGCGTGTGTGCGTAAGGACAACGGGATGTCATGTAAAGGAATTTTCGCATAGTAGTTGAATTTAAAAATTGTTCTAAATGGGTTTTTGATATATTTACGTTTAACCCTCATATCCTGACCGGTTATTTTGATTAGGCTTTTGTTATTGTTGAAAAACCGGTTCAAAAATAAGTCTGGAAATTTGACACACGTGCTTACGCACACACGCATTCAAATCGGCAGACTCAATTTATTGGGTCTGCGATACCGACTTCTTTTATCTCTGGCCTTTGTCGCCAAGTAAACAAACCGAAATGGGCTAGGAATACAACAACAATAGCATAAAGATAAGAACTGTCGATTCCCAATTCAAATCATGTTGCTCCGTCGGCTTTTTGGTTTATTTTTAGTTCGCCCGTTCGGTTAAGCCTTTGTTGTTGTAATTAAGAGTCTGTGCGGCTGGGCTTTGGATGCGCAGGTGCGAAAGAGACGAAGTACGTGCCGGCTTCCCTGTTGTGCAGGGGGTGGAGGGAAAAGAGAGGGAACAAACACATGTTGCTTTTGCTTTTGCGTCGCATTTTTGTGATTGGATTTTTGGAATTTTACGTTATGCTTTTTGCTCCACTATTAACTTTTACTTTGTTTCCTCAGTACAGAACTCAAGATGACAACTTCCGAATGTTATCTTGTTCTGGAGGACGGCACTGTCATGGCCGGCCGGCCTTTTGGTTACGTGCCTTCGAACCAATCCGGCGGAGAAGCTGGCGCTGCCGTCGGCGGTGAAGTGGTCTTCCAAACGGGCATGGTCGGTTACACAGAAGCCCTCACCGATCGCTCATATAGTGGCCAGATCCTGGTACTGACGTATCCCCTTGTTGGCAATTACGGTGTCCCGGCTCCGGACGAGGACGAGTACGGACTGCCCTTGCACTTTGAGTGGTTAAAGGGCGCCGTCCAGGCCACTGCTTTAGTGGTTGGCGCCGTGGCCTACGATGCCTGGCATTGGCGCCTCTGGAAGACGCTGCCCGACTGGTTGGAGATGCACAAAGTGCCCGGAATTAGAGGCATCGATACCAGAGCTTTGACTAAAAAGCTTCGCGAACAGGGCAGTATGATGGGTAGGATTGTGTACGAAAAACCACCGCCCAAAGGCCTGGACAAGTCCAGCTTTGTGGATCCTAATCTCAGAAATCTGGCCAGAGAGTGCAGTATCCAGACACGAAGGGTTTTCGGCGATCCGAAGGGTCCAGGTCCGCGCATTGCCATTCTGGATTGCGGCTTGAAATTAAACCAACTACGATGTCTGCTGCAGCGTGGTGCTTCGGTTACCCTGCTCCCGTGGAGTGCCAACCTAGAAGAGGAGCAGTTCGACGCTCTCTTCCTGTCCAACGGTCCGGGAAATCCCGAGAGCTGCGAGGAGATCGTCCAGCAGGTGAACTGCTCCTATATTTATTAAAACTTTATGTATATTATTCTACTTGTTACAGGTTCGGAAAGTCCTTAAAAGTGGTACGAAACCCATTTTTGGCATCTGCTTGGGCCATCAGCTCCTGGCGAAGGCCATCGGCTGCTCCACCTACAAGATGAAATACGGAAACCGGGGCCATAATTTGCCCTGCCTCCACCGGGCTACGGGACGCTGTCTGATGACTTCCCAGAACCACGGATACGCCGTGGATCTGGAACAACTCCCCAAGGACTGGTCCGAACTATTTGTGAATGCCAACGATGGTACCAACGAGGGCATTGTCCACGCCACGAAACCCTATTTTTCGGTTCAGTTCCATCCGGAGCATCATGCCGGACCGCGGGATACCGAGTTTTTGTTCGACGTCTTCCTGGAGAGCATTAAGCACAAGCATGTGACCATTGGCGAGTTGATTGAGCAGCACTTGAAGCCAGCAAGGATTGCGGAGGAACCAGCGGTGTTGAAACCGCGAAAGGTATTGATCCTAGGCTCTGGTGGCTTGTCCATTGGTCAGGCTGGAGAGTTCGACTATTCCGGATCGCAGGCCATCAAGGCCATGCGGGAATCGAACATTCAAACGGTGCTCATCAACCCGAACATCGCCACCGTCCAGACGTCCAAGGGAATGGCGGACAAGTGCTACTTCCTGCCCCTGACGCCGCACTATGTGGAGCAGGTTATCAAGTCGGAGCGACCCAATGGAGTGCTACTTACATTTGGTGGACAAACTGCCTTGAATTGCGGCGTGGAGCTGGAGAGAGCCGGCGTCTTTTCCAAATACAACGTCCGGATCCTGGGCACTCCCATTCAATCCATTATCGAGACAGAGGACAGGAAACTCTTCGCAGATCGCGTGAACGAGATTGGAGAACAGGTGGCTCCTTCGGAGGCGGTTTACTCCGTGGCGGAAGCCCTGGAGGCGGCCAATCGCTTGGGCTACCCAGTAATGGCCAGGGCGGCCTTTTCCCTGGGAGGATTGGGTTCCGGCTTCGCCAATAATGAGCAGGAGCTCCAGAGCCTGGCTCAACAGGCCCTGGCTCATTCCAGTCAACTCATTGTGGACAAATCCCTCAAGGGCTGGAAGGAAGTCGAGTACGAAGTGGTTCGGGATGCCTACGACAATTGCATCACCGTCTGCAACATGGAGAACTTTGATCCGCTAGGAATACACACCGGCGAGAGTATAGTGGTGGCGCCATCGCAGACCCTTTCGGACCGGGAGTACCAGATGCTACGTAGCACTGCCCTGAAGGTGATCCGGCACTTTGGCGTCGTCGGTGAGTGCAATATCCAGTACGCCCTGTGTCCCCATTCCGAGCAGTTTTACATAATCGAGGTGAACGCAAGGTTGTCCAGGAGTTCCGCTTTGGCCAGTAAGGCTACCGGCTATCCCTTGGCCTATGTGGCCGCCAAACTGGCCTTGGGCTTGCCCCTCCCGGAGATTCGCAACTCGGTGACTGGAAATACCACGGCCTGCTTCGAGCCCTCCCTGGATTACTGTGTGGTAAAGATTCCACGCTGGGATTTGGCCAAATTCGTGAGGGTCAGCAAACACATAGGCAGCTCCATGAAGAGCGTGGGCGAGGTGATGGCCATTGGACGAAACTTTGAGGAGGCGTTCCAGAAGGCGCTTCGCATGGTGGACAGTGATGTGCTCGGCTTTGATCCCGATGTCGTGTCGGTGGACAAAGACCAGCTGGCCGAGCAGCTGTCGGAGCCCACGGACAGGCGACCGTTTGTCCTGGCCGCTGCTATGCAACTGGGTCTGTCCATCCAGGAGCTTCATGATTTGACGAAAATTGATTGCTGGTTTTTGGCCAGACTGGAGAGGATTATACGATTGAACACAATATACAAGGAACTCACCTCCCGGGGCAACCAGCTGGCCGCCGACCTGCTCCCGAAGGCCAAGCGTTTGGGCTTCTCCGACAAGCAAATAGCCAAGGCTACTAAGAGCACGGAACTAGCGGTCCGGCATCAGCGACAGGAGCTCGGCATCCGGCCGTATGTTAAGCAGATCGACACCGTGGCCGGAGAGTGGCCGGCTAGCACTAATTACCTGTATAACACCTACTGCGGTTCAGAGCACGATGTGGACTTCCCCGGCGGACATACCATTGTTGTGGGCTCCGGCGTCTACCGGATTGGTTCGTCTGTGGAGTTTGACTGGTGTGCCGTGGGCTGTCTGCGCGAGTTAAGGAGGCTGCAGCGACCCACCATAATGATCAACTACAATCCGGAAACCGTCTCCACTGACTACGACATGTGTGATCGGTTGTACTTTGAGGAGATCAGCTTTGAGGTGGTTATGGACATCTACGAGATGGAGTCTAGTGACGGCATCATCCTCTCGATGGGTGGCCAATTGCCCAACAACATTGCGATGGATCTGCATCGCCAGCAGGCCAAGGTTCTGGGCACTTCACCGGAATCTATCGACACAGCGGAGAATCGCTTTAAGTTCTCTCGCATGCTAGACCGAAAGGGCATCCTGCAGCCGCGTTGGAAAGAGCTTACCAACCTCCAATCAGCCATTGAGTTCTGCGAGGAGGTGGGCTATCCCTGTCTGGTGAGGCCATCCTACGTTCTGTCCGGTGCCGCTATGAACGTCGCCTATTCGAACCAGGACCTGGAAACGTATCTGAACGCCGCCTCCGAGGTCAGTCGAGAGCATCCAGTGGTCATATCCAAGTTCCTCACCGAGGCCAAGGAAATCGACGTGGATGCTGTGGCCTCCGACGGCCAGATCCTTTGCATGGCCGTATCCGAGCACGTGGAGAATGCGGGAGTTCATTCCGGAGACGCCACTTTAGTCACACCGCCGCAGGATCTCAATTCGGAGACCTTGGAAGCCATCAAGCGGATTACCTGTGGCCTGGCCAGTGTTCTTGATGTTACCGGGCCCTTTAACATGCAACTCATAGCCAAGAACAATGAACTAAAGGTCATCGAGTGTAATGTCCGTGTCTCCAGATCCTTCCCGTTTGTCTCCAAGACACTGGATCATGATTTTGTGGCCACTGCCACACGAGCGATTCTCGGCCTAGATGTGGAGCCCACGGATGTCCTGCACGGCGTGGGCAAGGTGGGGGTGAAGGTGCCCCAGTTCAGCTTCTCGCGATTAGCCGGTGCAGATGTGCAGCTGGGTGTGGAAATGGCTTCTACCGGGGAGGTGGCCTGCTTCGGGGACAACCGGTACGAGGCCTATCTCAAGGCCATGATGTCCACTGGCTTTCAGATACCGAAAAACGCAGTTCTCCTTTCAATTGGCAGTTTCAAGGTGAGTCAGATTTCACTTTGCTCATTTTTTTTATGAAGTTTTCTATTAACTATCTACCACTGGGCAGCACAAAATGGAGCTATTGCCTTCGATCCGGGATCTGGCCAAGATGGGCTACAAACTCTACGCATCCATGGGCACAGGAGACTTTTATGCCGAACATGGCGTCGATGTGAGTAACAAATATATTTTTTTATGGTTTTTAAGAAAAATATCTTAAACGTTTTCATCCATTATGACCATTATTTTTTTATTTGTATTTGTATTTGTTACATTAAAGACAATATCTGTGTGTATTGCAGGTAGAATCTGTTCAGTGGACTTTCGACAAGACGACACCGGACGATATCAACGGAGAGCTGCGTCACCTTGCCGAGTTCCTGGCCAACAAGCAGTTCGACTTGGTCATCAACCTGCCCATGAGTGGCGGAGGAGCTAGGCGGTGAGCTTACCTTTTAATTGTCCCTTTAATTTCCTTAAAAATTTAAGCAAAAGGATGAGCAAAATACATTCGGGCTTTATCAATTCAAAAACCATTCAATTTATCTATTAAAAGGGCCAAACTTGGTTTGTTTACCTCAAATCGGCGAAAGCTTCTATTCCAAATTTGTGTCTTCAAGTACTCTCTTATTATCTAAGATATTTACCTAAGATAGGGAGCGAGAAAAGGACATTTGGACGTATAAGACAGACATTTTCTTGATTTTTCAGTTGTCAGTTCAGATGATGAGTTGATTTTTTTTAGGGATCTAGGGATCCAAGGTATTTTTATTTTGTCTATTTTTAGTAGAAGCTGTGATCTGATGTGCGTAGGGTGTTAGTCTCCTAAGTTTCTGGAAAAACAAAGAACTTATTTAAAGATTTAAATCTGAATTTTTATAAAAGTCATCAAATTATTTCATAATTTTTATACCATCCGATACATGTATATAAAATCTCTCATAAAATATGTTTATCTTTTCGATTAAGTACCGAAAAGCCCACTTCAAGTATAATTTTCGCTCATTTTTATCAATTTCTACATTTTATGTAATATACCTACGGTTATATATTATACCTTCGGTTTTTTACCTTCCAGTGTCTCCTCGTTTATGACCCATGGCTATCGAACCCGCCGCCTGGCTGTCGACTATTCCATTCCCCTAGTGACGGACGTCAAGTGCACCAAGTTGCTGGTGGAATCGATGCGGATGACTGGCGGCAAGCCCGCCATGAAAACGCACACGGACTGCATGACCTCGCGGCGGATTGTCAAGTTGCCCGGATTCATAGACGTGCATGTCCATCTGAGGGAACCGGGGGCCACTCATAAGGAGGACTTTGCCAGTGGAACGGCAGCTGCTCTGGCCGGTGGAGTGACGCTGGTCTGTGCCATGCCCAATACCAATCCCTCGATCGTGGACCGCGAAACGTTTTCGCAGTTCCAGGAGCTGGCCAAGAAGGGAGCGCGCTGTGACTATGCCCTGTATGTGGGAGCCACTGACACTAATTGGGGCCAGGTCCAAGAGCTGGCCAGCCAAGCATGCGGGCTGAAGATGTATCTAAACGATACCTTTGGCACTCTGAAGCTAACAGATATGAATTCCTGGCAGAGGCACCTCACCCACTGGCCAAAAAGGGCGCCGCTTGTTTGCCACGCCGAAAAACAAAGCATGGCGGCTGTTATCCTGATGGCCCATCTTCTGGAGAGGCCAGTTCATATCTGTCACGTGGCCAGAAAGGAGGAGATCCAGCTAATAAGGGCTGCCAAGGAGAAAGGTATGCGGGTCACGTGCGAAGTGTGTCCGCACCATTTGTTCCTCAGCACCAAAGATGTGGACCGACTGGGCGGTGGCATGGCGGAGGTGAGACCTTTGCTCTGTTCCCCCGAGGATCAGGAAGCATTGTGGGAAAATCTGGAGTACATCGATGTATTTGCTACTGACCATGCTCCCCACACATTGTCTGAGAAGCGTTCCGAACGACCGCCACCAGGTTTCCCGGGGCTGGAGACCATACTGCCACTACTTTTGCAGGCGGTCCATGAAGGCCGTCTGACCCTGGAGGATATCAAACGGAAGTTCCATCGCAACCCCAGGAGCATCTTTAATTTGCCAGAGCAGCCGCACACTTATGTGGAAGTGGATTTGGACGAGGAGTGGACCATTGCGGGTGGCGAGCAAAAGACCAAGGCCGGTTGGACGCCATTCGAGGGACAAAAGGTAAAGGGTCGTGTCCACCGCGTAGTGCTGCGCAACGAGGTGGCCTTCATCGATGGCCAGGTGCTGGTAAAGCCCGGATTTGGCCAAAATGTCCGAGCCAAGCAGGCTGCACAGCTCCAGGCAGAGCAAGGCGCCCAGGAATCTCTGCCCAGTGACAACGATGCTAACGACACCTTTGCCCGTCTCCTCACCATCGTGGACGGTGCTCCGACAACCGGTGCAAAGGTCCATTTTGTGGACGAGACCAAGGAGTTTCTGCGTCCAGTTTCCCCATTGCCACGGCTGCGTTTGGACTCCACCAGCAATGCCACGTTGCGGGAGTATTTGCAGCGCACCTCCATGCCTGGCTCCAGTCCGAATCCTGTTGCCCATTCGCTGGTGGGCAAGCACATCCTCGCCGTTGACATGTTTAACAAGGAGCACTTGAACGACATCTTTAACCTGGCCCAGCTGCTGAAGTCGCGGGTGACCAAGGATCGACCGGTGGACGAGCTGTTGCGCGGCAAGATCATGGCCAGTGTATTTTACGAAGTCAGCACACGGACGCAGTGCAGTTTCGCAGCCGCTATGCTGCGTCTGGGAGGCAGGGTAATCAGCATGGATCAGCTCAGCTCTTCGGTAAAGAAGGGCGAGTCCCTGGAGGACAGCATCAAAGTAATGGCCAACTATGCAGATGTCATGGTCCTGCGCCATCCCACACCAGGAGCTGTGGCGGTTTGTTTATTGACTTACGCTTTTTCGAATCCAAATACTAATATATTAATACTCTTAGCGCGCTGCCACCTTCTGCCGCAAACCTCTAATTAATGCCGGCGATGGCGTTGGCGAACATCCCACCCAGGCTCTTTTGGACATCTTCACCATCCGCGAGGAGATCGGTACGGTCAACGGCTTGACCATCACAATGGTTGGTGACCTAAAGAACGGACGCACCGTCCACTCCCTGGCCCGCTTGCTCACTTTGTACAATGTAACACTGATATACGTTGCGCCGGAAGGTCTCCAGATGCCCGAAGAGATTGTCAAATTTGTCCACCAACGTGGCATCAAGCAGAGCTTCGCCAGCCAACTATACGATGTCCTGCCCAGCACGGATGTGCTGTACATGACCCGAATTCAACGGGAGCGATTCACCAGCGAGGCAGAGTATGAGAAGGTGGGTTTATCAATCATTTCCATAACTAGCAACCATTTTAAATGTGAAATTTTGTATAATTCTTTATTAGTGCTGTGGCCAATTGATTGTAACACCCAAACTGATGACGTTGGCCAAGAAGCGCTCCATTGTCTTGCATCCGCTGCCGCGCCTGGACGAGATCAGCCGTGACTTCGACTCCGATCCGAGGGCGGCGTATTTCCGGCAGGCGGAGTACGGCATGTATATTCGGATGGCTCTACTAGCCATGGTCGTGGGATGTCGCAACACGGCCCTTTAGAGGATTCCCGAACCTCAGCGCAAACCCTGCTCTCTCTTGACGCAATAAACCGATTTTTTCCTTTTGTATACATTTTTATACAAATATTATTTTTTTTTTTGTATTTTCAACATGAATTTTAAATAAATAAATTTTGTTCCATTGACAAATTAATTCGTGGCGAAATACAATGGGGAGGTTAGCGAGTTGGCGTCTTTGTGTTTTATAATTCCCAATCAGTTCTGACTCGGTTTCTGTATAAATAGAGACTTGCTGCACGGGAATCGCTTTTGCAAATTACAGAATATCTCGGCCATTTACTGTCCGATTTCGATGAAACTTGTCTTAAACGCTTCGTAAGAACCAAGCGCACCGATTGACGCAAAAAATTTCAAGACTTGAAGCAATAAATTTTTCATTCAATTTTCTAAAAAAAAAATTGTGTCAATCGCTGCGCTTGGTTCTTACGAAGCGTTTAAGACAAGTTTCATCGAAATCGGACAGTAAATGGCCGAGATATTCTGTAATTTGCAAAAGCGATTCCCGTGCAGCAAGTCTCTATTTATACAAAAACCGAGTCAGAACTGATTGGGAATTATAACATACCAGCGTCAAAGCTTCTCGAAGCGACCGTGCAAAAAGGCGTTAGGCACATTTTTTTAATTGCTCATATTCAAAAAAGTTAGTTTTATTTACAGTTATGTCGATTTTATTTACATTTTGTGTCGTTTTCATGAATCTAAACGATAGAAAATGTAAATAAACTAGATACATATGTTTTTAAAGATTTTACATACAAAAAAACATTAGAAGCTAAATATATATCATAATAGATAATTCTGGAAATCCTTAGACTAAGTCTCAGTCTCAAATGTTTACAAAAAAAAAACATCATGTCGTCCAGTAGATGGCATAATTAATAACGCTCCACCACCACCACTGATGTAGGCTCCCACTCGGTGTCCTGGTCCTTAACCTTGACCTTGTCCAGGGTCAGAGTACTTTCAGCAAAAGCGGCATTCAGGTTTCCAGCCAACTGAGGTTGATTTGACTGGACACTGGTCATGGCCACATTGGTGGAACTGCGACTTTTATTTTTTAAGGGACTGGAAAAATAATATGAAAATGGTTGAGTTAAAATTTTTAGATTTTAAATCATTATAGTTACCTTCGCTGCTTGCGGCACGCCACCATGGAGGCCAAAACTGCCAGAATTATAATGGCTGCAAGTAGTCCAGATAATCCGGCCACCATTGTCATCATTCCATGTGGTTCTCCATCGGAGGTGACCTTGGTAACTGCCAGGAGGGGAGGAGCGATAAGAAAGGAGAAAGCGTAAGGTGAGTGAGTGGTTGAGTTCGTAAGGCGTGAAATGTAAATTGGAGCCAAGGTCAAAGCCGCGTAAAGGGAAACGATCTCGAAGTCACAGTTGACGTCAAGTGATTTAAAAATGCGTAGCTGGGGAATTGTAAAAATTGGAAAACGACCGTTAATAATGCATATTAGAAAGTTGCATTCGTTTTAAAAACTGGCGTCACTTTTTAGTTAGTTATTATATTGATATAAAACCTCTATTAGCAAACATGGATGGGCCAACTATATTCTAAATATCGAATATATTTTACCAAGCGAAGCCGTTATTTGAATGTAATGGTATATAAACCTCGGCTTCACCTGAAGTTAGCTTTTCTTTCTTGTTAAGTGTAAAACACATGAAAAAAGAAGCTTTTGTGCCTCAGGGACAGCTGTCCGGCGTTGAACTTC
Organism: Drosophila ercepeae; assembly: GCA_018150545.1. Lineage (NCBI taxonomy): Eukaryota > Metazoa > Arthropoda > Insecta > Diptera > Drosophilidae > Drosophila > Drosophila ercepeae. The sequence continues at coordinate 10,395,052 of JAECWL010000197.1, read as the reverse complement.
AACTTGATCTGAACCGTTTCCATCATCAAATCCGATCCGACCCGATCACCGACTCAAACGAAAGCCATATATTCAGGTTTATTTAACGACAACGCCGCCGCCGCCGTCGCAGTCAACGCACTTCCGGACTTTCTAAGCCGGAAGAACGAAAGGCAAGGAACCCCTTTGGCAAAACATCAGTCCTACATTTATTTCATTATATTAATTAATTGACTTCACTTACTCGAATCCTCGACCACGAATCTTTTGGCATTGGGTGATGATTGCACGTAACCGCCCAGCTCCATTTTCAGGTCCATACTGTCTGGGAAATGGAAAATCGAAAGAAAAACCAGAAGAGGACGTGAAACAATTGTTCAAACACAAATTATAAGCCAATAAATTTACAGTGAAGACTGTTGAAAATGAACTTTTATGAAATTAATTCGAAATATTACAAAATAATAATAATACTTTACCTATTTTTACCCATATTTGTATAACTTTTCAGGGAAAATACCCTCTCTAAATGTTTTTAATGTTTCATGAATTTTTATCATCCCAATGAATAGTTTTAAAATATTTTTCAATGTATCTTTATCCCTTCATATTGTTTTCGATAAAAATTGTTTGTAAGGAATGGAAAATAAATACACTTTATTGTTCATTTCCCATACTTTGAATTTGGGAAGTTAGACTGTGCTGGCCCAGTTGCAGTGGCAACAGACAAAAAAGTCCAAAAGCACGCTCGACTTAACTTTATACAATTTTCGAGTTTTTTGGTTATTTGATTAGGCAATCCCCCGTTGTCGCCGCCTCTTTTGCAGTCGCAGTCGACGTCGCAGCCGCAGCCACAGTCGCAATCGCAGTCGCAATCGCAGTCGCAGCCGCTAATTAATTGGTCGGAGGAGCTAAGCTGATGTCGCTTATCAGCGGAGGGCAATAATTTTTGCCCAACTTGAGATGTCAGTGATTTATTTGGTCGTATGTATATACTTTGATTTTATTGCTTACAGGCCATTTGCGGCATTCGGCAGCCGAGACACTAAAAGACTTTTCTGAGATAATTTCTATCAAACAAGGGGCACTAACTAGAACAGGTGGGACTCACAAAGTGTTACATTTCTCAAGGGGTGATAAAAAGACTAAACTTTAAAGAGACAACTAATGTATGTACATTTTGACTTTAAATATTATCATTCTAATTAAAATGTTCATTAAAAACTTCAATACATTTTTGAAAATAAAATATTTATAAAACCGAAAACAAAATATTTATAAAACCGAGCATTACATCCTAAAGAATTGGCCCTGTATTATTTCGCTATCTAAAAATTTCGAACAAGAATTTTATTTACCACGTTTGGCAATTAGTCGCAGCTCTATTTGCTATTTTTTTGTACCTTTGAAAAAAAAACATACAAGAAACTCAAAAAATAAAACGTGAGGAAGTAAAATGGTTTAGAATAAATTTCCATTTTAGTTAATTTCAGAGATTTTAACAAATGGCGATTGTCACCACCTATTTATTAGCTTTGAAAGGGGGATTTCTATTTTAACGAGGCCCAAAAAGGGAGTTTAATGGTTTCCATGATCGGAATTTAAAGGCAATCGTCGCCTGATTAGCACAGAATTTGTTGGTTTTTTTTATTATGTTTCCACATGTTTTGCATGCGGGTCGAATAACTATAAAAAAACTACAGAAAATACAACGAAAGCTCAACCACTGAAACAGGCACTGAAACAAAAAATGGGTAAGCGAATGTGAAATGAGGGGGGGGGGCGACTACAAAGAGAGCTCCTTATAAGGAGTTATGTACAAAATATTGATTGTGAAAAAAGGATTATTTCTTTATAAAGAATTTTCAATCAAAATTTCTTAAGCCTTAACTGTCTTTAGAAATACAATATAAAATATTTTTAGTATGGCTTGGCCAAGTTTATATTTAAAGAGAGAAATAATATTTTATTAAGTTTTGTAGACAAGTTTATTTGTTTAGATAATGATTTAGTGGTATCAGTTTGAACAGGAAGGAAAGCAAAAACTAGGGAAATCGCAGAAAAGTTTCCAGAGAAAGGCGAAGGACAAAGTTTGATATATAAAAATATATACATATATGAAATGTATATAAAATATATATTATATTAAGTCTCATCTTCGTTTGTTTGAATTTGTTATTATTATTATTATTATTATTATTATTTTCCAGCAACCAAAGCCGCCACCGCCGCCGCCACTAATAATTTAATTAATTTAATCATTTGTCGTGGCAACAATTTAGAATTTAATTGCACGAATTACGTACGGGCTTTATAAATAACTTTGAGTGGTGAAATTTGTTGTTTTTGTTAATCCAATTTAAATAAATTAAAATTTTGTGTTTTGCACTGCCATAAAAATGATACTAATCAATTGATTACCAATGAAATAATGTGCGAAATAAAAACTCGAATTTTATGAGCACTTCAAAATTAGGTAACTTTTTGCCCAAGAACTGAATGGAACTTACGAATATATATTATGGAATATCACTGTCGATTTATTGGTTTTTCTGTATGGGATATATATATTTTTTGGATCTTTGATTTTGGCTTTATAACTGTTAACTGTGAACTAACGCCGACGACTTTCAGCGTCCGACTAATGCGATCTACGTAAAGCCGAAACGTAAACTTTCGATTGCGCCAAAAGCAGCAATGCCGACTGAGGCGCCGGCTGCGCGGTCGGCGTCAACTTTTTAAGCAGCTCTTTTCGGAACTGGACTTAACCCTCGAAATACAACCCAAAATACTCCAGAATATTATAATATATTAAAGAACCCAAGATACGGTAAATAATTCAATACGAAGTTATAAAAGAAATCTTCCATCATAGCACTAAATACTGTGAAGAATATCCTGCTTTGTTTCGCCTCAGCGGGTTAAAAAGTAGATTGTTCGGATGGAACGGGGCGGCGGATTTCTGTCAAGTTGAGCTGCTTACAAAAATGATCTTAAATCTAATTAAAATGTAACGAACGCAATGGAATTGAAATTGTAGCCAAACGAAAGCGATGCCAGGCCCTCAATGACACCAAGGCAAGTAGCAACGAAATTAAAAGTAAACAAATGAATGCGATGAAATGAAAAGTAACTGCAGTAGATCAAGGAAAAAAAACTACCCATATGTACTACATATATATGTAAGATCCGTCTTCCCATTTCCATTAACTGACATGATTTCCCGATAAGTGATAAGCCATGGACGGAGAGTAAAAAACACAAAACGCGACCTGGAAAAAGAAGTTGCGGTTCGAGGGAGGCGACTCATTCCAGATACTTGACTTTGAACCACATAGAAATAATATTTAGAGTTGTGGTAAAAATACGAGGTACTTGGTTAAAACATAGCACAAAAATGTGTATTTATAAAATCCGCAATTTTTCCATCCATTAAATCCATTAGTTATCTAAAAATAATAACTCTGAATAATAATAAAAAATATTTATAACTCTAATAAACTCTAAAAACAGGGTAATTCCTATTTAATCATAATTTCTTCCCACAGGTGTACGTGTGTCATATATGCTAACACCACTAGCCACGCCTACTTTCCGCCCTTTCAAATGGAAGACAAGTGTTTTTTCGCAATGACGCAGATGCCAAACTTTGTTTTTTTTTAATATCTGTTTTTTTTTAACATTTGAAGTCTTAGTTATTTTCCAAGCCTGGAACTCCCCAGTCGGGGCTGGGAAGACACCCCAACTAAAATTGGTAATTGTCTTAACTTTATGTATCATGAGTATTCAAAGAATTGCGAAGCTTATCGAAACCAATCAGAGTATCTTTTAAGTGGCCTCGTTTCTCTATAAATATTAACTGTCTTATCTTATGTGTACACATTTTTTTCACATTTTTTGCCCACATATTTAATTTCAGTTGTGATTCCTAATCAATGCTTTTAATTATCTAGTAAATAAAGGACCTCCTTTAAAAGTCCTTAGTCATTTTGATGAGAGGGGTTTTCCCAATTGTCAAATATATGTTAGAATATATTAACCCAGATTAAGACACCGCCAACCACCAACCATGTGATTTTGAACTTCTAATCAATGGACACTTTGCACCACTTGTTCACATTCTGCCGACTCATCTCCGGCAGTGAGTAGACGAGAGTTTTTTTATACCCCTGCAAATTGCTTTCAAATGATTTGAAATAGTTTGAAGATCTCGGAGTCGCATAAAATTGAAAACGTCATGAAACTACAGAAAATCCCCTTGACATTTCGAGCATTTTGAAACGTCATAAAGTCTATTCAAAACTAAACCAGAGTCATAAGCCTGTATCTAAGTTTCAGAACCTTGTTTTATGTAGAACCTAAGAAGCTCTCTTCTCAGGTATTACTTCATATCTGTAATATTTTTGTGGATTACCAAAAATCATGACAATGGCAAATGACGTCGACAAAATGGGCAAACAAATTGCCAGAAATAAACCGCAATCGCTCTTTCAATTTTAGACAAGAATCTCATTGGTTTGCTCAATATGTGAGTGTGTATAAAATAATGGTCAATCAGTGATTAAGACAGACAGACAAGTGTTTTTTAGCCCAGATAGCCAGAAGTCCTCCACCACTTTCGCCCCAAGAAATAGCTTTTGTCGTCACATGAATTTGCGTTTCAGAAAATAAAGACAAATAAAAAAAGTAAATAATAAATAACAACGAACAATTGTCGTGTGCTCTTTGGTCCACTTGCTGTTTATCAGAGTAAATTACATTGTGGCCGTAAAAATCTAACCAAACACTGAAATTATCGATTAACAACTGCAACTTGCTTTTGCTAATGGCAAACCTTTCCTTTTGTTTGTTTATTTGTTTATTTATTTTTCAATTTGTAAACTGTTGGCGGATCTTTAAAAACAAAATATTACGTGGCAGTAAACTGCATATACGTATACGTATTTTCCGCTTTTTTCATGACTAAGATAAATGCAGTTGAAAAAATATCATAAACTCGTTTAAAGAACAACTAAATTTTCATTTTAAATTATAAATTTTGATTGAAATATTTAGAGATTCTAGAAGTTTTAAAAAACTGAATAGTTTTCGATGTAGAAGAAAAACGAATATTTATTTTCAGTTTAGAAAATAAATTCTCAAAATATTGACTATTTTAAATATCATAGAATTTGGTGCCTTTCCACTTAAAGTATTCCATGGATATTTTAAGGCCCACAAGCCAACATACTAAAATTATTTATATTATAGATTTCAGCTCAGAGATTTCCTCATTATAGAATTCCCATAATAAATTCCTCAATTTCTCAGCATTATTTTTCTGTTTTTTCTTTACAGATAGAATCTCTGAAGTAATTCTCTTCCCAGCTTTCCAATTGAGGTTGGTAACTTAATTAAATAAATCGTTTGCTTTGAATGCAAAATAAGTGTATTATCGTACACTTACATTTAGTTATTTTTTATTCTCTTGTTATATTTATTTGGGTGTTTTATTTATTTCGCTTTGTATGGTGACCAAAATAAAACGAAACAAAAATAAACAAAACTGAAAATTTGTAGCACTTTAAATTTAAGTCAACAATTAGTGCACTGTGTCGACTTATTGCACTTGTTCTTTATATGTATGTTTATTTTTTGTATCTTTTTTTGGTTTGTTTGTATTTATTTTTAAGTTTGGTCTTTTGTCTTTTCGCAATTAATGACCCAACAATTTACATAAAACGTTGCAATGCAAACGCAATTTTCTGATATTGTCGCGTTAATTTATTTACACGTAATTTGGTTGTATATTTATTTTTTGTCTCTTCTGGTACATTGTACATTTGACTTTAATTTTATTTGAAATTTTGTTGGGCAACCCGCTACGTCAGAGGCAGATGCCCCAATGAAACATTCGACAAAAGATTTTCCTCGCTTTGTCCGTCGCATCGAATGTATATATCTTCGTCGTCAAAAACGAACACATTCTCATTATTCGAAATTTTTAAAAATAAAACAAGCGAATGTCTAGAGTAGCTACACAAAGCAGAAGGCCTACCCAGGCTAAATAAATTTAAGTCTTTTTTTCAAGTGCACGTGCAAAATTCGTGACGGAATTGGCAAATTCCAAATTGCGGATTACAAACCAAGAGACAATTTATGTAAATTCTGAAAAGGTTTTCCGTTACAGCTTGTTACAGCATTTCTGAGGTGTCATTGTTGGCCATGCACAGCAAGAAAAATGTTACAATACCATCTAGAAATAATCTAGCGCCTGTTTAATCAATTTTTAGCCTGTAAATAATAGTAATCCAATTTATGGATACCTTTTTAAATTGTTTTTGGATTAAGTACCTTTTATTTGTTATACTATACTTTGTTGCAGTGTAGCCTGCTGGTATGGCTGTCGCTTCCCATTGACGCAAGTTGCAACAATAGCGGTAACAAATGCCGGCGGCAGCAATTACTTGTGATAACAGCCACATAAATTGTTATTGTCAAAAAGCATCCAACCGCCCACCCCTACATGTACTATATATGGGTTTATATCCCCACCGATCGAGCTTAGCAATATAAATTGCCATTGCGCTTGATAAATTACACTGATCGCCATTGGCGTTGCCGGTGATTGAGCTTTGTTTGCCTCCCAAAACCGCCCACACCTGCCACTCCCCGTCGCCTACTGTCTACCAGTCTGCTTAAACTGCCTCTTTTCACTGCCATGCCCCACGCCCCTGTCAAACACGACACGATCTTGTCTAGAAATAGTGACTGATCGCTGGGAATGTATTTATAAAAATTAGCAAACATTCGATTAGATTTAATTGGTGGTAAATAAATGAAGTAAAAGTAAAAGTGATATAAAATTAATTACTGATTAAAGAAAATAATGAAGTAATGGGTTGTATACCATATGCAGTTGCTGCAGTTTAGTTTTATATAAAAAAAAATAAATTTGATGCTCAAACAATATCGAATATTTAAGCCTCTATTTAAAACAGAAAACTTTTATTTTGCATTTTGAGAATATCGTAAACTCCCAACACTAAAACTTTTCAAGCCGTGAAAATAATATAATTTTTTTAAAGTTGTTCCTCAATATTGAATAAAATATTTATAATTTGGTTGACTTTAAAATATTTGAAGGGAAAAAAGCGAACATATGATAGCTGAATTTTAGTGTTCTTAGTTTTTAATGCAACTTCTGTGCCAACTATTTCAACCCAAAGTGAAGTGTCCTAGCGTCCTGGCGGCATCCTGCAGAGCAGACCATGGAGTAACCTCCAATGATGAGCATCCAAGAGAGAAGCATTGGAATGGATCTCCTAAAGCGACTCAATGCTGGCCTTCTTGTTCTTGTTCATGCCGAGATATTCCCACCAGGATGTGCGTGTTCCGGACCGTCCACCCGCCCCGCCGGCTGATGGGGCTGCATTTGACCCGCCTACTGATGCTCCTGCCGCTGCTCCACCACTCCCGGATGAGGATGTGCCGCCGCCCGCCGCATTAGCTCCCGCCTGGCCATCGATGCCCGCCATCCGGTTGTTGGCCGTCTCTCGCACCGCCGCCCTGCTACTCTTCCGGCTGGCCGCCGACTTGGCCGCCCGCATTGTGTCCACGGACACCTGGTTGACATTGGCCAGGCTGGGGCGCGGAGTTATCCCACCATCCTGGGCACGACGCTGCTGTCGATTGCTTCCGCCAAAGATCTTACTCAAATACGGCATACACATCCTTAAGAATATGAAAGCCAGAAAGCCGAAGGAAGATCCGAAACCGGTGATTACAGCGGAACCGGAAATGGAAACGAGGTAGCGCGTCTTTTAACGGTATTTAAAGGCTCCAGCAGGCAGCGGAAGTGACGAGCAACTTCCGATAGGACAAACGGAAATGGTAATAACCGGCTGTTTAATTTTGGGGAATTGGAGTGAGCGAGTGCTGGCAGAGTTGCACGAATAAAAATTTTGCCTGTGACTGGTTGGTTGGGATCAAAAGGAAACACTAACATTGAATCCAAGGCATGCTTTAAACGGCTTTTTAACATTTTTATAGCAAGAAAGCAAGAAATGCTATTTCCCATTTATTCATGGGTTCTAAATTAAATGCACCAGACTTCTTGAACACTTAAAGTTCACACACAATCACTACCTCGACCCCAACACTGCTCACAACTGCCCCCTCTGGCAATCAGCGGACCTCTTAAAGAGGGAACATATCCTAGACCTATGCCCAACAATACAAAACGCCAGACAAAGTATCCGATTTCGAAGTATCTAAAGCTACCGATTGCCTTAGAAATCATTATACAGATAATATTAACCATAACGAATTTAAAAATACATAAGGTAATCTAAAACCTAATTGTAATTACACAATAAGAAACCCAATCATAAGTCAAACCACTACTTAAAATACCTATAGTCGAAAGCCCTGGTAGCTCACACTATTAGACCATTTGTTAGTGTAGTTTTGTAAACTACTCCATCGCCTACAATAAATTAATAAATGAAATAAGACCTTAAATAAATAATGAAACTCTGTCGAAAGTCTATTTAAAAAATGGCGTCATTTAAAGACCCAAAACAGGAAATAAAAGCCATCAATTAAAGGAAATGGGCTATCGAATGCAACACAACACTATTTTATAGTCCATAAACGAGGTTTTTTACTTTCGAACGTAAATTGTTTAAAAAATGAATCATAATTTGAAATAGTTCTCAAAGGCCAGCCATTAGGCAAACAATTATATCGTACAAGAAAATGTCGCGGAAAAAGTTTATATAATTTTAAAGAATTCAAACAAATAACTGAAAGGTAAACACCGGAACAGACCTAATAGTAAATATAGTTTGTTAAATAACAATACAATTCAATTGACTGTCCCATTTTTGATAGAAAGATCAAAATAAACACGAAATTCATTATTAACAAGACTGTATTTCCCTGATAACACAATTGTTAAGTGCAATAAAAAACAATCCAAGTCGTAAAAAAGCCTTGTTAATTATGATTATTACGAACTGTGGTTTTAAAAAGAAGCTTAGGGCTTTTGTAAATGATATCATTAGAACACTTTAATTGGAAATAGGGGTCATGGATTATTTAAATAAGCAACGATATGGAAAGAAGATATTGTTTCTAGACTGTTTTGTAAAAACATTATTTGATTGAGGATCAGGCAAGTACATGCAAATAGTTTCAATGCCATTGAGTCATGTGTCTTGATCGTCTGAGTAGAATAAAAAAAATCAGAAGCACAAGTGCACAAGTTCATTAACTTTGTGATAGGTTCTTGTAGGCCTGAGACAATAATAATAAGGTAAACTCACCGCCTTGCTCCTCCGCCACTCATGGGCAGGTTGATGACCAAGTCGAACTGCTTATTGGCCAGGAACTCGGCCGGGTGACGCAGCTCCCCGTTGATATCGTCCGGCGTCGTCTTGCCGAACGTCTACTGCACAGATTCTACCTGCAATACACACAGATATTGTATTAAATGTAACAAATACAACAAACAACAAATACAAATAAAAATAAATAAATAAATAATGGTCATAACCCAAGGTTGAAAACTTACAGAGTTATTACGCTTTATGGATTTTTCATGTCTCTATAATCGATCAATACAATACCATAAAGTAATGGCACAGTGGTGCTTGGATGAATAGCCTTAAGAAAGTCAACTTCAAGTAAAATGAATAGGAAAATATTTAATACAAATTTAAACTTCAAATAAATGAAATTAAACACTAAATCATCAAATCAAATTAACAATTTATATTTGGAAACTTGACTTCTACTTCTTATAAAGGATTCTCAATAAGATACCCGGAACTTTTCATTCGTTATATATTTAAGATGCGTACTTTCTTAGAAAAAATATGCATAGTTCCCTCATACATCAGAAATCAGCATTATAAAAAATACAGCTAGAATCATGATAGTTGTATAAATTATGATCAAGTATGGGAAGCCGTGAAGTCACTGTGCTCTTTCTAGGAAAGTATTGACAGTATGGATTCAAATGGGTCGGAATAAAGTAGCAGGAGGCGGAGGCCCGAAGTCCGGGTGGCCGGAAGCAAAGTGGCGGGGAGACACAACGTCGTTGAGTTGTTGTTATCTGATTGTTCAATTGTTTTAGTGCACACCGTATCGTATGCCGACCAGCGATCTTATCAGCTTTCAATGCGAAAGAATTGAATTGGCTGCGTTCGCGAAATTGAAATGAAACATCAGTCGATTGCCGATCTCCGATTCTCCGCAATGGGTTGTTCTTGGTCGAAATCCGAGCAGTGTGATTCCAGCGCCACGCCGAATGCCCTTCAGGCTGGCATTCCTGTGCAACGTCTTAGGCGGCACCATCGTTTGAAAAAGAAGCGCCTCCAGAGGATCCAGAAACTAAAAAGGAAAAACGATCGAAAGACGCGAAAGGAAAAGCCCATCGAAGGGGTCTCTCCATCCGTGCAACGTCGTCATTTAAGCAATGAAAGAGCTCAGCCCGAACTTGCCCCCCAGCTGCGTCTCTTGGGAGGCAGCAATGGCAGCAGCGCCACCGAATGCTACAGTGCTCTGTATGCCAGGACTTTGGAGCAGCAACGCGAGGAATTTCAGAGCACGGTGGAAAAGAGGACTCTTCATCACTTGGAAAGCAAACTGCACACGTTTCTGCTCAACCAGCTCCTTCTTGGCATTCAGTTCTTTGCCCATTTTGAGCCCGAGATGGCCCAGGTGGACGCCAATCTGAGGCATTACTCCTCTACTGAGCACAGCTTGCTCAAGAGCGGTGCCATCGATGCGGCTGTGTCTAGGAATCTGCTCTACAAGTCGGGGTAGGTTTTAGGGATTGTTCTTTTGGACTAAATGAGTTTAAATCATTTTTTACCCCACACGTCCAGGGATTTAGTATTTTTTTAAAATTGTTTTTTGTGTATTGGAAAAGAATTTTGAATTTATGACTTTAAAATAATCCAAAAACTACTTGAACAATATATAGATATACTCTCAGACAAGTCTATTGATCGGAGTAAAAAGTTCTATAAAAATTAAAGAAAAAGTGAATAAAATTAAAATGATATGCCTCTTTTTTTTTAGAAATCCAGAGTCACCTCTCCAGCCTCTGCAGAAACCCATAACCTATGTAATCTTTGAGAACGTAGACGTTTCTGGTCCGCTGGATGCCAATTATGACTCCATTGCCGCATTGTGCAAGGTGACCCTGGAGACGGAGTACTACCGGACCACGCCGTGCTCCTCCCAGTTTATCCAGCTAATGGAGCAGACCCGCTGGAAGGGTTATGTGCGATTGAAGTTACGGGAGCAGGCCAATCATCCACGCGTAGAATCCCCAATATCTAGCCTCGGTGACGGCGAGATTTACACGGAGGAGAGCTTAGCATCCACCTCATCCTTGGCTTCTTCTAGTTCAGGTTACAGTTCTGAGGACTACGATCCTGTTTATTTATCCAGATTGAATAGTCTGCGTCCTTTAAAGGACCTGCAACTTAAGGGAAGCAATCGTGTCACGAGTGATCAGTTGCCAGAGGCCTGTGTCGTTCGCCTGGCCAATTATTTGCCATCCTGGATGGAGCAGTCTGACGATGAGGATTCATCAAGTGAAAAAGACGAGGATGAGCAGAAACAGGATCAGCAGGCTGAACATCAGAACGAGGACTCTGACTACCAGGATCCCCCCACTGGCTATGAGACAGTTCAAATTCTTCGACAATGTCGCGAGGAGCAACTCCAGCAAAGCTACCTTAGCTCCCAACATTTTATGCCTTATTTCGGGGAACTTCTACGCCAGAAACTGGGTCAAGAACTGGGCATAAGCGAGGCTCAAATAAAGTCTGGTAAGTTTCGGGGATGCAGTGTTTATACCAGTCGGGAAGAGCTGGTTCCCGCCATCCATGTGCCCTATTGGCCTGATTGTGCCTTTGCGTTTGGCTTGAGACCCAGGCCACGTGTCACCAATCTCCATACTGGAGAGAAATTCCAATGGCCCACGAAACAGATGCGCGAGAAGATTTGCTCCTTGGGTTTTCATTTGGTTCCCGAGGGCTATTCCCCGAAACGCGCGAGGAATCATTTTAGGGATCTCGAGTGGAAAATTATATTTCCCCAAGCGGAATTGTTTCTGGAACGGCACTGCCTTACTCCCATGCAATTGAAAGTTTTCCAGCTGATGAAATTGCTGATCAAAACCTTTGTGGAGGAACCGGGAGATCTAATGGAGCAGCTACGTGCCCATTTGTTTTGGCAATGCGAAAGGCATAGCAACGACTGGCCGGAGGAGTTTCTGGGAGAGAGCCTGGTGCGATTCATTTCCTCCTTTGACACTTGCTTGGCCCGGAAGCACTTGAGTGACTTCTTTATTGAAAAGAGAAATCTCTTCGAGCACATCCCGGAGGACACGCTGATGAAATTGCGAAAGAAAATGGCCGGAATTGCGGAGCAGCCACTGCTCCACGTTGTCCAGGCTTTGAGGAATCTTAAGCATGGCCCAGATTTCTATCCCCAATTGGACTACAAGAGGCTGTTGGAGAATCTGTTCAGCCAAGACTACCTGGAGCTTCATGGATGGAGTAAATTTACGCGCCCTCGCTCCGTTTTCATCACCGAACTGAAGGAGAATCTGGATCAGGAGGTGTTGTTCAGGAGACCCAAGGATATAACCGATGCCAAGGGATTCCTGGGCCTGCCTCAGCACCAAGAGCGTCCTAAGGGTCACCTGAGGCGAAAAATTCAACAAAGGCAACCAAAAATTTCCCCGGAAACGCCGCAAACTCAACACAAATCCTCCCTAGACTCTATGGATGAACTGTTGCTTCTGGCTCGTTTTAATTCGGATGTATACTGCGGCTCTGCCTCGGCATCCTCAATAACCTCCGCCGCCTCTCCTGGCTACCAGGAGTCCCCGTCGAAACCGCAACTAAACAACGGTCTGGAGATCCTGCGACGCACCAATCTTCTCGAGCTTTTACTGGACTACGCTCTTGCCATGTTGAGTCAAGCAGTGCGCTTTGGCAATCGCGTTCATGCCCAATTGTACCTGGAGCAGGGTCAACGCCTCTGTTGGTTGTACCAGCAACTGGGCTGTTCTCAACAGGCCCAACACTTTGTCCAGCAACTGCAGGAGGCAGCCAGAAATATCGAAACCATGGACGAGACCCCAGTTCTTCCTAGAAGCAGGGGATTTACAATTCCCGCTGAGGAACAAACTCCAATGAGGAGAAGAAAATCAATTGCATTTGAAAAGCATATCGTTCAGATTCATTCGCCAGATTGTCTGGCCAAAATCCACCCTTCCCCGAATCTAACACCTAAAAGTATTCTCCGTACCCCAAATCATACAGAAAAACCTGATGGCAGTGTAGAAAAAATAGAAACAATGGAACAGGTCCAAGATTCAAAAACATCTGATACTTTGACGAATCAAGAGACACCCAAAATCGAGGAGACATCACTAAAAGGCAATTTACTTAAACCCATAAATGGTTTACTAAATTTGGACATAGTCAAGGATATTGGCAGTAAATCGGAGCAACTGCTTCAAAAAGTTTCCCCTTCGAAGGCCACAAGGGAGGAGGTATTAGAGTCCTTAAAGCACACAATCAAGGACGTCCTGAGCTAAGTGAATTCCCCCAAAGGAATTAGTCTTACACTTATGTACCAAATGTAAAGGGTCAGTTCTAATAGGAAGACAATAAAAAAACAGCAATGAAGAATTGTAATCTATAAGTTTAAGCCATACTAATAAATCTATAAATAAAGCATGAAAATACCTTAATCAGATGAAAGAAACCTTATCATAACCTATACAATTCGACCTACGTCGAAAAAGGTGTTGTTAATTATTATGTAAAATGTTTTGATGGAAACGAAAAGGGGGACCCCCGGGGAAAAAGTGATAAATCCCTGGGAATGCCAACATGACCCAAAGCGCAGGCTATATCTTGGCGGCATATCTCAAGGCGCATATCTTAAAAGATTCCCCAATCAATTCTCTATCAATCTGCATCAAAAACTGATAACCGAAAATTTTTTATATTTTTTTTTTAATTTTTCTGGGATAAATTAAGAAATCGTTGGGAAGGCCCAAGCGAAGGCTATATCTTGGCCAATTCTCATCCGATTCTCAAGCGGCATCTGGGAATCTGCATAAATCTGCATCAAAATCCTGGCACACAATATTTTTTCGATTTTTTTTTCAAATTTTTCCGATGGTTCCCCTGAAAAATGTGAAAATCGAGAAAAATCACTTTTTCGTCCCTTTCAATGGTCATATCTTTGGCAGTTTTCATCCGATCCGTGAGCAAAGTATAGATTTGGAATCTTTATTTAATTCCCTATAAATCTGCATCAAAATCCTGGCACACAATATTTTTTCGATTTTTTTTTCAAATTTTTCCGATGGTTCCCCTGAAAAATGTGAAAATCGAGAAAAATCACTTTTTCGTCCCTTTCAATGGTCATATCTTTGGCAGTTTTCATCCGATCCGTGAGCAAAGTGTAGATTTGGAATCTTTATTTAATTCGCTATAAATCTGCATCAAAATCCAGGCACACAATATTTTTTCGATTTTTTTCAAATTTTTCGGATGGACCCTCTGAAAAATGTGAAAATCGAGAAAAATCACTTTTTCGTCCCTTTCAATGGTCATATCTTTGGCAGTTTTCATCCGATCCGTGAGCAAAGTATAGATTTGGAATCTTTATTCAATTCCCTATAAATCTGCATCAAAATCCTGGCACAAAATATTTTTTCGATTTTTTTTTCAAATTTTTCCGATGGTTCCCCTGAAAAATGTGAAAATCGAGAAAAATCACTTTTTCGTCCCTTTCAATGGCCATATCTTTGGCAGTTTTCATCCGATCCGTGAGCAAAGTGTAGATTTGGAATCTTTATTTAATTCGCTATAAATCTGCATCAAAATCCAGGCACACAATATTTTTTCGATTTTTTTCAAATTTTTCGGATGGACCCCCTGAAAAATGTGAAAATCGAGAAAAATCACTTTTCACCTCTCTCGATGGCCATATCTTTGGCAGTTTTCATCCGATCCGTGAGCAAAGTATAGATTTGGAATCTTTATTCAATTCCCTATAAATCTGCATCAAAATCCTGGCACAAAATATTTTTTCGATTTTTTTCAAATTTTTCGGATGGACCCCCTGAAAAATGTGAAAATCGAGAAAAATCACTTTTCATCCCTTTCGATGGCCATATCTTTGGCAGTTTTCATCCGACCCGTGAGCAAAGTATAGATTTGGAATCTTTATTCAATTCCCTACAAATCTGCATCAAAATCCTGGCACAAAATATTTTTTAGATTTTTTTCAAATTTTTCGGATGGACCCCCTGAAAAAGTGTGAAAATCGAGAAAAATCACTTTTCACCCCTCTCGATGGCCATATCTTTGGCAGTTTTCATCCGATCCGTGAGCAAAGTATAGAATTGGAATCTTTATTCAATTCCCTATAAATCTGCATCAAAATCCTGGCACAAAATATTTTTTCGATTTTTTTCAAATTTTTCGGATGGACCCCCTGAAAAATGGGAAAATCGAGAAAAATCACTTTTCATCCCTTTCGATGGCCATATCTTTGGCAGTTTTCATCCGACCCGTGAGCAAAGTATAGATTTGGAATCTTTATTCAATTCCCTATAAATCTGCATCAAAATCCTGGCACAAAATATTTTTTAGATTTTTTCAAATTTTTCGGATGGACCCCCTGAAAAATGTGAAAATCGAGAAAAATCACTTTTCACCCCTCTCGATGGCCATATATTTGGCAGTTTTCATCCGACCCGTGAGCAAAGTATAGATTTGGAATCTTTATTCAATTCCCTATAAATCTGCATCAAAATCCTGGCACAAAATATTTTTTAGATTTTTTTCAAATTTTTCGGATGGACCCCCTGAAAAATGTGAAAATCGAGAAAAATCACTTTTCATCCCTTTCGATGGCCATATCTTTGGCAGTTTTCATCCGACCCGTGAGCAAAGTATAGATTTGGAATCTTTATTCAATTCCCTATAAATCTGCATCAAAATCCTGGCACAAAATATTTTTTCGATTTTTTCAAATTTTTCGGATGGACCCCCTGAAAAATGTGAAAATCGAGAAAAATCACTTTTCATCCCTTTCGATGGCCATATCTTTGGCAGTTTTCATCCGACCCGTGAGCAAAGTATAGATTTGGAATCTTTATTCAATTCCCTATAAATCTGCATCAAAATCCTGGCACAAAATATTTTTTAGATTTTTTCAAATTTTTCGGATGGACCCCCTGAAAAATGTGGAAATCGAGAAAAATCACTTTTCACCCCTCTCGATGGCCATATCTTTGGCAGTTTTCATCCGATCCGTGAGCAAAGTATAGATTTGGAATCTTTATTCAATTCCCTATAAATCTGCATCAAAATCCTGGCACAAAATATTTTTTCGATTTTTTCAAATTTTTCGGATGGACCCCCTGAAAAATGTGAAAATCGAGAAAAATCACTTTTCACCCCTTTCGAGGGCCATATCTTTGGCAGTTTTCATCCGACCCGTGAGCAAAGTATAGATTTGGAATCTTTATTCAATTCCCTATAAATCTGCATCAAAATCCTGGCACAAAATATTTTTTAGATTTTTTTCAAATTTTTCGGATGGACCCCCTGAAAAATGTGAAAATCGAGAAAAATCACTTTTCACCCCTCTCGATGGCCATATATTTGGCAGTTTTCATCCGACCCGTGAGCAAAGTATAGATTTGGAATCTTTATTCAATTCCCTATAAATCTGCATCAAAATCCTGGCACAAAATATTTTTTAGATTTTTTTCAAATTTTTCGGATGGACCCCCTGAAAAATGTGAAAATCGAGAAAAATCACTTTTCATCCCTTTCGATGGCCATATCTTTGGCAGTTTTCATCCGACCCGTGAGCAAAGTATAGATTTGGAATCTTTATTCAATTCCCTATAAATCTGCATCAAAATCCTGGCACAAAATATTTTTTCGATTTTTTTCAAATTTTTCGGATGGACCCCCTGAAAAATGTGAAAATCGAGAAAAATCACTTTTCACCCCTCTCGATGGCCATATCTTTGGCAAAATCACTTTTCATCCCTTTCGATGGCCATATCTTTGGCAGTTTTCATCCGACCCGTGAGCAAAGTATAGATTTGGAATCTTTATTCAATTCCCTACAAATCTGCATCAAAATCCTGGCACAAAATATTTTTTAGATTTTTTCAAATTTTTCGGATGGACCCCCTGAAAAATGTGAAAATCGAGAAAAATCACTTTTCACCCCTCTCGATGGCCATATCTTTGGCAGTTTTCATCCGATCCGTGAGCAAAGTATAGAATTGGAATCTTTATTCAATTCCCTATAAATCTGCATCAAAATCCTGGCACAAAATATTTTTTCGATTTTTTCAAATTTTTCGGATGGACCCCCTGAAAAATGGGAAAATCGAGAAAAATCACTTTTCATCCCTTTCGATGGCCATATCTTTGGCAGTTTTCATCCGACCCGTGAGCAAAGTATAGATTTGGAATCTTTATTCAATTCCCTATAAATCTGCATCAAAATCCTGGCACAAAATATTTTTTAGATTTTTTCAAATTTTTCGGATGGACCCCCTGAAAAATGTGAAAATCGAGAAAAATCACTTTTCACCCCTCTCGATGGCCATATATTTGGCAGTTTTCATCCGACCCGTGAGCAAAGTATAGATTTGGAATCTTTATTCAATTCCCTATAAATCTGCATCAAAATCCTGGCACAAAATATTTTTTAGATTTTTTTCAAATTTTTCGGATGGACCCCCTGAAAAATGTGAAAATCGAGAAAAATCACTTTTCATCCCTTTCGATGGCCATATCTTTGGCAGTTTTCATCCGACCCGTGAGCAAAGTATAGATTTGGAATCTTTATTCAATTCCCTATAAATCTGCATCAAAATCCTGGCACAAAATATTTTTTCGATTTTTTTCAAATTTTTCGGATGGACCCCCTGAAAAAGTGTGAAAATCGAGAAAAATCACTTTTCATCCCTTTCGATGGCCATATCTTTGGCAGTTTTCATCCGACCCGTGAGCAAAGTATAGATTTGGAATCTTTATTCAATTCCCTATAAATCTGCATCAAAATCCTGGCACAAAATATTTTTTAGATTTTTTTCAAATTTTTCGGATGGACCCCCTGAAAAATGTGGAAATCGAGAAAAATCACTTTTCACCCCTCTCGATGGCCATATCTTTGGCAGTTTTCATCCGATCCGTGAGCAAAGTATAGATTTGGAATCTTTATTCAATTCCCTATAAATCTGCATCAAAATCCTGGCACAAAATATTTTTTCGATTTTTTTCAAATTTTTCGGATGGACCCCCTGAAAAATGTGAAAATCGAGAAAAATCACTTTTCACCCCTCTCGATGGCCATATATTTGGCAGTTTTCATCCGACCCGTGAGCAAAGTATAGATTTGGAATCTTTATTCAATTCCCTATAAATCTGCATCAAAATCCTGGCACAAAATATTTTTTAGATTTTTTTCAAATTTTTCGGATGGACCCCCTGAAAAATGTGAAAATCGAGAAAAATCACTTTTCATCCCTTTCGATGGCCATATCTTTGGCAGTTTTCATCCGACCCGTGAGCAAAGTATAGATTTGGAATCTTTATTCAATTCCCTATAAATCTGCATCAAAATCCTGGCACAAAATATTTTTTCGATTTTTTTCAAATTTTTCGGATGGACCCCCTGAAAAATGTGAAAATCGAGAAAAATCACTTTTCACCTCTCTCGATGGCCATATCTTTGGCAGTTTTCATCCGATCCGTGAGCAAAGTATAGATTTGGAATCTTTATTCAATTCCCTATAAATCTGCATCAAAATCCTGGCACAAAATATTTTTTCGATTTTTTCAAATTTTTCGGATGGACCCCCTGAAAAATGTGAAAATCGAGAAAAATCACTTTTCATCCCTTTCGATGGCCATATCTTTGGCAGTTTTCATCCGACCCGTGAGCAAAGTATAGATTTGGAATCTTTATTCAATTCCCTATAAATCTGCATCAAAATCCTGGCACAAAATATTTTTTAGATTTTTTTCAAATTTTTCGGATGGACCCCCTGAAAAATGTGGAAATCGAGAAAAATCACTTTTCACCCCTCTCGATGGCCATATCTTTGGCAGTTTTCATCCGATCCGTGAGCAAAGTATAGATTTGGAATCTTTATTCAATTCCCTATAAATCTGCATCAAAATCCTGGCACAAAATATTTTTTTCGATTTTTTTCAAATTTTTCTGATGGACCCCCTGAAAAATGTGAAAATCGAGAAAAATCACTTTTCACCCCTCTCGATGGCCATATCTTTGGCAGTTTTCATCCGATCCGTGAGCAAAGTATAGATTTGGAATCTTTATTCAATTCCCTATAAATCTGCATCAAAATCCTGGCACAAAATATTTTTTCGATTTTTTTCAAATTTTTCGGATGGACCCCCTGAAAAATGTGAAAATCGAGAAAAATCACTTTTCATCCCTTTCGATGGCCATATCTTTGGCAGTTTTCATCCGACCCGTGAGCAAAGTATAGATTTGGAATCTTTATTCAATTCCCTATAAATCTGCATCAAAATCCTGGCACAAAATATTTTTTAGATTTTTTCAAATTTTTCGGATGGACCCCCTGAAAAATGTGAAAATCGAGAAAAATCACTTTTCATCCCTTTCGATGGCCAATCTTTGGCAGTTTTCATCCGAAACGTGAGCAAAGTATAGATTTGGAATCTTTATTCAATTCCCTATAAATCTGCATCAAAATCCTGGCACAAAATATTTTTTCGATTTTTTTCAAATTTTTCGGATGGACCCCCTGAAAAATGTGAAAATCGAGAAAAATCACTTTTCACCTCTCTCGATGGCCATATCTTTGGCAGTTTTCATCCGATCCGTGAGCAAAGTATAGATTTGGAATCTTTATTCAATTCCCTATAAATCTGCATCAAAATCCTGGCACAAAATATTTTTTCGATTTTTTTCAAATTTTTCGGATGGACCCCCTGAAAAATGTGAAAATCGAGAAAAATCACTTTTCATCCCTTTCGATGGCCATATCTTTGGCAGTTTTCATCCGACCCGTGAGCAAAGTATAGATTTGGAATCTTTATTCAATTCCCTATAAATCTGCATCAAAATCCTGGCACAAAATATATTTTTCGATTTTTTCAAATTTTTCGGATGGACCCCCTGAAAAATGTGAAAATCGAGAAAAATCACTTTTCATCCCTTTCGATGGCCATATCTTTGGCAGTTTTCATCCGACCCGTGAGCAAAGTATAGATTTGGAATCTTTATTCAATTCCCTATAAATCTGCATCAAAATCCTGGCACAAAATATTTTTTCGATTTTTTTCAAATTTTTCCGATGGACCCCCTGAAAAATGTGAAAATCGAGAAAAATCACTTTTTCGTCCCTTTCAATGGCCATATCTTTGGCAGTTTTCATCCGATCCGTGAGCAAAGTATAGATTTGGAATCTTTATTTAATTCCCTATAAATCTGCATCAAAATCCTGGCACAAAATATTTTTTCGATTTTTTTCAAATTTTTCGGATGGACCCCCTGATAAATGTGAAAATCGAGAAAAATCACTTTTCACCCCTTTCGATGGCCATATCTTTACCTTGAAAACCCCTTGGAAAAATGAAGGAATCCCTAGGAAGGCCTATGTGGCCCAAAGCGAAGGCTATATCTTCCCCAATTCTCATCCGATTCTCAAGCGGCATATCTTAAAAGGGTTCTAACCCGATTCTCTATCAATCTGCATTAAAAACTGTTTACCGAAAAATTTTGAGATTTTTTGTTATATGTTAAGAAAATAACTGATGTTTGTGACAATTTCCGCAAATACAATTTAAAATTAAAATATATACATATGGTTAAAGAAATATAAATAATTATTATATATATCTGTAAATCTAAATTATATTTTAAGCCCAACGTTAACTCCTAACTCTTAAAAATTAAAAATAAAAAAGACAATTCTAGTTTCCATATATTAATACTTGTTTATTGTTTCTTAAATTTTAAAACTTATGATGCCGAAATGCCACGGACTCTCGTAAACAAAAGAGCTGCAAAAAATGCTATAAATTTAAGTCTAGTAGCACCAACAAAACCAGTGGGGTCTTGAGAACATATGTCGTGGCAAGATCTATTTATAAACTCCTTCAAACTCCTACTGCCACACGCACCCTTCGCAATTGACTTCCTCCAGACAAGGGAGACTAAAAGTACAAAAGGTAATCCATTCAGTTGAAGACGAGACATCGCCTGCGATGGCCACTTTCGGAGTCCGTGGGATGGGTCAGCCTCTGGGCATACGGTTGTGCTGCTGCCGCGTCTGTACCTGCGTTAATTTCGGATTCGTGCTGTCGCGGATCGGGCTGCTTAAGCTGATGCAGTTGGGCCTGGCTATGCTTTGCGAAGGCCTGCTCATCCGGTATGGTGTGCCCTATGCGGATTCGATTGGTCAGGCCCTGACGGGGTTCCTGGCCACGACGGGTCACTGCTTCACCACCACGGGCATCCTACTCATTTGCTACGCCTTTTCGGACAAGTCCTACAATCTGATAAGGCAGTCTTTGTTTGTGAGTCTGATACAGTTCATCCAGAGGAAAACAATTTATAACTTCCTATTCTTTTTTATTCCTATACTTTAGGAAACCCTCTTTAATGCCCTGGCTTGCTGCATGTACTTCAGCTCATCCAGTTACATGGGTTTCGCCTGCGTGGTTTGGTTGCATCCTCAGTTTCTGGTGCGTCCTGGTTTCTGGGCCTACCCCGCCATGACAGCCTGCTATGTAAGTCCTAAAAATAAACTGCAAAATCCACAAAAAATAAGTAATTATTTACACTTTAGTATATGGGCTATGCAGCGGGTATTCTTCATGCCCTGGATGCCTACCTAGCCTTTCGACATTTTCGGGGATCTCGCTAAATGTCAGGACATTAACAGACATGTTAACAATAAGTATCATTTTTTTGCACATATTTATATTACAAGATATATTAGTTAGTTGTTTTAAGGCACCTTTCGGGTGGTAAGAGCGCTTACATTACACACAAAAAAAATATCCTTTCGATAAAAATGGACTGGGTTTGTTTAGCACCAAATAAAGAGGATGTGGTAGATCCTGCTATCCTTCCTAGGCCTGCTTATTGGCCTCCGCCTTGAATTTTCTAAAAAATAGTTAAATATCTTTGTAGTTTAAGGTTTAAATAAATATTTTTTAATTTAAATTTGTTACTTGAGTTGTTTGAGGGCCTGACTGGTTTCATAATCGGCCTTTAAAAGGCCAATTCGCACCCAGCGCGGACGTTCGTGGATGACCTTGTGAATGAGGAACTTCAGTCCCAGCAGGAGATGCTCAAAAATCACAAAGGAGAGTTCCGGCATCGATGGCAGCCAATGGGTGAAAAAGTCCCTAAGAAATTATTCAAGAAAATGATTAATAAAAGGGGAATATTTTTAACCGGTACTCGCAAAGAAGGAACTGTCGTGAAATGCGGAGTTTACCAATGGAATCTATAAATGTATCCTTACTTGACATTTGGTTGCAGGAATAGCAAGCCGCAATTGCTTAGCAAGGACATCACGGAGAGAAGTTCGAAAGCCAGCTGCCAGGCGCCAATATTTTTAGCCCTCCGGGCAAAGGGCCGTTTGAAAATGTTGCACAACTTGAACATATCAATGTGCACCGCAAATACATTGTTTAGCAAAGCTCCAATCGCCGCGAATGGAGCCACGGCGGCAAAGAGCACGACATAGCCAAATTGGATGCACACCTGCAGGTAGTCCTCGTACGTGGAATGGTAGCCATCGAGGCCGGACTCGTAAAAGGACTGTTCGTAGCGCGCCACATCGGTGATCGATCGCAACTTTTCCTCGGCCACCTCGCGATGTCGGAACTCTGCATATTTCTGCCGCAAAACCGCCAACAGCGGTATCCCTATCTCCTGAGCAATGCACAGGAGCTGGAAGACGAGCAACTGCATCATTAGCTGGTATTTCAATTGCCTCAGATCCTGCAGCACGAACGCTATGTAGAATTGCGAAAAGAAATTGTTGACAATCTCGAAGAGCATCAGCTTATTGACCCTGTGCCGGTCGTACTGCGACCTGGTGCGATGGTTCTCCAGATTGGTCAGGAATGTGGCCAGCTTCTCGTAGGCCCACGAGAATATTGCAATCAGTACGGACTGCACAATAACCGGAACGTACAGCAGCCACGAATCGGCTCCAAAATCGGCCAATACTTCCGCCTCGATTTGAAATTGGTAGAGAGCAAACC
Source organism: Drosophila ercepeae (assembly GCA_018150545.1). Classification (NCBI taxonomy): domain Eukaryota; kingdom Metazoa; phylum Arthropoda; class Insecta; order Diptera; family Drosophilidae; genus Drosophila; species Drosophila ercepeae. Next base: position 10,371,734 of record JAECWL010000197.1, on the reverse strand, counting down.
ATCCGGCGGCCACTACGCATCCAAAAACCACCGGATACGAGATGCAATACATTTGGAGGTAGGTGTACCGCATTGGGTACTGCAAGGTCAAGCGTCCGGTAATCGGATCCAGACGCAATTTTCCCGTATAGGCCGACCTGGGCTTGTCCAAGCTGCTCATTTCGATGGTGCCCCAGCAGTAGGAGTAGCCAGCACACTTGCGTTTCCACAACTCCAAGAAGATCTGAAAGAAGGAAATATGCTAAAGAATAGAATATTATAGAACTCCACTCACCGTAGTCCAGACCACATAGAAGCTGCAGACCAGTGAGAGATTCAATTCAAAGAGGCATTGAAGTATTCCAAAAAGAGCCGGAAATATCAGGGCTTTGGTATAGAATTCAATAAAACCAAAGTACAGGCCAATACTTGAACCAAAATAGTTGCGAATATCCTCGATGGGCAGATGAGTACGCTTGAGATTCCAATTAAAGCGGTTCAAAAAAAGCTAAGATGGGAAAGCTATTAGTTCTGACTTTTCATTAGAAAACGAAAAGAACTCACAATATCATGAAGGGGAAACATATCTTCGATGTAACCCTTTTGCACATACGACTTGATTCCGTCCTGTATGGCATCCTTTATGAGTACGGGGATCTCACAATAACGAAGAATCTGCTCTTTACTCATACCGGGTAATAAAAAGTCGGATATGAAGCCGTTGTTGAACTTTTGCATGCTGCCCGTGGTGGTCATCTTCTCCAGTTCAGCGGCATCGGCCAGGCGGAGTAATGTATCTAAACTGGCCGAAAGATATAGGTACTTTTCGGTGGTCCTGGAAGGGTATTATATTGTCAATAGGTTTCTTTTTGGTTTCAGTTATTTGGTAAGAGATTACCCCACTATTTCCAGGGTGGTCTGTATGCCAAACTCCTGGATTATCTTCTCCACATCCTGGCAATGTCGCAGCTTCGCTTTCTCCGTGAAAATAATAACGATATGAGTCTGAAAACATTTCAATACAATGAAAAGGTTATTTTATAATATATAAAATCAGCATTTAAGATTTTTCCGTTTCAGTGTAGTTTCTGAACAGAAGGTGTGTTCCACAGCTATACCCACATTGTATGTGGGAGCAGTAACTCGAAAATACAATTTTCACACAAAGCTCTGGAGAATTGTGGTTTGTAATTGAAATGATGAAATTAAAGAACAACCCTCCTACTAACTTCTGACATACCTTCTCGAAGCGTTCAGTGTCGGGGCCATCGCCTTCAGCGGAATCTCCAGAGTCCAAGGTCTTCTGGCGCTGCAGTGCCTCCAATTTCAAGCTGCGCTGCCGCCGGAACAACTGGTTCTCAATAATGTTCCGCGTGCGTGGTCCAGGACCTGGAAAAATAAAAACGAAATGAGATTATGTAGTCGGACATGAATCCATGATTATGCACTCACTTTTGCCATCTTCGGACATCGTTGCTGAACTAATAACAATGCCAGCGGCGCAGAAGAGATCTCTTTTGGCAATGTTTTATTATTATTTTTGATATTTTTTTGTTCTGCCACAGTGGCATATGAGTAATATTTGACCGCCGCTGTCTCTTTATTTACTCATTTTTCTTTTCTCTCTATTTTTCCCGAGATGCTTCTTCGCCGTGTGCGTGTGGCTGTTGTTGTTGGCGTTTCGCTTGGCAATCCCAACCTCCGAATTTTAATAATGCCAGAACAGAGATAGATACGACGATTTACCACTTTTTTCGGTTATTGCCGGTTCTAGGTGCTCTGGGCCTCTGCTCTTGCCGCTTTGTTGTTGTTTTGTGGCCGCAATGACGGCGTCCCTGCTGTCGTTTCCTTGGACTTGGCCTCAATAATTACTCTAGGCATTGTCATATTTAATTTGGATTTTAATGTGCGTTTAAATTGGCAACTAAATTACCGCCCGCCCGGCCCTCTGGCATTTTATCAATCGATCAATTATTGATAGAGACGGGAAAGCATAATTTTGTAAGAGATGACAATGTTTGTAACGGTTTAAACTCAAATTGAAATTCATGTTTTTCATAAATATTTGAATCCAAATACAAATATAATCAAAAAAAATATACAAGTATACTTACCAAAGAGTACTTTGTAGAGTTGAGACTTTTAGCACCTACACTTTTTTATAACCAAGTACCTTTTGTTAAAAAACTCATTTAACACACAAAGTTTCCTCTAAAGAAACACATTATTCTTAAAAGGTCACAAGACACATTCACTTACATGTAAAATTAAAGGTTTTCGATACACACGCGCGTACACAAAAAAACAAACAAAATATCTTTTTTATAAAATAATTATTTTATAAACACAAACAGTTGCAGTCATCTGGCAACTCTCGTCGCGTACTTTTGGACCTTTACCCATCTGGCAGCTCGCCAGCCTCCCTCCAAAAAAAGAAGAAGAAAAAGCAGCTGATCTTGCCGCTGCCGCCGCCGTGCTCTCCCAGAGACATTGTGATGCAATTTTTGTTGTGTTTTCAGGCCTAAAAGTGAAAGTTTTCACTGATAAGCAGATTCCAAAGCTCGAAAGTCAAGATTTTTTTGGATATCAAGGCGGAAAAAGCAACTGGGAAAACACCGAACAAAGCATTATTGAAAAACGCGAGGGAAAACTGGAGGGCAGAGTACAAGACACTCCAGAAGGCGCCGCGCACATGAGTGATATTGGAACGCATTGATCCACCCTGTCGGGCTGAGATAGCGCGGCCAATGCCTGGTGAGCTGGCCACCGCACTGGGCACTCATTTGGGAGGCCTAACCTCAAACCATAAGGCACAAATCGGATCTGAAGCGAACTGAATCGTTCCCAATTCCACAACTCCATTCCCCTCCACCCACATTAAAGTGTTCCAAAAGCGAGGTGACCCAGAATGCAGCGCATAATGCCCGCCAGCTGGACCAGTGGTGGCGGCCTGCTGCCCTTTCGCATCTCCACCACCACAAAGGTGAGGAACCCAGTCACTCCCAATGACAAAATCATCCATAATCCTCTCCATCCTGCAGGTTGTCTTCTTCTCGTTAACCGCTGGAGTGGCTCTAATGGGTGTGCTGTCGCGCTTCCTGCGCCGTCGAAAGCCACCGCGTCCTCCGCGACGGGCCAGGAAGTACACAGGCCGGCGCACTCGAAACAGCATGCGTAGCCCCAACGATCTGATATCGATTGCCGGGTCCAAGGCCTCGGCCAGATCGGGCAGTCCCGTGGGCTCGACGATAGCCTTCTCCGATCGCCTGTCCATGGCTTCGGGGTCCATTGGGGCCGGAGCTTTGGTCGGCGGAGGAACGTCAATGGTTACACAGCTGACAGCCCAGCAACTGGGTGTTATGGGCATGGAGGCGCTTGACACGGTGATTAACTTCTGGGAAGATGCCCTGGCGGCGCACTATTCGCCTGGCGGGTTGCCCGCCTTGCTGACCACCGCCGAGGACTCCGAGTTCTGTCGGGAGATCCAGAATCTTCTGGAAATGGCCTATACGCTGCAGGAGCAGAGCGAGCTGCTGTTTCTCGACCAGCGTTCGGTGCTTTTCCGCGAAGAGCATTCCATTGACGAGGCCGAGGAGGAGACGACCAACACGGACGAGGAACGGCGGTCAAGGAAATCCGGCAGCGTTTTAAGCCGGGCCGGTTCCGATCCCAATTTCGACTCCGCTGAAAGCTTTGCCTCCGCTCTGGATCAGGTGGCTGATCTGCGGGAGTTCGAGGGCTTCATCGAGACCTCGTACGAGGAGTATCCGCTCTTCCAGACCGCCCTTAAGCACCACGACGAGTATACGGTGCCGTGCCGCACCATTCGGGCGGAGCTGATGCATTGTGACAGCGACACCGAGTACCTGGCCAAGCTGCACTGCGTCCGTCTAGCGTTCCAGTTTCTGTTCAAGGACCCTGCCGTAGGCCAGTGGATTTGCGATGCCGGACGGCAAATACTCACTGACCTGTTGTGCCTCGGCGACAAGGACACCAAGGAGTTTCTGGTGGGTTACGAGGACATGGTCAACTATCTGCACGACACCTCCAACTGGCCGTGCATCCAAATGGAGCTGGAGCAGCGCAACGTCAAGGCGATGACGTTCTACGACATCTGCCTGGACTTTATCATCCTGGACTCGTTCAAGGATTTGGATGCTCCACCGGCCAGTGTTACAGCCGTCGTACAAAACCGTTGGCTCTCCAATGGCTTCAAGGAGACGGTAGGTTCTTGATTGGGCTCTGACTTTAGACAAATCGCCAGCTCATTGTCTCACAGTCTCACAATAAATATTTACTTTCGTGTAATTTGTAATCCAAACCGTTTACCTCCACTCGCTACAGGCCCTAACAACCGCCGTGTGGTCGGTGCTGAAAGCCAAGAAGCGGATGCTCAAGTTCCCCAACGGCTTCATGTCGCACTTCTACGTGATATCCGAGCAGATATCGCCGCTGATGGCCTGGGGATTCTTCGGACCGAACGAGAACCTGCGCGACATTTGCCACTATTTCCGGGAGCAGCTGCTCGCCTTCCTCGGCGACATCTTCAGCTTCCAGAAGAGCCGCTTCACCACAATCGAGGAGTTCTCCCAGGACGTGCTCCAGCACATGCAGACTCGCGTGAATAACATTGGCGTTAAATTCAGCCAATAGGTAGCCCCGAGTTTAAACACATTATTTTTACCTTTACTTTTACTTTCCCTAGACATCCGTACGAGTATATGTTTCGATGGTTTAGCCTATTCTTTTGTCACACGATTACGCTCTTTGGTTTGGTAGTTTCCCTAAGAAATGCTCCACAAGTTGACTAATTCTAATAATAACAAAACAAACATCATCGTCACTGTATGATTCAGCTGCATTTACGACGTTTTTGTAAAATTTGTAAAATAAAACTGTTTACCGCCCGATTCGAGCAAAAAATCCAGCTGCTGGAAACTGTGGGTAGCCATGGGTAACACATCGAATACCCTTTGATACAGATTTAGAATTATGATTTAGTACAAAGGCTAAGGAAGGAATTTAAATTGTTACTATTTCCGCTAATCTGCACATTTTTTTCGCTAAAACTTGAACCTAAGGAAACCTAGAATTGTTTTTTAAGTCTATAACTTGATTCATTTTAAATTAATATTAAGAAAAGTTGACTTTAAACATGAAATCCTAAAATTATATACATACATTCGTCTTTCAGGACACCAAAAATGAAGTTTCTTTGAAAAACTTTCCAAAATATTCATTTTGTTGCACACTTAGTTCATATTTTTCCTTTACATAACGAACAAAAATGAAAAAATAAAATAATATCTTTGACCAATTGTTTCTTTTGAATTTGTCTTTGAAATCCAATGGAATTAGAAATATAATTATCCAGCATATAGAGAGCAGATGATGACAAACTGAGTGGAGTTTTGAGTAGTTCCAAGGCCCGTCTTCCAGGGTATCAAAAGTAACCAGAAATGAAAGTTCCTCAGTCTCCGACAGTTCTTTCTGGCAGCTCATTGGAGCAAGATGGGTGGAAAGGGTTTGGGCCTAATCTGTGCAATCCTGGCACTCGGTACCTTTGTGAGTAGCTACACAACCGAATTCCTCATAAAGTTTGTGTAAAACCGAGTCCTGTGCCACAACAGTTAGCCTGCTTTGGGGCCTTGCATCTGCTCAACCAGATCGTGGAGCTCAGCGATGGAAGTGTACGGAATGAGGAAACCAATTTCAAGCCGACTGCTCGCTGCAAGAAGGTTCTGGCGGTGGACAAAGTGAACGCACCTCACTCTGGCTGGCTGGTGCTCATCTATATGCGGTGGACAGTGGTCTTTGCTCTGCTGTACTCCTTCGCCGTAATGCTCCTCCTGCGGGCCAAGTACTTGAGCAACTTTGAGATCAACTTGGCTACCTCGAATACGGTTCGTATTTATTTGTTACCCTGCGAGGGGCTATTACAGTGATAAATAAGTGCTACAGTGGTGCAGTTTGTAGATCCTTGTCTGCGTGTCCGTCTTTGTCTATTCTACGCAAATTTTCTTTTGATTTCAAAGGTTTCTAAGAGAACCTATTTTTGTGGTAAACTCTGTAGTCAGCTGTCTAAATCCCATTGACAAAATATACAGCAAATCTACACATTTCTATAGAGATCAGATAGAAATCATATAACTGGTCAAAGCAACACCTAATAGACCTTCCCAAAACAAAAGAAAAGCCAGAACTTGACTAATGAATGTAACAAATCCCCCTTCTCCCCCAGATGATGCTAGTGGGTTTCCTTCTGGCAGTGGTTCTCCTCTCGGGCACTGTGATGATCCATCAGCGAGAGCCCTTCGGGGACGCCTGGTGCAACGAGTTCATCTACTTTTACATGTACTTCATTGCCCTGACCACTGGAGTTTCGGTGGCGTTCTTCCTGACCCACTCCTACCACCAGCATCGCTGCCAGGTGAGGCGTGACGAGTGGGGTATGCGAATATAAGCATGAAAGGGTTATCCCGAAGGATACCGAAGGACCTGGTAATCCAATCCAAATCAGAAAGAAAAGAAACAAAAGCTATGAAATCGGTCTAAATTAGCTCTCCGATTCCGAACTTTGGCTTTCCTAAATTCGGTTTTCCAATCTTGCTTTTTTTCCATACTTAAATTACAAAATTGCAATTAAAATTAAAATAAAAAAAAAAAACTAGCACTTTCATCATTACATAGAAAATATCAATAAAACCGAATTTTATAAAACGAAATTGCGATAATTTAATTACCATCCTAAACACGAAAAGTAACAATTTGTGGAACTAAAACTAATACCATACTCAGAATGGGAATGGAATCATTCTTTAGTGCTTAAATACTTGTTTATAGATTATCATTCGATTACTAACATCAACAGTTTATCCCGTTTTTGGTAAACAACAAACTTCCTCTTAACTCATCAAGAAACCAGATATAATTCGCGGATAAAAATCAGTTCGATGTAAAGAAAAATAATCAAACTCACCCGCACTGGCACCGGCACCGGCATCGGCACCTCCGATTTCGCTGATTGATTACATTACATATGTATGTAGGCTTATGTATTTGTTATGTGCATTCCATCTCGCTTATCTACATCTTCGAGTGTACCTACATCCATTTGTGTATATGTGTATTTTGCTCACGCAAGCTAACGGTTCTTGGCGGGACGCTTCGCTTCGTAAGCGTCCCAAGTCCTCTTGCAACAAAAAGCGCCAGCAGTGGGATGGAGAACCTTCTCTAAATTTCCCCATATTTCACGCCGCGCATTTAAGTTCAATTAATATATAAACCACAAGATCATATGCTTTATGTTTCTAAAGCGTTTGCGCTTTTTTCGCAACGGTAATGGCGGCAAAAACAGTCGCCGGCATCATTTATCGTTCCCACATCTGTAAAGCAGTGGTTTTTCGGTTTTCTGCACAGCCATCAACATATTTAACTAAACCTCGTAATTAGGAACTTTATTTAAACCACATTTAAAACAAACTATGAGCTGAAGCACTGATTTAATAATTCAAAATACAAAAACGACGCCAAGATCGCAAAGACTAAGAAAGAGTGAGAGGGAAAATTCACTTTGCCCGCTTGCCAATACTTGCCAATACAAAACTTTTCAACACTGTCGCAGGTGTTGTGCGCCAAAAGCAACAGGTTCAAATTTCTATTGTTTCCCTTTTAAATTAAAAACGCAGAAGCATTCATATCATTTTGGTTTTTATTCAAACAATTCATTTATTTTGTTTTTTTTTTTAATTTTTTTAATGTTCTTTGTTGGATTTTTGTTGTTATATGAGTTTTAACTGCGGTTCAGGGAAGGCAGTTGCAAGTTCAATTTCATTATCATTTACTTGCTCGTTTTCATTTGAAACTAGAGACTAAACTTTAAACTAAATACATCAAATGAGTTTTTTTCTGTATAGCATTGTTAATAATTTTCGATCAGGGTTAATGTGTTTTCCGCCCAAAATGTTTGAAGAGATTTAAAATCTTTAGTTTGTCAGCAGCCCCAAGGCAGGCAATCACTTTGGAGCTATTGGTTTTTGGATTCGACCCTGATCTATAAATTGCTTGATATATTTATATAGAATAGTACGTGAAGATGCGGCAAACAATTGCAAATTCTCAAAACCAAACCTCATCACTATATGTATTTAATGTATATAACCTTATAGCTAGGTTTTGTCCCCAGGTATGGTTTTCGGGGTAACTACAAATCTTATCTTGTTAGCCATTAAGTAAGCCATTTAGTTGGTAATTGATTTATCATACGATAGTTTCTAATTATTCCGATTCACTCCCTAGACTTACTTTGTATCATTCCCTTAGAGCGTCGCCCTCTAACTATATACTCGTATATAATTTTGTAGCTGGCTTTGTATTTGTTGTAAGGCGGATGGATGATGGGGATGGAAGGATGGATTGATTGACTGATTGATTGATTGATTTAATGATCAAGTGAGAGTGATTGAGGCTGGGAGGGATTGTTGGGGGGATAGCACATATTGGTAAGGTAATTTATCTTGCTTTTCGTTATGAATTGCTGACCTTTTAGGCCAACTTGGCTTTCTCGATCCAAAACTCCATCGGCTGCTTAAGTTGCTAATAAATAAATGTTTCTTGGTTTTCCATTTTTTTCTGGTTCATTTAATATTTGTTTTTCGTTTTATTCATTCTTCTTAGATCCATATATCAGTTATTTATTATGTTTTGTATATAATTAATTGTTGGTATAATGCAGTCTTTACGGCAAAACAAAAACAGAATTATGCTATTTGATTTCTTAATTTGTTTTTATAATTGTTTTTTGCTTTTCTTTTTATCATTTGATTTGATAATTTCTCATTTTAAATACATAATAATCAAAAATATATCTGTGTACTATATTAAATATTTCATTGTTTGTTTTTTGCTTTTTTAAAGTTCGTGAAACCAAATACACTTATTTAGGCTTTTCTATTTCTGCTTTTGTTGGTTTTCAATTTGAAGATTTAACAAAAAAATGAGTGTAATTTAAAAAACTTGTTCATGTTTCATCGGAGCAGAATATTCAATAATTTTTACGCAATTTTCTCTGCTAAGCATTTCCGTTTCAGCTCATTAGCTCATCAGCTTATCAGCTCAATATAATAATTGGTTAATAATTCATTTAAATTGTAATTTTCATTTTCGAATGGTATTTTCTTCTCATATTTGTTTTTGTCTCGAAGGCAGTTAGATGTGTTAGAAGAATCTCAATTAAAGATTTGTTTTATGTTTTTAAAGATTTCTATAAATTTTTCGTAATGCTTTTGTCTGTGTTCTTGCTTTCGGTTTTTGTAATTTCTTTTAACAACTATTTACATTACAATGATGATATTGTTTATACTTTTCCAACTAATTGTAGTTTAGTTTTCAGTTTTAGTTTTGTTTCATTTTAGATTGCTATTTTGGCTTACAAATTAATATTCCGTTTAAATTTGTTTTGTTTCTGTTCTATATAATTTAAGGCTTAAGCTTAATTGCTAGGTATTTTAGCAATTTTTTAACACTTTCTTTTCATCATTTTTTTTTATCCACATTCGCATACACAAAAAATACAGATCGGCACTCTCTTTCTCACTATATATCTTTCTCACTATCTCTATCACTATCCCTATATCTATATCTATCTCTATATTTATCCTATATCTATCTCTATCTCTATGTCTATCCTATCTTTATCTTTTTCTCACTATCTATCTCTCTTTATCTCAATATCGCTATCCCTACCTCTATCTCTATCCAACTCGCTTTATTTGTTCCCTAAAGGCATTTCTTTTTAATTTTCCAGATTTTTGTTTTGGTTTTGTAATAATTTTGTCAAAAAACATTATATATATAGATTAAAAAAAAAGGTGAAATTAATTTAAAACAAAACAAAAGTTGGATATTTTTTATATTTTGATTATGTTTAACGATATGAATGTTTTGTTTTATGATTCAAACACAAAGTGTAATTTTGTCAAGTGAAATTTCAAAGGAAAACAATAATTTATATGTGTGTTTGGGTGTGGGTGTGGGAGGGCGGGGCACGACTGGAAGTTCTGTTTCTCAATGATTGTACATTTGTCTATTTTTTATTTTGTATTTGTATTTTGTATTTTTTATGGGAGTACTTAGAAGGCACGCCAGAAAATGAAGTTTTTTATTTATGGAACACACACAGAGTATTGGTTTTCCTTTTTATCGATTTCTCGCTTTTCTTGTATTGCTTACGATTTGATTTAATTTTTTAAGAATTATGATTAATTTGTATACGTATGTGTGAGTGTTTGTGTATGCGTAATGCTTCATAAAATTTCAACTAAAAAAATAAGACCTTACTTATTTCGCTTTTTTTTAACAACCCAGGAACAAGTTTTTAAATCTACACTACAATTTTCTTTCTCTGGTCGTTTGTTTAACTTTTGTTTAAATTAAAGCGAAAACCAAAAAAAAAAGGGCTATATGCGAATACATATAGTTAATATATATGGTTTTGTTTTGTTTTTTAGAAGTACAAACTTATTTTATTAAGAATTAAACACTTAGAATATAGTTTTTGTCGCCGTCTTTGTCGCGTCTATCGTTACGAATCTTTTTTGTATATTAATGCTATTTTTATTAATTTGTTTCATTTCCGCCTTGTTTATTATAAATGATATAATAGGGCTTGTGTTTGTGGTATATTAAACATAGTTTGTTTCTTGTTATTGGTTTACAAGTGACCAGATATAGGTGTAAATGGGTGTATATATTGTGTAGTGTTTCCCTATAGTCTAAAACTAATATCGAGCAAAAAAAAAATGATTAGAAATACATATATTTAATGTATTTAAATTTAGTAGTTAATTATACAAAATTTCTATCTCTGATCTCTGGTCAGGAGACCAGTTTTTCTCTTTGTTTTCTTGAGAGTTTGGTTTTTGTTTGGGAAGAACGTCTGAATTCGTCTGAATTTCAAACAAAATTCAAACAAAACTATATTAGCTTTAATAATAATTAAAAATATTGAATTAATTATATGTATCAACCCAATCCCAACCGGTTTTCAGGATGGGATTGTCCGTTTTCTAAATATTTATATATTAATGTATATATAAACGATTCGTTTCAATTACAGTATTTCATTAGGCGGTGGTTTTGGCTCACGTAAATTAACTATTTTAACCAAGAAGGGGAAAAAAAAGTTTAAAAAAAACATTATCCTCGACTTTTGTTCAATACGTAAGTTGCATAATTCTTTTTCATGACTTACGTATTTCGTGAAGCGTGTGGTTATAAGGTGAGTGTGTTGTGTTGTGGATTTATGCATAATGCTCTTATTCCTTCAAATAGGATTACGGGTAAGGTTACGAATATTGATTGATTGATATCTCCAGGTGTTTGCTTGTTTGCTCGTTTGCACGTTTGCTTGAGATGTGGGAGTTGGAGTTGGAGATGGAGATGGAGTGGGAGTGGGAGTCTTCGCTAGTATCTTAGCTGGTGTGCTTCCTTAAATGTAAATCTGTAAGATAGGAAAAGGATCTCATTAGTGGAAGGATTCAAATAGATATTCAACATTACCAAACACAATTCATACAAAGAGGTTTACATTCTTGATAATTGAAACTTAATGCTTTCATATTAAATAAAAAAAGTAAATCATTTAAATGAACTTATTCCAATGACTAATATAATATATCCATCTGTTCGTAACTCACCTTATATGTTAAATATTTGGCTCGTGTTTTTAATTTGTTGCTGCTTCGCTTGTTTGTTGATTGTTGCATATTGCTTGGGAAATTGTTGCTTTGGATAAGTGTCGCCTTTCTTTGTCCAGCGTCCGTTTCTCCAGTTTTTCGGTGTTTTCCGGTGAATTCCGGTCATTTCCGGTGTTTTCTGGTCTTTTCCGGTTCGTTTAAATGCGACGAAAACAAAGGTGAATTGAAAAATGGATGCGAACGTAAAAAAAAAGAATAAACCAACGTAAAAAATCCTTTTTTTTTGTGTTTGTGGGTTTTTGGGTATGTTTGTGGTTTTTTGTGTGTTTTTAGTTGGTTTTTGTTTGCATTTTGTTGCATTTTTGCTTGCTTTGCTTTGCATCGACTAATTGCTAAGTATTCTTTTTGGCATAGGCAACAGATATGGTGTTCCATCCCATCTCATCGAAAATTCTGAATTAATACGGCAGATCGAACTCGTTGCTCTCCTCCTCCTCGATCAGGTCATCGATCTGGAAGTCGGTGGGGGAGTAGTTGGCCTGGCGGAGCTTCTGGCGCTGCACCTGCATCTGCTGTTGCTGGTGGAGCTGGGCGTTCCGCGCCCGGGAGCTGCTCTGCCGGAGCACCTGGCTCACGGGGATCTTGCCACTCGTGCCGCTGGTACGCGACTTGGCGTTCGCCAGGGCAGCGGCCTTGAGGGGATTGCGCACCGTCTGGTAGTTGGACGACGATGAGACCGAGGCGGAGGAGGAGGATGAGGCCGAGGCGCTTGCCGCGACCACATCGTTGTAGCGTGGACGCTTGTTCTGCAGCTTGGTGGCCCAGCACTCGGTGGCCCGGCGACGGGCATTGGCACAGATGTTGTCTCCGGTGGAGGAGGATGACGCTGCCGCCGAGGACGATTTGGTGCTGGCGGTGACGGTGCCGGTGTCGTACTGCTTGGAACGCTGGGAACTGTTGATCGAGGTGGAGGCACCTGTCGGCGTCTCCCCAGCAGTATTCACGAAATCGTTATCGCCCGCCACCTTGCTGTCATTGAGGATCATCTCCTCGAGTTCGGCGGGATCGACGCCAACCATTGAGCGTTGTTTCTGACGCAGATGTTGCAGTTCCTCTGCAGAGCGCTGCTTGCGGAACTCAAACACGAGCGGATAAATATGCTGAATGGCCGCCTCCACATCATTGACACTAGCCGCTATAGGAAGCAGAGCACAACGGTTTAGATAATTCCTTAACAATTTACGCCACGATCACTTACCTGTCACGGTGATACTGCCGGTGGAGAAGATCTTTAAAGTGGCCTTGGGATCACGCATCTTGTAGGTTACGCCCGGATGCAATTCCGGCTCATAGCTGGCATTGTCACGATGGCGTTCTGAAAAGTTGACGATCTTAATAGCCCAAGGCATGCTGCAGGTTCCCAGCACATTCACGATGCGGAAGTTCTGGAAGCGGGTGGGAAATCCGAGTTTTCCCAGGCATCTGGCATAGCGACGCGCGGCAACTTTGGCCTGAAAATAAAGTCAACTTTTAGCTTTGCAGACGCGTAATGAAGCAATCAAGAAAACTCACCATAGGCTCTGAGGTGGCACCGGTGCAGGTGATCCTTCCCGAGGACCAAATCGAAGCCGTGGTATAGGGGTGGCGCAGCTTCATGGTCACCATGCCGTTCTCTCGACGATATTCCACATTGGAGCCGGTCAGGGCTATTTCGCGCAGCTTTAGGTGGCACCGCACGCTAAAGGAACAGACCACATTGTTGATGACAATGTCCAGTTCGGGCTCCTCGCTCATACCCGTAGCAGGGGTGGCGGCCACGACCGCCGATTCGGAATTGCTATGCTGGGTGGCCAGGTCGGCCAGGGGCTCCAACTGCTGCTGCTCCGTCTGCTGTTCCTGTTGTTGGGACGAGTCGGAGGTAGCCGACTTGTGGCTCTCCTCGCTTTCCTCCTCCTCGATGATCACAGTATCGGTTCCCGGGTCACTGTCCAGGTATTCCATTTTGTTAACACCCAACAGTCCATTGTTAAGGTTAAGGCTGCCGTTGATTTGTTTCATTGACGAATTAATGCCATTGGTCATGAAAATAGTATCGACATTGCTGGAGTTTTGGATTTTGCTAAATTGCGAAAAGTATCGCACGGTGCCAGCGCCAGACTTTGGCGAGGAGGTGGCAGCGGCGGCGACCGCAGTGGCCGCTGTTGTAGCTGTAGCTGTGACAACGCCCTGGCGATTGCCGGCCATGAAAGAGGACGAGGCGTTGGAGAGGTAGACACGGGGCGCGTTGGCCAGAACCGAGGAGGACACACCGCCGGCGGGCACCACGCCCGATCCGCTGCTGGCCGCTTTCAAGCCACCGTTCATATTGGCCGCCGGTATGCTGACCATTTCGTTTTGCATCAGCTCAAAAAACGGCTGCTGCTGATGCAGCAGGTAATGCTGCTGTTGCTCCTGTTGCTGCTCTTGTTGGCTCGGGTCTTGCTGCGGATGGTCCTGCTGCAATTTGAGCTGCAACTCGGCCTCCTGCAATTTCAGCAGCAACTCTCCCTGCAGCAGTTGCTGATTCTGGACCTCCTCCTCTTGCTGTCCGAGCACCTCTTTCTGACGGCTGATCTCGTCCTCCTGCCGCTTTAGATTAATCTCTTTCTGCTCTTGGATAAACTCCCCCTGCAGCCTGTTCAGTTCGTCCTCCTGCTGCTGCGGCGGCGGCTGGTAGTCTGGATTGAACTGGAGTAGCCACTCGTCCTGCTCCCTGAGCTTTAGCTGGTACTCCTCCTGTTGGATACGTAGCTGGAGCTGGTGGTCGAGCTGTTGATTCTCCTCCTTCTCCAGTTGCTGTTGCTGCAACCTGAGGTGCTCCTGCTCCTTCCGTAAACGTTCTTGCTGGTTCTGGAGCTCCTCCTGTTGTTGTCTGAGCTCCTCTTTCTGACGCCTGATCTCGTCCTGCTGCTGGTTTAGCCTAATCTCCTTCTGCTCTTGAATAAACTTCTCCTGCTGTCTGTTCAGTTCGTCCTCCTGCTGCTTCTTGAGCAACTTCTGCTGCTGGCGCTGCAACTGGGCCTTGGTTAGCTTGGGCGGTGGCGGCTTGTAGTCTGGATTCAACTTCTGGAGTAGGAACTCTTCCTGCTCCCTAAGCTTCAGCTGGTACTGCTCCTGTTGGAGGCGCAGCTGGCGCTGGTGGTCGAGCTGCTGATTCTTGAGCCGCACCTGAGCCTGCTCCTCGTCCTGTTGTTTCTTAAGCCGATCGGCGCGCTCCTTTTCCAGCTGCTGTTGCTGCAACCTGAGCTGCTTCTGCTCCTTCCGTAAACGTTCGTGGTACTCCAACTGCTGGGGCGTAAGATGTGCCAACTGCTCCTGCAGCTGCTGCTGGTTCAGTGGCGGCGACGGCGGATTATAGATACCGAACCCCGTAAAACCTGGATAGCCGCAAAGGGGTGGTGCGTTTGAAGGCGCCTTGTTGTCCGACACCTTGCCGCGCTTGGATGACTCGCTCGCTGAACGACGTCCTTGATCCAGGGTCTCCAAAACCTGGTTGCCCTTTGCGAAAGCCTCGTTGCTGGCTGCGTTTACCTCGTCGATTAACCGACGACTGGCTGCCAAGCGAAGCGCCTGCCTTCGCTCATTAAATGTGGCGATTGCTGCAACAGTTTCCTTCTCGATGTCGGAGCGCAG
This sequence comes from Drosophila ercepeae, assembly GCA_018150545.1. NCBI lineage: Eukaryota > Metazoa > Arthropoda > Insecta > Diptera > Drosophilidae > Drosophila > Drosophila ercepeae. Next base: position 10,356,387 of record JAECWL010000197.1, on the reverse strand, counting down.
TTTCTCTATACCTTTGGAATCGCCGGCTTTGCGCAATGCTGCAGCTTCTTTCAGGAAACAATCCGTATTTAATGCACACCTTATCAAATGTTTTTCGTCTAATACAATGTCTTCGAGATCGTTGCACTGAACAGGGACACAGTCGCGGGTCGGAACCAATGGCGACTTGCGAAGACGTTTGCGAGGAGTTTCCTTGGACTTGGGTTGTTCGCTTGCCTGGTTAGCTACGGGTACTTCAGCTTCAGTTTGTTTTTGCTCCTGTTTGGTAAACCTCTTTCGGCGCTTCTCTAGCTTGAAGGCTTTTTTTGATCTTTTGAAGGATTTCTCGTTGGATTTCCTTTTATGATTGAGTAAACGGGCAAAACGAAAAATGCTTCCCTTCTTGTAAATCAGCTTACGACGTCTGGGAACTGACGACTCCTGCTCTGCTTTCTTAAATTGGTCTTGCTTTGGAGGATGAACGTTTGTTTCCGCTCCTTTTTTGGTGACTATTGTTACGGAATCTGTTCCTGAATAAATTCCAGAATCGGTTTCAGGAAACGAATTTTTGAATTTTTGATCACAGTCCGAATCGGAACTATCTTTGCGATTAGGTTTCGAGCGTTCTCCTGAACCGTCCTGGCATTCCTTTTCAGTCTTGAAAACGGAATCTTCTCCTGTTTTAGAAGCAGTTTCTGGTAGGGAATCTTTTGGAGACTCTTCTGTAAGAACTACAGAGGTGGGACTGGAGAGACTATCAAAACGGTCACTAGCAGAAGAATCTTGCTTGTTGGTTGGTCCCGATGATTTTGCTATCTTGGTACCTTGGTTACCTTTGTGGTTTCCGGAAAAACTGCCCGATGAAGACGGCTCGTTATCAGCGGATGAATCAATGCTATTTAGACCTGGCAATAGGTGTTTAAGTTTACAGGATAAGCAGATATTTGACGTTTTTTACAAACCTCCTTGATCATGATCGGGGTCTTTGTCTTTGTCGTTATCTTTTTTAGAGGATGAGCTTGAAGAGGGGTCTTCGCGGTTTTTATTCTCGTCCTCTTCGTCGTCGTCGTCGTCCTCTTCCTCAGAACTATTACCGTCGTTTGACTTCTTTGGACGCTTAAAATTCGAGGTATCCCACCTAGGATTATCCCAAATAACCGATTCTAGGGAATCTTCGGGCTCGAAAGTCCTACGCCAAGCTTCTCGCTCCTCCGAGACCCAGTATTCGTAATCCTCTTCTTCGCGACGGGTTCTCTTGTAGGGGGGCGAATCGTCACTCTCCTCGTCCTTACCCTCGTTCTTACCCTCGTTCTTACCCTCGTTCTTACCCTCGTCCTCGCTGTCACCTTTTAAGCACTCTAAAAAGAGAATACAAATTTAAGTTGAAGGAATCAAGTTATTGTTTTCAAACGTACCCCTAGGGATCGGACTAGTCCTGAGCCTGCGTCGGTTCTTTGCAAACTTCTTAAACTTCTTGCGTGGTTTGCGTGAATTTTTGGGCGGAGCGTTCTCCTTGTCGCTCGAGGACGAACTATGATAGCTGGATGAACTGTCTGCGTCAGAGCTGGCAGCTACCTCTTCCAATGGGGGGCGATTGTTGTTTTCGTTGTCCTGCTGCTCTAGTTTCTCTTCGTCCTCGACTATTTGACGGATGAGCTCTTGCCTGATGACCTTATACAAAGTGGGGTCCCGGTGGTAGGGATTGTCGGAATTGCCTGGATTTCCGTTCGGCTCGCCGGCACTGGCGGTGATTGCCCTCAAGGAGGTGTCAACGGGTTCTGCTACCAAGTTACTAAAGTCTAAACCGTCAAAGTTATCTACTATCAAACTAAGAGCACTAATAACTTGATCGTGCGAACCGGAAGGGGTTTCTCTCTCCTCTTGATCTAATTCCGCTGCATTACGTCCTCCGTTGGCCTCGACTGCGTCCTGGATGGCGCGAGTGTAATCTTTAACTTCATTAAGTATCTCGTCGAAGGGAATGGGTGGTTCTTCTTCTTCTTCCGACGAAGTGCTTGATGGATCGACGTCTACTTCTACCTCACGTGGCTCTGGTGACTCTGGTGGCTCTGGTGTCTCTGGTCGCTCTGGTGGCTCCGGTGTCTCTGGTCGCTCTGGTGTCTCTGGTCGCTCTGGTGGCTCTGGTGACTGGGAGGGCGCCTGGACGTTCTCCTCCTGTTCTTGACGAGCTTCCTGCTGCTGGGCAAGGAGGGGGGCCTGGAAATTGCTCTCCTCCAACACCCGACGACGATGTTCTAGCAGTTGCTGTCTCCTCGCCGCCCTGCCGCTGCGGTTTTAGGCAGATTAATCGGATTTTTCCGTTTTGGATTTTTGGTTTTTTCGTATCCTTAAATATAATTTTGTGTAATCGTGTGTGTAAAGAAAGTAGGATACGCGTGTATTTGTGTGTTTTTGTGTTTATATCTAGTATAAATATGGTATTTAGTCTTAAGCCAACTTACAGATCGGCCATATTCCCTACGTCAACAATAATGTGTATCTTGTGTCTTGATTCTTGATTTATCTTGACCCTCCTCCCGTCTCCTCGCTCTTCTTATTCAGGACTAAATACTTAATACTATGGTTCTTTTGTTGTTTGTATATAAGGCTAAAAGTGAATTTTTTCGTTAAGTGGGTTTTTTATGGTTGGTTTTTTTTTTGGTTGTATCTTTTACAAGATTTTCGCTTTGCTATTTTTTTGTTTGTTTCTACACCAAAAATACTTGTTTTCTGTTTTAATTAATATTAGTATTAGTATTTGTGGTGTGTGTTCTTTGAATTATGGTATAATCTATATTATATTACGTGTGTTATGATTAATTTCTAGTCTTCCGTTCTTTCTCCTAGTTTTATTAGCTTGTAGTTGGTTGTTCCTTTGTAGCAGTCTGGAAGGGAAAGAAACGAAAACGTGAAACGAGAAATTAGAAAGATGGGTTGGGTGGGAATTGAAGAATTACTCAATTTGCTTGATTGCTTTGTAAGAATTACGATTATTGTCTGTGTGTTGCACAATTTAAAATCCATTTATTAATTGAAGGATTCTTGCTTGTTCGTACTGAACACTTTTTGGGATTCAAAACTGGCATTGAGGATATATTTCATTGATTTCAAGGTTTTCTTGTTTCAAAAACCAACCTAATGTGTGAAAATTGGTCGCCTGGCAATCCTTGGATCAGTCCTAACTGGGAGGAGGGGAGGTGGAAGTGATGACTAGACCAGGAGGGGCGTCAATCGCTTCTGGGTCAAGGACGCATTTACAAAACTGGCACACGCTGTCGATGCTCTGCCCTCCTCCGCTCTGCTCTCAATTGAGAGCAACTGCAACGCAGCACTGGCAGTGGCAGCATCAGTGACGAAAATAAAAACTAAACTTGCCACCCACTCACTCTTCCCAGGGGGCGGCAAGGTAAATGGAGTGCAAAATAAGGAATTGACGTTATTAGGAGGAAAAGGACTAACTTCAATATTTGGTGGATCCAAAGAAAAAGCCTCTCCTGATGATGTTTTATACAATTTTCTTGTAGCTGATTAAACTTTAATGAAATTTAAACGCCACCCCACCAACCAGACCAAGGAGAGCCCCGCCGCCGCGGTCGCGGTCGCGCGTGCGTTCGCTCACATGACGTCGCCTTCTGACGTCTCTCGAAATATTTTAGTTATTTTTTCATAGCTCTCTTCTATTTTTAACAGCTCGGCAACACACAGAGGAGACAATAACAACTATCCCCATTTTGCGGGTCAAAAATAGGAAGCAAAAAAAATAAATAAATCGAAAACGAAAACAAATGCACAATAAATGCAAATGCCAATCATTGCTTGAATTTGAAATAAAGAACACTCTACAAGAACAAGAAACGAGAAACATTTTAAAGAGCAATTATTTGATTTGGTTTTAATTGAAATTCAAATATAGCAAAAATAGCAGAGCTCACAATTTGTATTTTAAAAACTAACTAGATACACGACTCGCAAAACAAAAACAAAAATTGCGCAAAATTCAGTTCGTTAACCCAAAAACAAATTAAATGAAAATGAAAACGAGAATGAGAACAGACACAAAAGGTGCCTCAATGCAATGTGTGAAAAAGTAGACACGCAATATAAAAAATATACGGAAAAAAATATGGAATATGAAATATAGGCAGGGGAGGGGGTAAGGGGGTGAGGCGAGGTTGAGATAAAACAAAAGGCATTATAATAATAATAATGAAAACAAAACACGACTTGTACTGCACATTTCAGGTTCAAGGCTAAGCAGCAAAATTTGCAAATCGTCAATTCGCCATTAATTCAGCCATTTTTGGAACATTTTTTATTATAGCTATAGCTAAACGATAATGTTTTCTGATCAAGACAAGCATTTGACAGTCAACCCTTGTTAAAAGGAAATGATCAAAATTTCTGCAGATCTGAATTCTGAAGAACTTTTCGTGGGAATTCCATGTTTTTTCTCGCGCAGCAGGGTCGCTGCCGTTTATCGTACAGCTCGGATATTTGGATATTGTAAGCATTACGTGTCGGAACAAAAGCCATAAACATAAACTATGTACAACCAATACAAATCTATTATTCAAGCACACACGCACTCGAATAAATTTTTGTTTCCGTTCCATATTTGATGGGGAAAAAGCAGCGAGAAAAGCAACAAGAAAACTCTGCATGAATAATAAATAAAAGCGACATATACTCGTATATGTTGCATATAAGTGTATAATTGATGTATTTTTCTCGATTCTCGGGCAGCACATGGCACTGGCATATCCGAATTTAAAATCAACCAAAATGAATAATCCAATCCAAAATATTGCACCCACGCGCTCCGCTTGGCTCTCTCCCACTTCCACTCCCACTCTCTTGTCCACCCCTGACAGAGAGAGAGCGAAGAAATTTCAAGCGATTTACGCACATTTCTCCCATTGTTGCTGGGTGCCATTAAAGTGCAGTGAAGCCTACTTAGAGTGGACACAATTATCATGATCATAATTACCATCCGCCGGATATAACAAGTGCTGCATCAACAAAAACAATAAACAAACAATAAAGAATGAAACAAATACTATGCATTTACTCTTGTTTACTACAGTTTTTTCCCTCGCTCCCACGTTCGTTTTCATGCCCCCCCAACAGAGGGAGATCGCAGGGTGTAAGTAAGAGTAAGAGGAGCTTGAGGTGCGCCCAGGCAGGCACCTATTTCGCTCTCTCTGTGCCAAAACCGTATAGAATTCTGGGAGAGCGAGTGAATCACAACTACGGGCAATCGCATTTCACCGCCGACTGCAAGCGACAGCTCATCTTTACTACAGATACAAATACAGATACGGATACATCTATGAGATACTGTTACAGTTACTGCAGAGGTCATGCGTAATAGCAGAGCCACCCAGCCAGCCAGCCAGCCAGCCAGCCAGCCAGCTGCGGGGCGATTTTATAATTCAGTGCGCTAGAAAAACTATTTTTGCCGCTTCACGTAAACGATTATTTAAGGCGAGCTTTGGGGTAAAAGCTACCGCGATTTATTAATAAAACAATGATGGAAATAATCTGTCTAGCTAGGAAGTAACCAATAACAATCTAATAACAGAACTGAGCTCTTTTAGTCTGAGCTATTTCGCAAGTGCCTAGAAATCGGTTTTTTTCATTACAATTTCACCCTTTTTAGCTTTAAAATAAAAACACCTTTTCTAGGAACACAACTGGTACTGTAAAAAACTTCATAAAGAGGGTGCTGGGTTGGTAATTGGCAGTCACGCGTAAAAAAACCAGTTGGTTTTGAGTTGGTTGTCAGGGGGGAGGGAGAGTGTGCAGGCACAACAAGTGTTTAGTTTGCTTCAAAACTAAACTCTTTTGAACGGAAACTACTCAATGGAGTACCCCTATCTCTTGTACTATATATGCTGGGCCCTCATATCCTCATTTGGAGGAAAACTTTTCCAGATTTCCAGATTTGTTTCAGATTGAAATGCTCCGAAAGAGTGGGTGCCGGGTGCCTTCGACATCCGCTATTGCAGTGACCCAAATTCGATGCTACAATGACTAAGCCTACACATGTACTCGAATAAAATCATAATAAAAATAAAACACCGAAAATACGATAAACCAATCGACATGAACTGACCCTGGAGTAGCCAAAAGTGGCAGCAGCAATCTTTTAGTGGCATACTTTGGCGAGATATCGCACAGACCGTATTTATTGATTTAATACAACATTTTTAGAGCACACACATTTTTATGACAACTTGATGTAACGACGAAGCCAAAGGGACCAAAGCGATGGGTGGGTGGCCAGAGAAACATGTGTCAGTGGCAGAGAAAATGTAGAAAATTGTGAAGATACGCGGAAGTGGAACGAAACCAGGACATTCAACGTCAATCAAACGCAGTCCTATTACAGGAAATTATTACCGAGAAACGAGTATCATCTAACCATGTACTTTTTCCACATTTTGTCATGCAATTCCATGATTCATTTAGCTTTTTAATCAATGCTTTGGTTTGGCCAAGCCCCCGGTCATTAGTCATTGGGTTTAAAGTGACTTCATTTTGTGGAAACTCTTTGGCCTGTTAATTTGCCAGACACGTTTACAGCATCTACCAATTACAGCATCTATTTCATTTAGCACTTTGGGGGCACGCTGCACGGTGCACGGTGCACATGGTAACCAAATAGGCCACGAAATGCATCATGGCTAAGAGGCCACGAGTGGCTAAAACGAGTTCTCAAGCTTTGGTAGATTTGTTAGACGCCTGACGCCGGTGGCGAGACAGAGATTTGGAGAATCCAGAGAGAAGTTGGAGACACAGAGAGAGAGACCGGCTTGGGGCTGCGTCATCGTTGCCAATTTTCATGCATTACTCAGAGAAGTCTGTTTTCTTCGCACGTGTTGGGGTTTAGTGTCTAACATTTTAGACCTAACTTGGCTGTTAACATTGAACCTGACCACTAATCGTTATCACCGATACGATCGATCGATCGATCGATCTGTTACTCACCTCTTAAAAGTCCTTAATTAGTTTCGAATGGTTATTTCTAAAGGTTTTCTTTCTTCGCTTTGAAATCTCGATCGAGGACCCTGTAATGGCAGAAAGAAGGCGCAGAATTAGTAGGCGTGGCGTGGCAACGAGACAGACACGAAACGAAACAAACAAAAAACTACACTACAAAAGAACGGCAAATAAAAACAGCTGGTCAAAGCGGGTATACGGGTAGAGGATAGAGAGAATAGAGAGTATAGGGTATAGGGTATAGGGTATAGGGTAAAGAGGGAATGAAATGAGGTATATGGAAAGCCAGGAAAGCAGAAAAATCTCCCCAGGTGTGCTGAAAGGCAATGGAAGACACAAATTACCATTTGCATGTGTGTACTACAATACAGGTTAGTTCAATAGGTACTTTTACTGGCATGCATCTACTTATATTTTTAATAAATAATAATAATAAATAATGAAATAAAGGCAGTGTAAAAACAAAATACAAAATACCTCTGTTATGTTATGTTATGTGTTTTTGTCTGAAAATGCTTGAAAAATGGATTATAGTGTGCATGGGGGTTAAAATAATAAACAATAAGTAACAATAAAGCGGACTAAGGCTACTCCTAGCGACTCGGCCACGGCTGTGCCTTTCTGGACACCGAGGGGAGCAATATGGGTTGACAACGATTGCCTGGGACAAGAGCGGAAGTGCTGTGTACGCGAGAAATCAACGAGCTCTATAAAAATCCCATCAACCCGATATATAACCCGCCAGACAAACGAATATATACATATATACGCGGAAACTATATATCAGTGGACAGAACAAACTTTTTTCCTTTTCAAAATGCATGAATACTTCAAGTTGTGTTTTGTTGTCCAGATCAGAGCACTAGTCCGTTGGAAATGAGTGTATATTGTAGTTTATATTGTAATTCATATTGTAGGGTACATTGTAGGGTATATCGTAGTGTCTATTGTAGTGCATATTGTAGGGTATATTGAACAACTCCCACAAATTAAAACCGGCAACGTGCCAGTTTTGTAAAGGATCCCACTGGTCAACGAGGCTTTGTAACTGTTTTTATTACAGAATACTATCCATATCTTGGCCAATACTTGTCAGATCTCAGAATGCTACCCCTCTCCGATCTTGTATTTTCGAGTACAATTATTTCCCATAAAAATCTAGCAAACTAAAATCTGTCCCGATTCTTGCAAATTGACTTTTTCATCATGATTTTTTGCGAAAATCGACTCGGCGTACTTTTTGTATTTTCTGGCAACTATTTGGTGGATATCTCAGCCATTACTAAACCGATTTAGGAACGGAGTACCATTTTGCGATTGGAACTTCATTTCGCACCATTCTGCATTAAAATTTATGGAAAGTCGCACAAAAAAATTCCGACCCATTTTTCGAAAATTTTGAAAGGGGTACCCCTTGTGATATTTTCAAAAAATCTGCGAAATTTTTTTGTTCTCTTTTCCCGATATTTTAATGGGACTCGAAGGGTATTGAACCCCTGATTCGTAAATGGTATTCCGTTCCACATTCGGATGCTTATTGGCAAAGATATTCACAAAAAACTGATCGAAAAATTTGGATTTTGAAATTTAAAAAAAATAGGAAATTTCTATTTTCAAAAAACGAATTTTTGTATTCCTTCTATAGCGTATATTTTATTCATTTTTCAACCGATTTTGAAAAGGAATACCATTTCTGAATCAGAGCTTCAGTCTTCTTAAAAATGCATTAGAAGATTCAATAAAACGAACAAAAAATTTTTTCCCATTTTTCGAAAATTTTAAAAGGGGTACCCCTTGTGATATTTTCAAAAAATCGATTAAATTTTTTTGTTATTTTTTCCCGATATCTTAATGAGAATCGATGAATAATGAAACCCTGATTCATAAGTGGTACTCCGTTCCAGATTCAGATGTTTCTTGGCAAAGATATTTACGAAAAACTGAGCAGAAAATTCAGATTTTTAAATTTGAAAAAATTAGGAAATTTACATTCCAAAAAACAGATTTTTTTAAACGGTTAACAGTGTATATTTTAATCATTTTCTAACCGATTTAAAAAAAAAGTACCATTTATGAATCAAGGCTTCAGTCTGCTTCGATCTGTGTTAAAGAATCCAAAATACTAAACAAAAAAAATTTTGACGATTTTTCAAAATTTTGAAAGGGGTACCCCTTATGATTTTTTTTTTTCGAAAAACGGAAAAATATTTTTTGGTCGAATTTAAGAATATTTTAATTTAGATAAACAAAGGTTAAAGCACTGGTTCCTAAACGGTATTCCCTTTCAAAATTAATCGAAAAATGGCCACAATATCGGCATAAAACGTTGTGGTTTTGGAATATTCTAGACCTCTCCAAGAAAGAAATAAAAATAACAAAATAAATAGAAAAAAGGGGCAACCCCAAAACAAAAACAAATCTTGATGTCTCCGCCCTTCTCCGCCGCAACTCGATGAACTCCCATGCCCTTTTCCAATCTCCAAGAACCCCAGTTGTCATGTCCTCCGCCATCAAGGGGACAGACAGAGACAGCTGTCGATTTGTTATGATTAACCGTTATAGGATGAGATAAAGGCCAGACTACTTTTATATCCATATATCTTTTAAGTTCTTTTTCGCCCATAAAATTCAGGATAATGAAATCAATACCCTCACTTACACCAGACAGGACACCCAGGACACACAGGACAGACAGGACAGCAATTGCACTAAAGTTCAAGTGACCCATGCGAAAAAGTTCGGGGAGAAGAGAGGAGAGGAGAGAGCGAGCATGACAGGACATGTCTGGCGAGACAGGACAAAGTCAGACGAAAATTAGCTTTTACCGTTGACCTTGGGGATTGGGGCTGCCTCTCTCGTTGTATTCATGGCTACCAAATAAATACGTAAATGTATCGAAGTATCTTAGTATCTATGTATCTATGTATCTACGTATTTACAGATATGTATGCTTATTGAATTGGCATAACTATTGGTACAAAGCAGGTGCTAATTGATGGGGTTTTGGCTTAAACTGCTAATTCGATTAAACCACAATGGAGTATTAAGTTTTAGTGTCGAAAAACTACATTACAAAGTAATACAAATCTTAACCGAAACAGTTTCAAGAGATTGAAACCAAGCAAGCACCTGCAGATAGATAGATTGTTGCTCCTTAATCAATTCACAAAAAACACACTACGATACAAATTTACATTCACATGACCACATACTTAGTTGGGGAAGTAAGAGCGTGCGTTTGCGATTTTTTATAGCAGTTTTCGACGTCAGAAGCGCAAAAATGTGCAGGCATTTTCATACAAAGGAATTTAATTTATTTTATATTGGGGATACGCACTTTTCCAGTGAAAGAAGGTCACTCTCCTCGAGAGTGCTCTCTCCTTGTTCTCCGGCTCTCAGAGAAAGACGGACAGAATGGAGAAGACGCCGCAAAGAAAGCGCCCAAAACGAAGGTGCAAAAGATTTACTGTTATGCGGAGGAAAGTAAAAGTTGAATTCAATGATTTCGTATTGTTTGTTTTGGAATGTGTGCGAAACGGGGAGATAAAAAGAAGAGGTGGAAATAGAGTTTCGAATATTCAACCTAATTTAAATATTTTGTTAGATGAATCTACTTCTCATAGATACTCTACAGATATCAGATACTCTACAGAATACTCTACTTCTGGTCTACAGCCATCTCGTTTGCACGCTTCAAACGCGTTGAATTTACCGTTGCGTACATTTTTACATATATCTTAGTTCATTTTCTGTGTTTTATTTTGGACCTCTTCACGTTGCTGATTTTAATTGCCAACGAAAGCCAGCTCTCAGCCACAGGTTGACTGTGGATGGGATGAGTAACGAAAGAAATGTGACAAAGAAACCGAAAAGAGACGATCTCACAGATACAGAGATACAGCAAGAAATAGGAAAGGAGCAACAGAGAAATTCGGAACACAAATAATGAGCATTTCGAAATCAATTATCAAATGAAAGAATTTTTTCATGGCTTATCGCCCTTATCATTTAAGCTTTGAACACTGCCACCACTCGCACCACCTTCATTGCTATGGAGCTTCCAAGAATAGTGCTCTCCCTCTCTATATACAATGTAATAAATATGAATATTTATAATCTGGATTTAGATTTGGATGTGGATGTGGATTTGGGATGACCAGAATAAAACCTAACCAAATTCATGTTAACAAAAGACGCCTGTTGAATTACTGTAAAATCGCGCTCCCTCTCTTCGAGCTATCAGTTCTCTGCCTGCCCACTTCCTCTCCCTGTAATTGGTCACACTTTACATGCTCTAGTTAAAAAAAATAATATTTACATTTAAATAACTGCAATCAGTGGCAATTATTAACTGTTTATGACCGTTTAGCAGCTGGAGCTGCAACTGGAGCTGGACTGGAGCGAGAAGAAAAATAACCAAACTCATTGCAAAAAGTAAACTCATGACGTCATGGACTTGATTCTTCTTTTATGTAAAAATGTCAGGCACTTGAAACAATTTTCCGACAACTGCCAGGCAGCGAACTAGGTCAATATCTTAATTATTTTTAATGGGCTTAATTTAAAGACAAAGGAAGCAGCAAACGCATGCACACACACACATGCCGCCGAATTACAAATGTAAAAATGTTGCATCAATCATGTGCGTATTTCAATCTAAAGGGGAAACGGCGAAGAGAAATCCAAGGGGAAGCCATTTTTGTTTTGCTCTACATTTCTACATTTGAAAAAATGAGGCCTCCAAAACAAAAGCAAAAACACAAACAACAAACGGGGTAGCCTATAGTGGGCCTTAAAAATGTTTTGATTTTTAAGATACATATTATAAAAGCCAAGCAACGATGTATTTATTTATGTTTGTTTTCCTGGTATGTCTCCACACATTTTTGAGATAATTTTATCAAAGAAAAGGGCGTGAAGTTAAAACAAGGCTTAGTAATCCCACACAAGCATCCATATCAGTTGAAATTAGCGATAAAAACAAAGAGAGATGACAGATGGAAAGAAGAGAGCATTAGCGAGGGATGAGGGATAGAAGCGAGGGCGAGATCGAGCCGGAACTAACAGTATCTGTAACAGATGCATCTACAAGAAAAACGAACTACAGCAATAGCGATCGCCGACAGGTAGGGCGAACCGAAGGAGAGCCCGAGATGGCCGAGAAAGAGCGGAGAGAACTGCAAACTGCGATTTATTTGGGGTTACACGTGTGTGTGCGTGTGGTGTGTAAGTCTGACCTCGTTGGCAAACTAAATAAAAAAAAGTGGAATATGGCAGAAAGCAAACGAAAAAGAAGGCGGAAAAGAAGCCGCACCTAAAAAAATTTATTACATCAATAGGAAAATTGACACAGACATTTACATGCATACCCCCATACAGCCGTAGTCTGTGGGAAAGACAGCCCAAAAGAGAGAGCAAGAACGGAAGCCAATTGAGAAACAAAAAATAACATTACTCGACCCCTTAAAACATGTGAAAAGCTTCTAACCAATAAAAAGATAAGATTGTGGGGCGGGCGTTTCTGTTTGTTGTTTTCGAATACTGAAACTGAAACTGAGTAATGGAAATTTGAATTCAAATCTAAACAAACTATGGGAAAATTTGCCCTACAAGCGAATCGTTTAAATTACGTAAATCAGTAAATCAAAACGGAAATCCCACACATTTTGGCAAACCTAAAAATCAGGGCCAGCACATGATTATGTATTGGTGGGTCTTGGCTGCTTTTCTTTCTGCTCTAAAAAATGGACTGTTACTCCCTTTTAGCCTTATAAGGCATTTGTATATCCTGATACCTTAGCGTTTCTCCGTCACCTGATTCTCCGTAACATATTCTTTCAATTGCCTTGTCATCCTTTACTGTTTCGGCCCTCTTTTTAGTATGAGCCACTATACAAGAGCTGGAAACTTCTTTTTTCTTTTCCAAGAAAAATCAGTTAAAATATTCCTTGACAGAGAGAGAGAGGCAGAGGGAGAGCGATTTGCTGTTCCAAGAGAGCCAGAAGCTACAAAGCGACAGCGAGAGCGGCGAGTTGCGAGCGGCAGCCGGCGACAAAATTGTCGCGGCGAAATCAGCTCGGCAGCGGCCACAGCAGCGGAGGCGTCAACAACAGCCGCCAAGTTCGTTGAAATTTCGAATGTGTGATATGCTATTCAGTCGGCCGCCAGCGGCGACTCCGAAAAGCGCGCGCCAGAGGGCGGCCAACGATGGAGGGGGCGTGGCGGCGCTCGAATGGGGCCGGGGCGGTGGAAGGCCGCCCCAAAGTCTGTCTGCGGCAGGGCATTTTGGCTATTTCCCATTGTGGAATGCGAAATAATGCGATGAGGAATGTGACGACAGCAACGTGACGCTCGCTCTCGCACACACACTCGCACACGCACGCACCGAAAATAGCCGTAGAAGTAATAGAGAAAGAACAAGCAGCCCTCCCGACTAGAAGTCGTGACGTCATCCCGCCCACTAAAAACACTCGAAAGTATTGAAAAATGCAGACATTTGGTTTGGTTTTTTTTAAAGCAACTCTCTTTTTAGTTAATGTTTATTGGTTTTTTCTCGGTTTCTTTTTTTCTTGTGAAATTTTAATCGCTGCTAAAATGTATATAAGTTAGCGCTCTCTGTCGCTCTCTTGGCCTCTGCTCTCTTTTTGTGCTTTGTGGTTTGAATGAAAGCGAGCCACAAAGATACAAAATCGAGACTCGTGTTTTGGAGAAACAAAGGATGGGGTAAAAAAATGTGCGATTTGAATTTTGATGAATATTTTGCATAATTTTGCTCTCCAAATGATTTGCAATGAATTTGGAATGGGGGAAAAAAACGGAAATAAGTGAATGAATCGGCAGAAAATTGATTAAAACGGGTTATGAAATGAGAGCGAGAGAGCAAGAGGAAGTGGGTGAGAAGGAGAGGGCCAAAAGTTACATTTGAATTTGAAATTTCCTTCCAAACTGATATTTCTTTTGTTATTTTGGAACTATTAAAACTAAACTTAACTAGGCTTACAAATTTGTATAGAGATAGAGACAACTAAAACGAAAAATTCAAGTTGGGATAAAAAGTAAATGAAAAATAAAGTAATAAAATGTAAAGAATGAAACGAAAAAAATCACCTTTTTCAGTAGGTCGCGTCGTAATGTGGTGCTAGTTTTGTATTTCCCGTTGCTCTTTTGTGGCTCGCTCTCTTCGCTCAGCAGTTTGTAGCTTGTGGTCAGGCGACAGCGACAGCGATAGCGGCGGCGGCGACTTTGTCCCGCTCTCCAGCTGATGTACTGCTCTGCCCTGTCCCTTTCGCGCTAACGGTTGGCTTGCCTTGCAGCGGAGCTCTGCTGCTGTCTTGCTTGCACTTACGCTCCGCTGCCAAATTCGATGATTTTGATTTTCGCCGCTCTCTCTCTCTCTTCGAATTGATTTTAGGTTTATCAAATTTTCACTTTTAATGTCTAAGAAAACTGAAATCTATTGATTTTTCTTGTTTCGTTGAAGCTTTTTTGACGTTTCTTGTCTTTGTTGGGGTTTTTGATTCTTCTAGAAGGAGTAAGCGGTTGATTTCAGCAAGCAAATGAAATGAAATGAAACTCAAAGCGAATTGAGTAACGAGGAACGGCAGAGCCGACCGAAACACGGCGAAAACAGCACTATGCCAATGGCATTGGTGGCGCCGCGCGTTTTCTGCATTCTGTAGTGTGTGGGTCCACGGCGACGACGATAAACGCGAGCGAAACGCGCGGCGCAACAAAAGTTGAAGACACACACAATACAGCGCAGCGCATGCTCTTTGGCCGTCTGGCTCTCTCGCTCGCTCTCTCTCTTTGCACTCCACACACGTTTTCCGCTTTTGTGGCGCCGCGCCGCGCGAGTTTTGTCGCTCAGACCGCGGGAGCAGCAACACGCAATAAAAGTTCAAAACAGTTGAAGTATTCCGCGACGCGAGTAAAAATCTTTCCTTCAACGTCGTCGTCGTTGTCGTCGCCGCAGTCTGTTGTTGTTGTAGTTGTCGTTGTTGCTACTGTCTCGTCTTTCGCGAATTTCGCCAGCGGAGCGCCCCTGCCAACAGAATTCGATTCAAAATACTATTAGTTAATACTGTGCTCGAAATCGAGAATTGCGAAATCGAAAAAGCCCTTGCCCTCTAAAATTCTTGTTTTCTATTCGTTTTTGTTGGTTGGAAATTAATCTGCAATATCATGGTGTGCGTTTTTCATTTTATTGATTTGCTTGCTGAAAATCTTGCTTGCTCGGTGTCGTTCGCTTTGTTTGCTGTTCTTTCTTTTCGTAATTTTTCAAATTTTCGTGTATTAATGCGTACCATAGGCAAAAAATAAGAACGACCAAAAATAAATTCTGAGAGCACACAAGTCGGAGCACACACGGTAATACGTCTTCACGCGAGCGCAACAAAAACCAACCTTACTCGTTGAGTTGCTTTCATTAGCTGAGATATATTGGTCACACTGAAGCAGTGTGGCCTTTCCCGATAAATGGCGACAGCCTATCGATGACAAATTCCGCCAGACTGGTCACACCAAATGTTTAACATAAGTAAAAAATTTTAATTTTTTACAATTTTTAAGGGCTCCGTTGCTACCTAAATATTTTTAACTGATTAAAGTTGTGTTCAAGACCAATACAACCATCAAACGATTCACCAAAAATTAACAATTAACTACAGAAAAGTAAAAAAGTGTGACTGCAACAATCGAAAATAAACAACAAAAAAAGCCACCAACAGAAGGGACTTTTAAACTTTTGAAACGGTCCCTCTAACTGAATTTTAATTAAGAAAACAAACATTTTATCACGTTTGTTTTTATAATGCAAGAAAAACTATGAGAATTCCCATGACTTCAAGTTTCTTCTATTTCTTTTATGAATCCTAAAATATATGGCAACAATCTATCGAAATAAAAATTCGTTGACCTACAGCGGTTTTGTTTACACGGAAGCTTGCAGAAGGCCAAGAATTCAAGAATGGACTTGCTTTAGAGCATACTGACTCCATTATTAAATTGTTGTAGACGCTCCATTTTGAATGATGGGGCAAATTAAAGCAAGTTACGAAGCATAAAAATAGTTTAATTACTTACAAACTGTCCCAAATTTCATAAAAATTGCATTTTTGCCAATTGAGATCAATCGAACTAACTCGCGCCGTGATGTATTAATACTTTTGAACTTGATGGTTTTTTTTTTTGATTTGATTTTATGATTTTGTAATATTCACCTTCCTTCCCAGGTTGAAGCCGAAAAAATTGTGAGGAAAGTGTCAGCAAAATGCTCCTTTTTATTGAAAACCTTAGCCCATGTGAGATGTTTACAGTCCTGTTAGCTGGTCTAGAGATGAGAGTCCTTGGCAGTGATGTTTATGCAAATGCCTGGCGTGGAATATCGGCAAAAAAGCTTAATTAATATCGATTTGGGGTAGACTATTGTGGTAAAAGTATTGTCTAAATAGAATTTATTATTTATTTATGAGTTATATATCAAAAAAAAAATAAAGTTCAATACTATAAATAAATTTATGTGTTTTTAATGGGGGAAATTTAATGAAATGCTTGGAAAAATATGACCAATGGAGAAAACAGCAAGTTAAAGCGCCTTGAGCTTAAAAAATATTAAGGAAATTAAGTTTTGTTGCTCAATATATATAAATAAGCGGTAGACTATTATACCCAGATCCGGCTAAAAATAGCAACCCTGCGAGTTAACAGAGCTTTTTAACAGATCAATAACAGAGCTAACAGCTGTCAGCTGGTGAAGCCGTTTTTGACATTTTTCTCCAGGCCCTCTTTTTTAATTTTCATTCCCAAGTGAAAAAATATAATTCTACAATCAGGTAAAAACTGCATAAACGATGCGCCAATTACGGCCTCGTCCCCTCTACCAGCGGCTGGGAAGCCTGCTGATGGCGTTGCAAGTGTTCCTGTTGGCAGCTTTGCCGGCTTTCGGCGCCACACCAGGCCCCGGCAGCACCCTCAACTTTTCAGGACCGTTGGGAAGAAGCGACGAGCATTTCTACGAGGAGCTGGTGGTGCGTCCGTTGTCCGGGGATCATGTGAACACGTACTTCCAGTTCACCACGCGCTGGCACTTTGGGAAAAAGGACAACCGTAAGTTTTGGCAAAGAAACCTTCCAGAAAAGGGTACATTTTCGTTTCTTTATATCAGTCTATCATACCCAATTGACGCCTCGGGTGATTGCGGAGCTACTCCAGCAATTCGATGTCAAGGAACTACACATCGGCCTCACCCAGGGCCTGTGGCGCTACGAGACATGGGGGTATCCCATTGTGGAGGCTACTAGCGGCGCGGAAATGTGGGCCTGGTTCAGTCGTGAAAATCTGACCAATGCCGAGGTGGATCGCCAGTGGGGCCAACTGGCCAATGTATTCTCCGGCGTGCTGTGTGCCTCCCTGAACTTTGTCGATAAAACGAACAGCATATCACCGCGGCATTTGGTGCGGCCCCAGTTCATGCCCGCCAATCGGCCGAAGTCCGTGAGATATGCTTCACTGCCGCGGGAAATCGTTTGCACTGAGAACCTGACGCCCTGGAAGAAACTCTTGCCGTGCGGCAGCGCATCGGGCTTTGCCTCCTTGCTGAATTCCGGACATGTCCACAATACCAAATACCATTCGCTGGGCTTGAAGGTGAGAATGTTGTGCGAGGACCATCGTGAGGAGAACTGCATTGTGGAACTTACCCAGACGGCCAATCTTGTCTATGATCTGCGCCTGTTCGAGCTGAGCAACAATGACTTTTCCCTGCGCCGGCTCTTTGGCATGGGACTGAATGGCTTCTGCGAGCTAGCAGAGAGCTCCAAGATCTATGTCCAGAGGAGTGAGCAGGGCCAGAAGTATAGTCTGGTACCGGCTCCCACACAGGAGGTGAAGTCCATACGGGGCGGTCAGCAGTCGGTCTATGCGGTTTACGACATGCACGAGCAGTTCAAGGACCCCGGCGAACGGCTCTTTAACATAGCCTGGCTGTCGCCGAAAAACGAGAACCGTCGCCGGAACCTGATGAAGCCCACCCTGCCGCCCGTGACGGTGCACAGATACCTTCTGGGTCATGGCCAAGAGCGTGGCCGCATCGCCACCGAGGTGACCAACAATCATTACGAGGCGCTGCCCATTTTAGTGCAGGAACTGGTGCCCTGGTACGTCCATGCCTACCTCCACACCCTCAGCATACGCCGCAAACCGCAGCGGGTCAACGAGTACACCCGTCGATGGCTGCCCTTTAAACTGCTCCACTACACGCCGGGCAAGCAGAGGGAGCTGCCCTCTCACCTGGAGATCGGCTTCACCCTGCCCGGACAGACATCTGCTTTGATCACCATTGATGTGGACTACCTCCTGCTCAAGTGGCTGGAGTATCCGCCGGATGCCAATCACGGTCACTACATCGGAGCCGCCATAGTGTCCACCCAGCTGCCCATGGGTCGAAACTATACCGCCCTGCCGGTGGAGGGGCATCTCTTCGAGCATTCCTTTAACGCCACCAGACCCAATTATGTCCTGACTCTTCACACGGAGGCGTTGATAGTTTCTCTGCCAACGCCGGACTTTAGTATGCCGTACAACGTGATCTGCCTGGCCTGCACCGTGGTGGCCCTGGCCTTCGGTCCCATCCACAGTGTGGCCACCAAGGTGATAGTGGTGGGTCGTCAGGCGTCAGCGCCCAAAAACTTTGTTAAAAAGATCGTCAACACTATCCTCCGGCGGCAACCTGCTGGGCCAACAGCTGGCAATGCAGTAGATGGAGCAGGATTAACAGGAGAAGGAGGAGGAGCGTCAAGAACGGCCAGGACAGCAGCGGACCAACCCATTCTGGAGGATCTCCACGAAGAGGAGGAACAGGAACAGGACTAACTATCAAAGAGTCAGAGGCGTGATAAGCTCAAAAAATATTCCATTTATAGCATACAAAAATTCCCCAAAAATTAAAATAAACTTAGCTATAAATTAATAAACGAGGAAACTTTTGAAGGATATTTTTTGAAGCCATATCATAAAGGTAATATTATTTTGAAGCCAGATCAATTTCCTTGGTAATGAAAGTATCAATATTAATTTAAAAAATGTGAAAACTTGTATTAATTTAGAATATTACAAATATTTTAAGTTGCATAAAAAAATAAAAAGGATGTAATCCAAAATGAAAAAACCAATCTGAAAGTAAAAACCAAAAAATAAATGTGTAAATGTTTTCAAAAAATGTATATGTATGTTATAAATATATAACTCAAATCTAAACGTATATATACTTACGATTATATATTATAATAGAGCTTCCACATTTTCAAAGTTTTAATATTTTTGCAGCTAATACTTTCAATTTGTGGATTAATACTCACCCACAAGAGAAGTATCCTTAGGGTGTCCATAGCGAATCCTGGGGAAGAGAAATTCACACCATTAAGCTTTTATAGAAAATAATAAATAATAAATAATGATAATTAATGTAAATAAAAACTTGATCCCATTTATTTTTTAAGACCCAACCAAACGTAATAAAAAATTTTTATTTTGAAAACTTTTTGCGCTTTTTTATTGATTTTTTAAATTAGCATTTTAAAAATAGAAACTTTTAAATGCTACTTCATTTACATACATCTAAATGGTTTCTCGATGTTTGTGCTTCCTGGGAAGGGATCAGGATCAGATCACTTTATATTATTTCAGATCGGATTAGAATAGAGCAGATATATAGCCAGCCTGGCATGCTTTAGAGCTAGACAGATTCTGTTTTTGTTTTTCACAATATTTATCCATAAGAACTAATGGAACATTCGGATATACATATATTTAAATATTTATATAAAACTCGAAACTCGATTTAAACTTTACATTTTGGGTATTTTGGGTATTTTGGATATCCGAAATTGCGTTTTTCATTTTTGCAAATAATATTATGTTCGCTTAATGTTACAATTTGAATATTTTAACTAACTTTAAATAATTTCTTTATCGCATAAATAATTTAGATTTCGATTTGGAACTTTAATGTGCAAGCAAAATAACAGTATTCAAAATAAGTTCCTTTTAATTATAAAATATTTCTTTTAATACGATTTCTTATGAATTTTTTATTTGAATCTTTTCATCGTTTTATTTGTTTTAATTTAAGGTTTAAAGTTTATTGATGCTTTCTGCTTGCTATTTATAATTTATAGTTTTACTTTAAATAGTAAATTTAAGTATAATCAGCGTAGTGCTTTTAAAATTCATTTTAAAATTAACATTTTTCACTTACAATTTCCCAAGCACACATGCACAAAAAAAATAAATTGGAAGAGAACTACTAATAATTACTATAAAAAAAAAATTAAAACCAATGTATAAGCCGGGCATCTTAAAAAAAATAGTTAAATAATTAAAGGTATTCTGTTAAAACATGTACTATTCATTACTTAAGTAATACTTAAGTTTATGTAAGAATATTGTATAATCGTTTTAAAGAGTTGGTTTTATCAGGACTTTAGGATTATTTAGAGAGTTTGGAGTTACTTAAATAGGGTCATGGGTCGATAGGCATGCCACAGAAGTCCTATTTAAAAGTTTAACCCATGCGGAAGTTTGCTTGTGTTTCTGTAAAGGTCAAGGTTGTTCGGGTTTCGCTCTCCAATCAATCTCAATATCATAGAATTTTACAATTCGAATCAAGCTTTTAGTTTATAGATTCGCTTTCAACACATTAAAATACAACGCAACGAGCCCTGAACATAATTATTTATATATTGTTTTTCAGGATCTTGGATCGACCCATCTCTATACTCGTATATCTATATATAATCCATATATATATATAAATATATATGTATAATGCCTAGGACACGGTTTTTTCCCAAATATCTTGTTCTTTTTGCTGTTTGACTTAATGCTTTTAAAAATATATACGTTTATAGCTGCTTTTTATATTAATTTAAATGTTAAATTAATGGATCTATACTCGGCATTTTTTAGAAACAAATAAATTTGAACAAATTCTCTAGAGCTTGGCAGAAACTTTGTAGAAATTTATTTCGTTGGCCAAAAATGTTTATAATTTAATATAAATACAGCTTTCCTACTAATTCCTTCTCCTGATCTTTCACTTTCTACGGATTCTACGGATTTCCCTTTCGCTTTCTTTTCTCTAGATTCTTCTCCCCAATCGTCGGCAGATTTCAATAAACTAGTCCCGCTTTCGGATTCCCTCTCTGATGCATTATTTGCATGTCCGAATATCCGGATGTCCGAATATCCTCTCCAGATTTGTGCGGCCGCAGCCCGGCGAGATTTACTATGGATTATTCTGCGGGTAGAGCGGCTCCCGGCCTCATTGTGGCGGCTGCTGGCTGTAGTAACCATAGGCTCCCGTGGGCGGTGGGCCCTGGGGTGCTCCCGGGGGCGGCATCTGGGCTCCGGCCGGCCTGTAGCTCTGGTAGCCCTGCGTCGGGGGGTATTGGGCATAGCCGGCGGCCTGCGGTGGCTGATGGTAGGCGTGTCCAGGATAGGCGCTGCCAGGAGGCGGTGGTCCGTACGCCTGTGGTGGTGGTGGTCCTCCGTAGGGACCCTGCGGTGCTCCAGGCGCCGGCTGGTATTGGTTGGGCGGCATTGGCGGCGTCGCTCCGTTCGGTGGCGGAGGCTGGCCTTGTCCTTGGCCCTGACCCTGGGGATTGGGTGGTCCGCCGCCAGCTGCACCTCCAGCTCCGCCCGTCGGCGGTGCCTGTTGTTGCTGCTGCTGTTGGTTGGGCGGTGGTCCGCCGGGTCCTTGCTGGTTGTAGCTACCGGGCGTCGAGTACGTGGGCTGGACTTGGGTGGGCAGTGGAGCCACGCCAGAGACCACCACTCCGCCTCCGGGCGGCTGCTGTTGTTGCTGCTGTGGCGGCGGTCCTGCATACTGCTGTGGGGCAGCTCCTCCGCCTCCGGTCGTTCCGCCGGCTCCACCAGGCGGCGGGGGTGGCGTCGATTGCTGGGCATTGGGTCCATTGGGATTCCCGCTGCCACCTGCTCCTCCGCCCGCTCCAGCACCACCTCCAGCTCCGCCAGCCTGAGGAGGCGGCGTCTGACTGGGTGCCGTGGTGCTGCTGCTGTAAGCGCCGCCAGGCGGCGGCGGCGGTCCCGCCACGCTAGTAGGCGGACCTCCAGGATAGCTGCTACCCGGAGGAGCACCCGTCGCCCCACCAGCGGCCGTCTGGTAGGCCTGGTAGGGACTCTGGGCACTGCTCGTTGGCACGGGAGGCGGCGGCCCGTAGCTGCCAGGTGGGGGACCTCCGCCAGCTCCTGCCTGGCCGTACTGACCCACCGGATTCGGTGGATATCCAGCGTAGCTCATTGGCGGCGGTGGACCGCCGGCCGTGCTCTGTGGCGGCGGAGGACCGTACTGACTCTGCGGCGGTGGTCCCGGTGGACCAGGCTGTTGTCCGCCAGTGGGCGGCGGTCCGTACATTTGACCTGGTGGAGGAGGTCCTGGGGGCGGTTGCTGTTGTCCGGGCACCGGTGGTCCCTGCTGGCTACCAGGCGGCGGCGGATAGGCGCCTGGCGGTGCTGCTCCGGCATTCGGCTGGTAACCGTGTCCCGTCTGGCCAGCCGCTGTGTGATAGCCACCCTGGCCGGCATTCGGCGGCACTGGAGGCGGTGGTCCGTAGCCCTGGGTGGGCGGTCCATAGGGATACGCTCCTTGGGGCTGATACTGCGTCTGGGGTTGCGGCGGATATCCCGGGTAGTGGCCGTGCTGCTGCTGCTGTTGCTGGTAGCTCACCCGGTAGGGACTCTGCGGTGGGGGTACACCTGGTCCTCCGGCACCTGGCTGAGGTCCTCCTGGCCCCCCCTGTTGCTGCTGCTGCTGGCCCGGAGGCTGCTGGCCGCCGGGCTGGGGAGTGCCTTGTTGCTGCTGCTGCTGTTGTTGCTGCGGATTCTGAGGGCCCGGAAGCGGTCCGTTGTTGGGACGCTGCTGATCTGTAGGTTCAGGATATTATGGGGATTACCAGGATGAATAAAAGAACTTATTCTAAACTTTGAACGCAATACTTGCAAAGCAAGAAATAAACCAAACCGGGACGGGGACGGGTACGGGGACGGGCTATGTTTCTCAACTACATGATGTCCCATGCTCCAACATAATCCAACATAAAATTAATTAGTCATTAAATCATATAAAAGAATGTAACCGTAAGCTCTAAAATAAATATTCATATTAATAGGCAAATATTTAGCAAAAGGAGAGTAACAAACAGAAAGTAACAAAAGGAAATAGAGACAAATATAGTAGGACAAATAAAATACAAAGGATAACCAACATGAAGTAAGAATTACAGAATAAAAAAGGGAAATATCCATGGAAATAGAGAAACATAAAAGTAAATACGAAAAAATTTAGACAAGTCCGTGGGTAAGGATTCTTGAAAAGCCAAAATATCCGCCAGACTTCGCTCCAAATATATTGAATCTTTGCATACTTGAGAAATCCATCAGCTGGGATACATTACACTTACTCGGCGCGGCATTCGGGTTGACGACGGACTGGCCAGGACCTTGGCCGGGTCCCTGTCCCGGTCCCTGGGCCTGGGCATTCCGGTAGACAGGATGCTGCTGCTGCTGCTGCTGCTGGGGACCCGCTTGGCTGACCTGGGGACCGCCTTGTTGCTGTCCCGCTGCTGCTGCGGCTGCCGCGGCTGCTGCCGCCGCTGCGGCGGCCTGTTGCTGCTGTTGTTGCTGTTGCTGCTGCTGTTGCTGCTGCTGCTGCTGCTGAGATTGCTGTTGAGCGCCTGGTGGCAGGCCTGGATGTGGCTGCGGCTGTTGCTGCTGCTGCTGGCCGTAGGGCGGCATCTGGACGGGCGGTCCTTGCGGGTCTCCTGGTCCATGTTGTCCCATGCCCATCTGCGGAGGCGCCACCTGCTGGCCCGGCACCGGCACTGGTCCTTGGCCGGGACCCTGCTGCTGCTGCGGCGGCGGTGGACCACCCAGCATGCCATGCGGACCCGTTGGCGGTGTCTGCTGCCCACCCTGTTGCATTGCCTGCGTCTGGAGTATATGTGGAGGCTAAAAGACAAAAAGTATGAAACCTAAAACGACCAGGAAGTTGAAAACGAATACTCACCGGCAGTATTTGCGATATATTCATGCCGGGATCGGCCAGTTGGGCCAAATAGACCAAGTTCCTGTGCAGCGCCACGTGGTAGGACATGCACTCCTGCGCCTTGCCCATGCTCTGGAAGTCCTGGATGGTCTGTATCAGGCCGCAGTTCTCGTCCAGCATCTTCTGGATCTGTGCCGAGTTGACCTGGGGCGGCACGCCGCCGCCCACGTTACCGCCTCGTGGGGTTGACGGCGGGGTAACCATCATGCCGCCTCCGACTCCGCCGGAAATTACACTGCCCGGCGATCCGGGCACGCCCATGGGCGGTCGTTGTTGTTGCTGCTGCTGGAGGCTCATGGGCAGGAGGCCGCCTCCGCCACCGGGTCCACCGCCTGAAAACCAAAAATCAACTTATTATTCATAAATAACATTAAAGTTAAATATTTTTTAACACCTTTGTTAGAAAATCGATTATTTTGTTAGCAGTTTCAAACAAAATAATCCTACAAAGTGCTTTTTAAGAAATATTTAGCTCGCAAAACCGATTTTTATGATAAAAATGAAGCACAAAATGCAGTTCTGGATTTTATTGACTTTTTTTTTTGCTTACCACCGCCTCCACCTATGCCGCCTCCTCCACCGGGGCCCACCCCCGAGCCGGGAGGCTGCTGATTGGGAATCGAGTTGGGTGGCGGCTGCTGGAGCTGCTGCTGCTGTTGTTGTTGCTGCTGCTGCTGTGGCGGGGGAGGCTGCTGCTGCTGCAGCTGCTGCGGCTGCTGCTGCGGCGGTTGCGGCGAATAAACTGCAGACATTTTACTGGCTGCAGTCTTCTTCTTCCGCTTGGGAGTTTTCTCCTGTTTTTCCACAATTTTAGCGGTTATTCTAGACCGGTGGGGAAGTAAAAGTCGTCGAGTCTGGTCGCGGATTTCGAGTTTTTCTTTTTGTTTTTGCTATTTTTTGCAGTGTGCGGCTTTTCTTCACATACACACTCACACCCACACTCTCACGCTCACGGCAACGCACACACACACACGCACGACACACAACACAGTGGGTTTTTGAGGAAAAGTCGGCGTTGCGCTTTAAATCCAGCCGCCGTATCGAAAAGATGTATTGGATAATTTGCTATGCGGCTATATGAACTCTCGAATTCGTTCACTTATTTGAGTTGGCATATTTTCTGTTCTTTTTTCTACACTTTTTGCAAAAAAGCGACGCTTAAAATACACGGGCGGCTCGGTGCGATTAATCGGATGAACGGAAGGCGTACACGATGCAACCAGCATGATGGCGGTTGACGCTGGTCTCTGTTAGTTAACAGACGATTAACAGTGCATGATAAAGAGTGCTGTTAAGTCGAACATGAACATTTCTCGTGTTTAAAGATTTAGCTTTTGTACAAATTCCCAACAATAAAAAATTTATTCATTCTTATATACTATATTTTTTTTGTATTAAGGTTACATGATTAAGAATTTGTGTATTTATGTTTAAGCTAGATTGCATGATTGCATGATAGACGGCTGGAACGTGCCATTGGCCCGCAAAGTTTTCATTTTCCCATACGCATGTGCTGCCAACGATGCACAAACGGTGATTTGTCTTACTCCCCTCTCAGGACGCGGCAATTAATAATTTAGAAATAACACATTTTGGTAACAATTTGCAGTCTAGTTTTGCGACAATCACTATATGTTTATGTGATAAAAAGATGAAAAGCCGCTAAGCGATAACACCAAACTGCCGGCAATCGCGCGTCTATCGATAACACCAACGCTCTTGGTCTGGCTCCCATCAAAAGAAAAATTTTATTTTGTTACCTGGCTTTTGGCCAATTCCTTCGCCTTGCGAGTGTGTGTGTGTGTGCGAGCGTGTGCCGTGTATGTGTGCGGGAATTTATTAAACAACAAAATCAAAAAAAAACAAGATTGCCGCACGGACATACTAAATTTATGTAATAATTTATAATTAAGCAAAAAGAGTCGCGAACGGAACGCAACGCCAGTTATTTAACCTAATCACACATACAACGCCAGTGGTTAAAACCAAAGTGCAATAGCTCAATCTTAACTAATTATACAAACATATATATTTATTGCTCAACAATAACAGTTAGTTGTTGTTTTCTATTTTTTTATTGTTTTTTTTTTGTGTCTTGTGCGCAAAGAACGTACACAAACATACATATATATACAACAAACATAAGAAAACACGCCGCGAAGAAGAAGCAGACGCTGCCGAAAATCCAAGCCAGCAAAAGCAACAACAAACGAAGATAGCGGCTCCAAAACGAGAAACAAGAAAGGCTCTTACTCCGGATGGGAAAATAATATAAAAAAAGTACAAGAAGCTATCAAGAGAGCGGCAGGCAGTGGAAAAAAGCGCCAAAATCCATACGACACTTCCCCCACAAACTCTTTTTTCGCGTTATCGATTTTTTGCCACTGTGTGTGCGAAACTGTATGTGTGTGTGTGAGTGTGTTTGCCGCAGGAACAACAACAACAAACTGTGTGTGTTATCAACTGCAAAATAAAGCGAAAACTATCCCAAATACAAAATAAATAAGCCTTTGATTTAAACAATAACCTCCAGCCGGTTGCCTTGCCTTGCCATTATCCTGGCACCACCCGATGCAACACCCCAAACGGCTTTAGGATCTCTAAAGGACAATCCCGAGTCAATCCACCAACCGGTATCTATGATGATTTCGTTGCTTCAAATGAAATTCCATGCGCTTTTGTTGTTGCTATCAAAAGTCTGGACATGCATCTGTTTCATGTTCAATCGCCAAGTGCGAGCTGTAAGTATGAACCCGAATCCGAATCCGAACCCGAAACACCAACAACTATTCCTAAAACAAGCTACTAAAAAATAAAATAAAATGTGGAGCAAAAGTCCGGCTAATTTTTAGTTCATTTGTGGCCCCTCAACCCGCTCTTCGGGTATCAACACGGGCACAACGAAATCGTAAAGGCCACTAATTGATAAGGCCATCCAATAATACAGTAAACACTCGCCTAAGCTCTTTACTATCGAATAGATTTAACAGAGTGCACAAAGAGAAATATTCAGCAGAATATTTACAATTATTCTGTATTGTTTATACATCATTTTGATTATATAAAAGTTCTCACTAAGGGTACAATTTTGCATAATTATTATTAAAATAATTAATAGAACTCCCTAGATATTTTTCAAGTGTCCCGTTTTTTTTAGCAAATGACAGTTTTTATCAATTGTTACGGGACATGTTTAATGGGGCTTGTTTTATCAACTAAGAACTTTTTGCCGCCCTCTCCTGGACTCGTTGTCCATCTTATCGCTATTCGTCGTTTTCTGTCTTTTATGTTCCTCACTGTATCTGCAATTTCGGCCCGAAATCATGACGCGGTAACTAATATACTTGTACCAGCCGACCTTTGACCTGCAACCCCAGATCTGGGCTAAAAATGTCGCACAGATTATTATTTTTGTATCGCTTTAGATAGGCTTAGAAATCCCCCAAAACCCCCCTTCATTATTTCCAAATTCCAAATGCTGTTCTGTTGATTCTATGTATTAACTTCCTTAGTTTATCCAGTATCAACCGGTTAAATACGAACTCTTTCCGCTGTCGCCCGTCTCCCGCCACCGACTGGGTCTGGTGCAGAGGAAGACGCTAGTTCTCGACCTGGACGAGACGCTCATCCACTCGCATCACAATGCCATGCCGAGGAACACGGTGAAGCCGGGTACGCCGCACGACTTCACCGTCAAAGTCACCATCGACCGGAATCCAGTTCGGTTTTTCGTCCACAAGCGACCGCATGTCGATTACTTCCTCGATGTGGTATGCCTTTACCTTCGACCTCTTCTCTTTCGAATGCAATATTCTAATGGTCTCCCGTTTCAGGTCTCTCAGTGGTACGATCTGGTGGTGTTCACCGCCAGCATGGAGATCTACGGGGCGGCGGTGGCGGACAAACTGGATAACGGCCGGAACATACTCCGGAGACGTTACTACAGGCAGCACTGCACGCCAGACTACGGTTCCTATACCAAGGATCTGTCGGCTATTTGCAGTGATTTAAATAGGGTAATCACGAGGACTTTCTGTCAATATATCTGGCAATGCACAGCCTTCCTTGATTCTTGAAACGAATAACCAGATGTCTTGTCTTCTTTTCCAGATATTCATCATTGACAATTCGCCAGGCGCCTATCGCTGCTTCCCTAACAATGCCATACCAATCAAGAGTTGGTTCTCCGATCCGATGGACACGGCGCTGCTGTCGCTGCTGCCCATGTTGGATGCACTCCGGTTTACGAACGACGTGCGATCGGTTCTGTCCCGGAACCTGCACCTGCACCGCCTCTGGTAGCAGGTGGGCCACCTGACGCTAGTGTAGTCTATCGTATTGGACGAGTGAGGAGGGGGACCTTTTGAAATTAACAACAAATCAACAGAAACAAACATTATGGAAAATCAACAACAAACAACAACATGGTGGTGCTGTGACACATTAACGAATTTTTTTCATTATTATTAATACTTATTACCATTCAAGACGACAAGCAAGTTGGATAGCAAATCATGCAGGGGAAGAATCGCGATATAAAAAGAGATCAAGCTAGTTAAACGACAAAAAAACTGAGATCTGGAAATCTAGATTTACTTTTTTGTAACTTTGCATTAAGATTAAAGTTTTTTTAATAGTCTACCTTCGTGTGCAAGTGCATAACAATTACTATTTTTAGTTGTGTTGTTTTATATATATATATATATATATATATATATATATATATATATGTATAAATATATATATTTATGTCTATATACATGCAGTATATATATATGAATATATGTGTGAAATCCAAACTATTAAACACACTACGAGTATATAAAGTAAATAAAAGTGAAAATTAAGAACAAATTCAAGTCAAGTTATATATATATACACATACATATATATATATATCATAATATAAATTCTAAATCTAAGTCCAGTCTTACAGCAGAACTCTGTTGTAGTTTCTACATTAATAAATATATATTTATATATATATATATATTATGATTACAATTTATTATTATGAAAGTGAAATTGTTTTATATACGAGTATGACGATCGAGATGAAATACTTATAATTATACAATTAGTTGATTACGAAACTTTCCTGGACATCATTATTATGGATAATTACTAAGTGTAACCGATTCTGTATAGACTTTACTATTCTGTTTCTCTTGTAAAAAGATGAAAACCAAACAAACCGAACGACGAGATCTTTTAAGAGTTTCAAATGCTTGCAAAAAACAAAAACAAAAAAACGAAAACCAAACAACAATTTTTCTATGGATAAGATTTTTGTCTTTGAAGGCGTTATATAAATATGTATATTTATATATATCTACATCTATAAAGTACTATTTAAAACAACAAGCAAACAAAACAAAAAAAAAAAACAAAATAATGAAGAGAGAGATAATGAAGAAATCACGACGGCCGAGCCGTACATTATAGTCTCTGAATCCGATCGGATCAGATCAGATTAAAGACAGAGCCCCCAGACTGGAATGTTAGAGAAGATATGTATGGAGTTATTAGAGAGCCAAATCACTAATCACTAATTATACTTGTACCGAGTTAGTCTGAGAAATTGAGAAAACGTGGCACATCATCTGAGAGAGAGACATCACACAGAGTAGGGAAATGAAAATGAAAATGCAAATGAAAATGAAAGGAAAACAAATGAAAACTGCTTCCATAGTTAATGTTATTTCCAAAAAAACAAATAAAATAATATGCAAACGAAATCCTCAAGCTTGTCTACACACACTCCCTATCCAATTGTTCTTTTTAATGTATTGTAAATTTAAAAACAATCACTATTTGTTTATTATTGCAATTGAAACAAACATCAACAATGATTATGAAAAAATACGTGTTTGCGCGATGTTGTTAATTTTAAGTAGTTTGTAGCAAATTTGTTAAAATGAAACGTAAATGATATAAATGAGAAAGGGAACACAAAAAAGCAGAGACAAAAAAATTAAAAAAATACAACAAAATCAAAAATAAAATATTGTTTCATTATTTTTGTTTTAAATTTGGCGCCAACTGTAGATTTGACTTACATTTTCAATAGTTAACAGGGTATGTAAGGCCTCTGTTAAAGAAACCCCATTGTGCTGTTAAGCGAACAGCTCTGGCTTTAGTTTACAGTCCCCGTGTTTTATACCCTCTAGAGGTTTCCAAACATGGGGTTATGAGCATAACAAATATTATTAAAATATACGAATTATAATAAATAATATGTACTTGTCATAAAAGTTAACTTATATAAATGAAACACATTAAATTTCACAACCTTGAAATAAAAAGGCGGCTCGCATGACTACCCCCCTATTTATAGGGTGTTAACAGATGCTGTTAACCTGTAAACTTTTAGGTTATGTTCTCACTCAGTCAATGCAACAACAAAGTTTCCGTAAAAGAAAATCGCCGAAGTATTTACGCAACGCAACTGGTGAGGAGCGTCTCAAGATCAAACAGAAAATATCTAATAGATATATTAAACCCGGATCAAATAGGAAAACTAGACCCATGGCAGCCACCGCCGGAGCTGTAGCTAAAGTCGGAAAATCAGTGCACCGCATTTTCGTGGGCAATCTGCCCTGGACGGTGGGACACCAGGAGCTCCGTGGCTACTTCAAGGAGTTCGGACGCGTCGTCTCCGCAAACGTGATCTTTGACAAGCGAACCGGCTGCTCTAAGGGCTACGGATTCGTGAGCTTCAATAGCCTGACTGCGCTGGAGAAGATCGAGAACGAGCAGCGACACATTCTGGAGGGCAACTACCTCAATATACAGAAATCCTAAATAGGAAAACATTCAATAGAAACCCCAATAGGCCTTGTGGCATTTCATAACATTAGTTTTAAGTTTCTCTAGTTTTATACCTCACAATTTTTTTTACTGTAATGTCCGACAGCGATTCGGATCCGGAGGAGGAGCTGTTCTATCGGGCAACTCAGCACGTGGCGGGGAATACCTCGTCCTTGGCAGCCGCAGATCTGCTGGAGTTCTACGGCTATTACAAGCAGGCCATCAACGGACCTTGTCTGGAGCCCAGTCCAGGCATACTCCATTTAAAGGCACGAAACAAGTGGACGGTTTGGCACAAACTCGGAAATATGACTTCCGCTGATGCTCGCCGAGCCTATGTCCAGAAGCTCCAGAAACTACACCCCCAGTGGCGAGAGAAGTCTGCCCGGATCACCGGATGGGTGGTGCATTCGATTGAATCAGTGCCTTTGGAGGATCACCGCTCGGAGAGCGATAAGACCCTCTTTGATCACGTCAAAGAGAACAACCTGAGTCGTCTGAGGGAGCTCTTGAAGCCGTCGGATATTCAGCAACTGGACGAGTACGGCATGGCCTTAATCCACTGGGCCACGGATCGCAACGCCGTCGAGATCATCGAGTTCCTGGTCAGTAATGGCGCCAGCGTAAATCAGCGGGATGCGGAACAGCAGACACCACTGCACTACGCCGCCAGCTGTGGCCACTTAGAGGCGCTGCGCTGCCTACTGGACCTTCGTGCCAATCCGGAACTGTGCGACTCCGAAGGACAAACTTGCTTCGATGTGGCCGATGACGAGCAGATCTGTGCGGTGCTGCGATTGGAGAGACAACGCTTGCAGGGATCCGCGTGCTAAACGCAACCTTAAATTTTAGATTGATAGATTCCACTACGCCTTTCAAAAATCAGTGTAATCAATATGTTTGTTTGAACAAATTTTATCACAAATTACAATGTGTATTAAGGGTAAAAATGTGTTTTATATCTTAAAAAAGACCTCATTTTGTAGTAACGGTTTGATTCAGATAAAAGGAGAATCGATCTACGAATATCTTTAGGCATTCCGCCCAAGAATCGGATACAGATTAGCCTAGATATCTTTGGCAGATCTTTGGCAGTTTTCATCCGATCCGTGAGCAAAGTATAGATTTGGAATCTTTATTCAATTCCCTATAAATCTGCATCAAAATCCTGGCACACAATATTTTTTCGATTTTTTCTCAAATTTTTCTGATGGACCCCCTGAAAAATGTGAAAATCGAGAAAAATCACTTTTCGCCCCTTTCTATGGCCATATCTTTGGCAGTTTTCATCCGATCCGTGAGCAAAGTATAGATTCGGAATCTTTATTCAATTCCCTATAAATCTGCATCAAAATCCTGGCACACAATATTTTTTCGATTTTTCCTCAAATTTTTCTGATGGACCCCCTGAAAAATGTGAAAATCGAGAAAAATCACTTTTCGCCCCTTTCGATGGCCATATCTTTGGCAGTTTTCATCCGATCCGTGAGCAAAGTATAGATTTGGAATCTTTATTCAATTCCCTATAAATCTGCATCAAAATCCTGGTACAAAATATTTTTTTCGATTTTTTTCAAATTTTTCTGATGGACCCCCTGAAAATCTGGATCCCTGTGAAAATCGAGAAAAATCACTTTTCGCCCCTTTCGATGGCCATATCTTTGGCAGTTTTCATCCGATCCGTGAGCAAAGTATAGATTTGGAATCTTTATTCAATTCCCTATAAATCTGCATCAAAATCCTGGCACAACATATTTTTTCGATTTTTCCTCAAATTTTTCTGATGGACCCCCTGAAAAATGTGAAAATCGAGAAAAATCACTTTTCGCCCTTTTCGATGGCCATATCTTTGGCAGTTTTCATCCGATCCGTGAGCAAAGTATAGATTTGGAATCCTTATTCAATTCCCTATAAATCTGCATCAAAATACTGGTACAAAATATTTTTTTCGATTTTTTTCAAATTTTTCTGATGGACCCCCTGAAAATCTGGATCCCTGTGAAAATCGAGAAAAATCACTTTTCGCCCTTTTCGATGGCCATATCTTTGGCAGTTTTCATCCGATCCGTGAGCAAAGTATAGATTTGGAATCTTTATTCAATTCCCTATAAATCTGCATCAAAATCCTGGTACAAAATATTTTTTTCGATTTTTTTCAAATTTTTCTGATGGACCCCCTGAAAATCTGGATCCCTGTGAAAATCGAGAAAAATCACTTTTCGCCCCTTTCGATGGCCATATCTTTGGCAGTTTTCATCCGATCCGTGAGCAAAGTATAGATTTGGAATCTTTATTCAATTCCCTATAAATCTGCATCAAAATCCTGGCACAACATATTTTTTCGATTTTTCCTCAAATTTTTCTGATGGACCCCCTGAAAAATGTGAAAATCGAGAAAAGCCACTTTTCGCCCGTTTCGATGGACATATCTTTGGCAGTTTTCATCCGATCCGTGAGCAAAGTATAGAATTGGAATCTTTATTCAATTCCCTATAAATCTGCATCAAAATCCTGGCACAAAATATTTTTTCGATTTTTTTCAAATTTTTCTGATGGACCCCCTGAAAATCTGGATCCCTGTGAAAATCGAGAAAAATCACTTTTCGCCCCTTTCGATGGCCATATCTTTGGCAGTTTTCATCCGATCCGTGAGCAAAGTATAGATTTGGAATCTTTATTCAATTCCCTATAAATCTGCATCAAAATCCTGGCACACAATATTTTTTCGATTTTTTCTCAAATTTTTCTGATGGACCCCCTGAAAAATGTGAAAATCGAGAAAAATCACTTTTCGCCCCTTTCGATGGCCATATCTTTGGCAGTTTTCATCCGATCCGTGAGCAAAGTATAGATTTGGAATCTTTATTCAATTCCCTATAAATCTGCATCAAAATCCTGGTACAAAATATTTTTTCGATTTTTTCAAATTTTTCTGATGGACCCCCTGAAAAATGTGAAAATCGAGAAAAATCTCTTTTCGGTCCTTTCGATGGCCATATCTTTGGCAGTTTTCATCCGATCCGTGAGCAAAGTATAGATTTGGAATCTTTATTCAATTCCCTATAAATCTGCATCAAAATCCTGGCACAAAATATTTTTTCGATTTTTTTCAAATTTTTCTGATGGACCCCCTGAAAAATGTGAAAATCGAGAAAAATCACTTTTCGCCCCTTTCGATGGCCATATCTTTGGCAGTTTTCATCCGATCCGTGAGCAAAGTATAGATTTGGAATCTTTATTCAATTCCCTATAAATCTGCATCAAAATCCTGGCACACAATATTTTTTCGATTTTTCTCAAATTTTTCTGATGGACCCCCTGAAAAATGTGAAAATCGAGAAAAATCACTTTTCGCCCCTTTCGATGGCCATATCTTTGGCAGTTTTCATCCGATCCGTGAGCAAAGTATAGATTTGGAATCTTTATTCAATTCCCTATAAATCTGCATCAAAATCCTGGCACAAAATATTTTTTCGAGAAAAATCACTTTTCGCCCCTTTCGATGGCCATATCTTTGGCAGTTTTCATCCGATCCGTGAGCAAAGTATAGATTTGGAATCTTTATTCAATTCCCTATAAATCTGCATCAAAATCCTGGCACAAAATATTTTTTAGATTTTTGGCAAATTTTTCTTTGGCAGTTGTATGATACCATAGTCCTTCTCTTTTCTCTTTGAAATAAACATTTTAAATGAAATAAAAAGAGACAGCTATAGCATAATTTTAAAATTAACTAATATAATTCTCTACCAATTAAAAGTCACAATCCACATTACAAACTGATATATTTAATGAAAAACGAATTAAAGTTCACAAGGGATAAGAGAATGTTTATGGACTTAAGGGCTGTCGTCTACTTCCAGAGCTTCTTGATCGACATGTTCTTCTCAGAGTCCTTCTGCATCACCTTGGCCACGGCCATCTCGAAGTCCTCTTGGGTGACGTGGACACGACGCTCGCGCAGGGCATACATACCGGCTTCGGTGCAGACGCCTTTGACCTCTGCACCCGAGGCGCCGGGCATCAGTTCGGCGATCTTTCGCAGATTGATACCACGGGTGAGATTCATCTTGCGCGAATGAATCTTAAGGATGTCCAGGCGGGCCTCCTCGTTTGGTGGGGGGAACTCGATCTTGCGATCAATACGGCCGGGACGGAGGAGAGCCGGATCCAGGATGTCGATACGATTCGTCGCCATGATGACTTTGATGTTCTTTGTGGCCTCGAAGCCGTCCAGCTGGTTAAGCAGCTCCAGCATAGTGCGCTGCACTTCGGAATCGCCGCCGGAGCCGGACTCGATACGCGAGGAGCCAATGGAGTCGATCTCGTCCATGAAGATAATAGAAGGGGCATGTTCGCGGGCCATTACGAAAAGTTCACGCACCATGCGCGACCCCTCGCCGATGAACTTCTGAACCAGTTCGGAGCCGGAGACCCGGATGAACGTGCACTCTGTGTGATGGGCCACGGCACGAGCCAGCAGGGTTTTACCAGTGCCAGGCGGTCCATAAAGCAGCACACCCTTAGGCTGAGCAATGCCCAGAGCATCGAACAACTCTGGATGCTTGACGGGCAACTCAATCACTTCCTTAATCTCTTTGATTTGTTTGTCCAAACCGCCGACCATTT
Organism: Drosophila ercepeae; assembly: GCA_018150545.1. Taxonomy (NCBI): domain Eukaryota; kingdom Metazoa; phylum Arthropoda; class Insecta; order Diptera; family Drosophilidae; genus Drosophila; species Drosophila ercepeae. Next base: position 10,320,848 of record JAECWL010000197.1, on the reverse strand, counting down.
CGTAAGTGGAGTCGGGCACCTTCTCAACCATCATAAGGGACACCAAAGGATCGACTTTGTTGGGCAGAATCTTGTGCAGGGTGTAGCTCTCGTTGCGCAAAGCAACACGGCAGTTGGGGGTCACATCGTTGATGTCGATGTTCTTGTCCAGATCGACCACAAATTTACCCTCGGGATGAACCTTGACCAACACCTTCTTCTTGTCCATGGGCTTCACCACCTCACCCACATAGCTGCCCTGTTCCTGAAGCAACTGGAGTTCTTCGCGCAGCATGCGAACTGAAAATTTTGATAAAGACGATTTCTTTTTTTCGTAAAGTAGCGCATTTATTACCTTTGGCATTCAGCTCATTACGCTGGGCTTGCAAACGCCTCAGGTTCTGGCTTTTCTCTGCCACAATAAGCTGGAGTTCCTCAATCTTCTGGATGTAATAGGAACGGAACCCTTCGCCTTTCTGATACGCAGACTCGATTTCCATCTGTCGCAACAAAAAAACATAGGTAATTTTATCCCTCAATAGTATAAAAGGATTTAAACTTACCCGGTTGGCGACAGTCATCTTGGTTTGTGTGTACTTCGTTCCGTTTAAATATTATATTTGGTCTTTCGATACTTTAACAATGTTGTTTCTTTAATAAATAAAATTTTACTTATGACTCGGCATTCTTGGCTTGCTTTTAGTGGTGGGAGTTGGCGGTTATCGCACTTTTTATACGATATTTTGGAAGACTATCGATAGACTGACGTATATATATATTTTTTTTTAAAATATATCGATATTTGTAAATAAAAATTTAGAGACAATCTAAATAATTTGGAAAGACTATCGATAGGCGGATGGGTATTTTTTAAATATAAAAATATTAATCAAAATATGCCTAGAGAACCAAGTTAAACTATATATACATCTTTATTTTTGTAAACAAAACGTATCATAGTGCACAGATTCAAAATTTCTTCCAAAAAAGTTATATATAAGAAATAGAATTTAGTAACCTTACTAGTGTAAGAGTTTCGTCGTGTGCACAGTTACGTTGTTAATAAATTAAAAATAAAAATATATTTGTTTACATAAAGAATAATCATATAAAAGATAATGCCGGCAACTACGGGTCTCCTGTTCAAGCGCTACGTCCGCATCGAGTTAAACTTATGGCGCCGTACTCTCTTCGAGGCCGTAACTCTGGTGATCATGGTCCTGATAATCCTCCTGAACCCCATTGCCCACTCAAAGCGTCTTCTCTACAATCGCCGGGAGGCCACCAATGAACAGACTATCGTATCCCACAAGCTAGAAGACATCAGTATACTCACGTATGTTTTGAACGGGTTTTGTCCGTTAACGGGACCAAAACTTTGGCCAGAAGCTTGCCTAAAGCTTATTTCAAATTTCGTTCTGTCCGAGTTTTTCCCAGAAATATGAATAAGTTTTGTAACATTTCCACAGACAATTGGCGGACTCGAAGCGTGAGAAAACCAAGTACATCCTGGCCTATGCACCCAACGTCCCATTTGCCAAAGAAATCACTGAATCGGTGGCTAGGACTCTGGAGCTGAACGCAACCGTTGGCTTCACCAGCGCCGATCAAATGCAGGATCAGTTCGACGAGAGGACCACCTTGGCGGGGGTAGTCTACTATAATTTGGAGACGGAGGGCATACCCCTGAAGCTATCCATGTCGATACGTTTTCCCAGTGAGTTTCGTACTATCCTGCCGTTTCTCACAGAGAATCGCCTCTGGCTGACACGCTGTTCCGGTCGAATTAACGAGGGCCGGGACCGGGTAACCGATCCGGACAAGCAACAGGATATCTATATACGCGAAGGATTTCTCCAGCTACAGCACCAAATCTTCACGGAGTGGTATCATCGGTTGCGGAGGGAATTTACGACTACCGATTATCCGGAACCCAATGTCGAGGTATTCAACATATTGCTAAAAGCAGCCGACGAGCCCTGCTCGGTGATGAATTTGCACCGATTGCCAACTTTTCTATATAATTTTATATACCTACTGCCTTTTTTAAACATTATAAGAGTAAGTATTTCTATATCTATTATTGATATATCAATTCTATACTATATATTCTTTACAGAATATAGCTGCCCAAGTGGAGGATGGTGTTATGGTTCATCAATGGCACTATGGGTACTCCTTTGGCATCCAATGGTGTCTGAAGTTCTTTGTTCTATTCTTGCGCATGATTTGTTTCGACATGATTTTCATTGCCATTGTTTTGGTAAGTAATTTTAACCTGAATATCGATAATTTCGATATCACAAACGATTATGCATGTCCAGACAAGCACAGTTTAATGCCACTTTCTTTTCTTTTAGCTATTTTGGATATTTAATGGAAGAGAAGGCGAACTTTCTGGTTGGGGCATATTAGGATTTATATGCTTTATGGTAGTCTACACCGTAGAGTTCATTTTATCCGGCATGGTGGTGGCGAAGCTCTTTGCAAACCCCATCAATGCCGTACTTTGTGGTCTGGTTTTGTGGATTTTTATGTACGCCGCCTTTTGCATTATCTTGGAGCGCTATTGGGATGCCCATCAGTATTACGTATTCTTCGTTCTGGTGTCCTTTTTCAATTGCCAAATGCACTTTAGTATGAACTTGTTTCGGCTTTGTATTGAATCGCCCGTGGACGTCAAGACCATTGACTTTGTGGTTCTTTTCACTGCCGCCATTAGCTCGGCTTTGATCTACCTTTTGGTCCTCTTGGCCATACAATGGAGGATGCCTGGGAAGTTCCTGAGCCGTCGCATCGTCAACAATCGCCGTCGCAAACAATCAAAAACCGATCCTGGGGTCGTGCATTTGGGCCGGGCTCCTAGTTGGCAAAACTTTGAATACGGCGATGTGGGTTCCGTGGAGATGATGCGACTTCGTCATGTCAGCACCTCCCATTTGGACTCGGAACGTAAAATTTTGAAGAACATCTCCATGAGGATTTACAAGGGCGAGATCTATGCTCTGCTGGGACACATTGGGGCCGGAAAACTGACCGTTCTCCGGGTGATGGCTGGCATGAAGTTCCCGCTCAGGGGCACTGTCACGGTCATGGGTAAGCCCTTTGGTCCAAAGGAGGCAGCACGGCGACTGGTCGACTTCCGCTTCGACGAACATGGTTTGAACAAGCACCTCACAGTCGAGCAGACCATCGACTACCATGTCCGCTTAAAGCTTCCGCCCACGGAAACGGATCGCTTCCAGATCGAGAAACGGAAGTGGATGTCCATTTTGGATCAGCACATTGACAGTCGACGGTCGAGGATCGGACAACTGAGTTTCGGGGCCCAGAGACTGGTGGCCTTGTGCGTTTGCCTCGCCGGGGACACCAAGATCATCATCCTGGAGGAGCCCACCCTGGGGCTGACGGGGCGAGAGGCCCAGATCTTCTGGTCGATTGTCATCAGCGAGAAGGAGAACAGGTCCTTCGTGATGGGCACCTATAGTGTGGGGGAGGCGGAGCATATTGCCGATCGGATTGGAATCCTCAGCATGGGTGTCCTGGAGGCCAGTGGCACGCCCTTCTTTTTGCGCGCCAAGTTCAGCAGCACCGTGGATTTGGTAAGAAACTTTAGTGCGAAAGATATTCATGCCTGATACCTCTTAACAACCACTCACAGGTCATAATAAAGAAGCCACATGTCCCGGATCAACCGATTACCGATTTTATAAACCAATTCCTGAGTAATGTAGAGCCGGATAATGAAATAGGCGACACCTTGACCTACCGACTGCCCGTCAAACATCGTCCTCGACTACAAAAGCTGCTGATTCACTTGGAAATTGATCGCAAGAAGTTGGGAATCGAAAATGTGCGGGTTGTGGGCGCGGAATTGTCCGACATTTACATGAAATTGGCAACATCATTTCGATTACAACAGCAAATCATTCCGGATGTCAGTAAGTTGAAAAGAAGATCGTTTCTATTATCACTAATCCACTAATTGAATTCTTTATTACTTATTGATCAGCTCAAACCTTCAAGTACCAAGTCGTGTCGAAGAAGCAATTGGCCAGGCAACGAATGAGGGCCATGTTCTACAAAAAGATGATCCATACAGCGCCCAATGTCTGGCCCATAATCATGATCATTACCAGCTTTATACTAATTGCAATCATAGCCCGATTGTCGGTGATGCTGAATGTCCCGCAAGAGCGAATGAATGAGATTGAATTGGGTTTCAAGGATGAGGATGTATCCTTGAAGGCAATTCCCGATCTCGCCAACTGCGGCTACATAAATATACGATCAGTGAGCAAGAACCAGAACAAGCTTAGGGAATCCCATTCAAAGACGTTCAGCTCTGACTCGTTTGTCTGTGAAAAAGGGAGTTATCGGAACGATTTGAAGAAGCAAACGGAGCTGACAAGTCTGGGGGCCGTGGAGGCGGACGGGGAGCAGGATATCAATGGATATATCACTCAGGATGTCTTTCATTCGGCACCCATGATGCTTAACTTGCTGCATAATACTATATTGAAGTAGGTTTTCTTTGCTTCAAGCATCAAGCAAGGTCTTGGAAGGTAATCTCTCTCTCTATCTTTTTTTAAGACTTACTTATGGCGATCGAGATGATATAATGTGCCTGGTCAACAACCACCCGATGCCCACCCAGCTCTCGATGAAAATCAACCTGCTGGACAACAAAATAGCCCACATCCAGGCTCCTCTGGTCATCGGATGCATCCTGCCCCTGACCATATCCGTCTTCGTGATCCCCCTGGTCGAGGAGGAGGTCTACAAGCTGAGATTCCTCCAGCACATGGCTGGTCTGGGCCTGAAGATATTCTGGGGCATTAACCTGTTCTGGGACTGGTTCACCTTCTTCATCTACTCGATTATTATTGTGGTGATTATGAGTCTGGTGGGCATAGGGGGCTTCGGGTTCTACGAGAATGCCCTGCTCGTAATGCTGATGACATTCTTTGGACTGGCCGCTCTACCGATCACCTATTTGGTGGCCATGTACGTCAACAAATCGATGATGCGAGCGTTCCTCGTCTCCGTCCTGGTCCATGGCGCCTCCGGCATTGTCTTGTACATCATCTACTGGGACGTGGCCAACAGCAACGATATATTCTTCTATGGAGCTTGCCTGTCGCCGGGATTTTCGCTTCTGGATGGGATCAGTAATATCTACACCCAAGCCCTGGAACAGGAACTGTGTCGCTCCAAATGCGATGCCCATCCGAGTTGTACTTCCGAAAACATGCACGAGGTGGTCCCCCATTGTCGCTGTAGGTCTTTCTTTAATAGTAATATTTTATACATCAGTTACTAAATGGATTGCCTCTCGATAGTCGATACCTATTTCAAGTGGATGTCGCCTGGAATTCTTCCCGCCCTCTTCTTCATGACAGTCACAGCCATTATTTCTCTGTGTCTGATATTCTGGATTGAGTTGCATCGTCGCGAGAAAAAGTTTCACTCATCCCGGGAGTAAGCCTCTAGAATGTTTTTATTAATATTACTTCAATTTTGTTTTTGTAGTCTTCATAAAATGCGAACTGCTGCTTATCCTTTCGATGATGGCGATGTCGCAGATGTGAAGCTTAAAATCGCCGAAGCTGATATGACAAAATGCAAACAATCTGTATTTCTGGTGGATCAAGTGGAAGCCCGAGTTCCTCCGACGGGAAACAGGATTAATACAGTATCTTTTGCACTGAATAAGTACGTTATATACCTATACCCGGTACTTTTATGAAGGAAAACTAAGTAGACTGCCTCGACTATTGGGGCTTTGTTTCCTACACGTACCGGGTATATATATTGTAAGGAAAAATGATTATAGCTTCCTTTTCTCTATCCCCAGATACATGAGCATGGGTATTTTTGGACCCAGAAACTGCGGCAAGAGCCACTTAATCCGCCAGCTGGTGGGCAAGGAGGGCTTCGCCTTTGGAGAAATCTACGTCCGGGGACTGGACTTCAAGTACGACTTGGAGAGCATCCACACCTACATGGGCTACTGTCCGCAGCACGAGGGCCTCCTTAAGGAGCTGACTCCCAGGGAGCACATCCGATTGCTTTGCATGATTCGCGGTGTTCCGGACAAGAAAATCGGCGAGAAAATGCACGATCTCTGCCTGATGCTGAACATGACCGGCTGGATGCATCGCAAGTGTGGCCTTCTGACGGCGGAAAAGCGCCAAAAGGTGAAAATAGCTCTGACTTTGGTGGCCTACAACAAGATCCTGGTCTTCGATGAACCCACTAGGGGCATGCCTTCGACCACGCGCCGGGAGATCTGGAATATCCTGAGATATTTGCGGTACTGCGGCAAGACCATTATTTTCGCCACCAACGACGAGATGGAGTGCAAGGTCCTGGCCGATTTCATTATCCTCTTCAGCGACAGCGAAATGCTGGCCATCGGAAGTCTTCAGTACTTGCGGTACAAGTACAGCCACGGTTTCTATTTGGAAGTACGCCTCATACGGGATGGAGCCACGGTCGCCGAATCGGAAGAGAAGTGGGTTCTGGTCTTATTCTTTCTATAAATTGATATTTTGACATTATCTTATTCTTTATTTGCAGTTTGCGCAAAGACGTAGAGAATCTGGCCAAGTTTGTTAACTTTTTACACAACAGGTCCGAGTTGGTGTAAGTAGATTCTATTCTTATTGAATAATATATCATAGAATTACCTCTATTACAGTGGCCGCCTCCACAATTGGTTCAAGTACTACATCCCAGTGGGTCACATCGTCTACTCCTTTTTGTATGGCGCCATGGAGAAGAACAAGATCCGGCTGAACGTCTCCGACTACTGCATCTATCAGGCGGACATGAACAACGTGGTGGCACAGGTGCAGATCACTCGGGCGGAGCTCAAGTACCGGCTCATCCAATCGGAGGGTCCTCTGCCCGTCGACCAGGCCCCCAAATACCGGAAGGGCAAAAAGGGCAAGAAATACTAGGCTAGTAGGACATCTGTATATCTTTGCTATGTACTTGTATATTTTGTACATTATATACTTTTAAGCGTTCATTATTATTTGGCATTCATTATTCATTCTCCAAATATTGAATATAGGTTTACAATTTCTAGATCGAACCCTAAAACACGCATTCAGATTCAATCAGAACTAAACAATAGTTTTCTTAGATTATACTTAAAAATTGCACAAAAATGTTTTATTCTTGGAAACAAAATAATTTGGAAAACAATCCGAAAGATGCGAACGGAAAATTTGAAAGCTAAAAACCAAAGAACCAAACCGAAAATTTTACAAAATTGTCGAACTTGCAGCACCGAAAAATTTGGAAGGATCAACAAGGATCTCAAAGGATTACCTCGGATCACTAAGGGGCTCTAGCAGGATGAGTAGGAGGAAACCAGTGGCAAGAGGTCCTTTTGAAGGCGGCGCTCCACCTCGCGGAACATGGCCTGGGGACGCTGGGCCAGGATCGCCAGGAGTTGCTCGTAGAGAGAGCTGCTAAGAGGGGTGAGGGTGGGAATGAAGCGCTCTAGGAAGAAGACGGAGGCCTCAACCTGGATCCAAGAGCTGGTTGGACTCTGGGCACCGATCCAGAGAGCATCCATGCAGGAAGGCGTGACCAGCGAGGCCATGGTCTCGAGCAGGTCCCCGACCCGCTGGCGGAAGAGGCCGAACCTGGAGGCGGGAGAAGGAAGCTCCTTATGGCTCTCGCGCAGCTGGATGCGCCCGAAAAGGGTCGTCATAAGGCCCACGACAAGGGACTCAAATCCAGCGATCTGGGGCTCGTTGAAGTGGTTCATCTCGCGCATCAGCTGCGCCCAGAGGTCCAGGGTCTGCTCCACGGAGCTCCAGTCGCAGTGCTGGGCCACGAGGAGTATTAGCGCGAAGACCCTTCTTCTACGGTCCGCAGCGGCTGGGATTTTGGAACCGAGGGTCACCGCGTAGGTGGTGGTGCAGAGCTGGGTGAAAATGGACACGTAGTGGGCCACCAGGCGCTTCTTTTTGAGGGCCAACGCTGCAAGAAACTTGCTCTCCAGACTGCTGCCCATTTCGAAGATCTCGGGGTCGAGCTCGGAGGCGTGAACAGCCTGCTTCAGCATGGCCACCAGGAGGTCGGAGGCCTCCGCGTGGACCGCTTCTTCCTCGTGGACTAAGATAAGGTGGAGCCGCAATATCACCCGACTATTAATCAGGTCCTCGTGATCCATGAAGCCGTGACGAGTCCAGGAAGCACACACCTAGAGGAAGAATGGTTTCTAGTAATAGTTTTGAGAGCCCGAGTTGCGGGCCTACCTTGAGACATTGCCTCTCGCCCTCGACACCGATCCTATGGTCGCCCATCAACTGTCCCATAAGGGTGACCACGTAGGGGGCCTGGAACCGGAGGCGCCGCTTGATGAACACACTGCGATTGAGACGCAGGTTGCCGCCAAAGTCCCTCGTCTCCTCGGGCAGCAGCTGGAGCAGCTCCAGGAAGGCGCGGGTCTGTTTCGGACAGTCTTGGACCATCTTCTCGGAGAGTTCTGCCAGTTCGTTGTTCCAGGAGGCGAAGAGGAGGGCCAGGTCGGCAAGGCAGAGCCCCAGCTGGACGATCAGGCGCCGGCCCGCGGGCAGGAGAGCCGCGTCCTGGAAGTACCGGGTCAGGTCCTTCTTCAGATCGAGCAGTCTTTCCGGACGAAGGTTGTGCGCCTGCCGTTTGATCTTGATCCGAATGGAGGAGGCTGCGAATAAGAGCACGTGCATGGGCTGGACCTTTATTTCTGAGAGGATGACGTCAAGAACTGGCCAGGCCACTGGGGACCTCTGGAAGCGCCTTAAGTAGCTGTCCCGCTCCGTAATTCCGTCCACGATCAGAGAGTTTAGGGCCTGTACCACTGACTTCTTGGTGAAATCCTTGGACTCAAACTTCGGGTGGAGGTTCGACACCGACTGGGAGGATACTCAATTTTTTTTGTTCTTCGTTTGATGAAAAAACTTACCATAATGAAGAATCAAACAAATCTCAAAACAGATCGTTACGATTTGGAAGAAAACGGCTTGCAAAACCCGATTGTCTTTATTGAAAAGCTATAAACTATATTTTTAAAAAATATCTACAAAACAAGCAGTGATTGTCGTGAGACGTAAACGAAGACGGAGGATTTTTGGAAGGGTTCCAGGTATGTGAATATTTGACATTTTGGCAAGGCCTACTTGGTAGAATAGTTGCGGGATTCGTAGAGAAAAACAGCATACTTGTTTCTTGATATAACGATAGTTGGAACATACTTTATTAAGGCTTTTAAATAGGTGTTAAACGATAGTTTTTGTAGAGAGTGCAGTTTCTTCTTTACCAAGCTAGAGGTCGAAGGTTTAGAATTATTCCTTACATTTCATTAAACTTATTTGCCTTAAAAAGTCAACACTTTCGTAACTATAATACCATATAATCACCAAGGCCAGATGTCTGGCTTGGATATACAGATATACTAAAGTAACCATGGGCTTTCCCCATTTCAATAATTGAAAGGCTTTTAGTGGGTCGCCAAAGTGTTGCTTTGCATAATAGATGAGAGTCCCAAGAGAAAGTTCATTTTCCAATGCTGGGAACTTTTTCACATGCCCTTATTAATAATTAAACACAACAACGCTTTTTTGTGGTTTTTAATAATAAGACTAAGCGAACCCTGAGAGATAAAAGTAAGTGTCTGGGTCGTGCAACGTAGGGCTGCATTGGTAGGTGCGCAGGAAATACCCCAACAACAATAAAAACTACAAATTATATAGGAAAACCTTAAACTAACTATTTTGTCGGACTAAAGTGTGATTTAGCCCACCGTGCGGGCGTCTAATAATTCTTATTGGCACAAAATATGTTACAATGTTTGAATGTGTAGATATTCGACGTACTTACCGACTATATCTATATAGAATGTACCGCTGCTAGTTGCTTTTACTGTTGTCTTCGTCATAGGCAGTAGATTGAATCTGTTTTATGTTGTTTGTTTACAAGTTTTTCATTGCAAGGTGCACGACGCTATTTATTTAGGCGGGTTTTTTATGAACAGCTGATTATAGACACTCGCGATGCCCGCACTAACACACACGGCCTTTAAAGAAAACAAATGTTAATATAATATAACAGTTTATTACCTTTAAGGCAAGAAAACGGAAGAACACAGATGTAAACAACGACGCGCTTGCCAAAACCGTCAGCGATCGTTGCTATCCGATAAGAAAAAGCGCGCCACCGGCACACTATCGATAACTTTTCGCAGCGTGATTTAATATTAAATTAAAAAGCTTTTTAAAATTTTATTGTTTTAGCAAAACAATCTATATTATTTTATCTTTGAGGTATATTAAAGAAAATCAAATGACACTGACTGAGAAAAGCTATCGATAGTGTGCTTTTAGTGCGCACTTTGTTATCGGATAGCAACGATCGCTGACGTTATTGGCAAGTGCATTGATGTTTACATCTGTGTTCTTTAGTTTTTTGGCATTAGAAGTACACAAAACTAATAAGTTCTATTATTTTTTTTAGCATTTCGTTTTATTAAAGGAGTGTGTGTTAGTGCGGGTGTCGGGAGTGTGTGTAAATTAGCTGTCATAAAAATCCTACATAAATATATACGAAATAGGCATCGAGCATCGCGTAGAATGAGATAACTTATAAACAAACAACATAAAACCCATTTATCTATTCCCTATGACGCAGCCAAAAGTAAAAGCTACCAGCAGCGCTATATTCTATATAGATATAGTCGGTATGTATGTCTAATATCTACACATTCTAACATTGTAACATGTTTTGGGCCAATAAGAATTATTAGACGCCCGCACGGTGGGCTAAATCACACATTACTCTGACAAAATAGCCGGCGCGTGTGTACCATTGTATAGTATAGGGTTTTACTCTATAATTTGTAGTTTTTCCCGTGCGAGGCGCCAAAGTTGTCTCTATAACGGTGCATACACACATTTTCCCCCCTTCTGGGCGGTTTTCTGTTGCTTTTATTGGGGCTTTCATGCGCACTCACCGATGCAGCGGGTCCCCTACGCTGCACGACCCAGACATTTACCTTTTTCTTGCGTTTAAAGACCCCAAACAAAATGTATGCAGTAAAGCCAAGATACCAGATTTCAAGGTAAAAAAAGAACTCCATATTTATAACAAATCCCTACATAAGCCCTCCACAAATACGTAATTATTATATATTATTTATTATATTATATCTAAGTCTCTCATTGAGCTCTCTAAGCTTCTAAACTGTCTATATTCCTTCACCATGACAGTGCAAATAAAGCGAGTAAAGGTCAAACGGTTGGGCATAAATAAATAGTTGGGAATTATCGCTCTCGAGCAATTTGCCAATCAATTATGCAGTAATGCCCCAACGCCGCGTTTTAATATTTATCTCCAAGTGGTCGTACACCTAATCGCACAAGTTGCAAATGTATAAAAAATCTATAATGGGACAGACAGTATTACAAGAATTCCAATTATCGAGCGAGTGCAAAATAATTGAACATTATCTAAAACCTAGAAGAGGTCGTCAATGTTTCTTTAAGAGGAAAAACAAATATGAGTCATGGCTCAAAGAGCCGTATCTATGGGTTTATCTAAAAGAATATCGAAATAAATTATTATTGGATTGTAAAAAAACTAATAATCTTCCCGGTTTGTTAAATCAATCAACGATTCCCGCACCTAGAGGTTCTTGACTCTTGTTTTTATTGAAAATCACATGCCAAAGGCAATGAATCATCGAGGTTCCCGGACTGGTCATTAAATGGAAATCCTCGTGATGACTTTTCGCATGGTCTGGATTGGAGTTATAGCCTTAAGAGCATTCCTGGTAAAATCCATATCGCAACGGTTAGTTACGATAAGAGGTGTCACACGCTCTTTTATAATACCTTCAATTCATGGAGGTATTTCTAGCATCGTTCTTCTCTAGGCTTTCATATTTTATTGGTTTGTGGTGGGGAATTGAAATTGCGGTCGAAATTTAACTAAATGACCCTTCTAGATTGTCCAATCAGCTTGATGATAATGATAGTATAGTAGTGGCTTTCGATTCTTTATTTTCCTTTTGTTTGACAGTCGCACGGAAAAGGCAATGAATCATTGAATGAGTCACAAAGTTCAGATTCTAGCGATGATAATTCAAATCGATTAGATTCCCAGTTTGAGGTTACTTTTGAGAAATTCAACTTGAAGATTAAATAGAAATATTAACAATACTTGTATAAGAACGATTGCTTGAAAGAACTGATTCAAAATACACAAAAAAATATACCTTCCTTCGAGCCGGATTTGAACCAGCGACCTATGGATATCCGCTGATTTTGATTCACCATCTACAGTCCACCGCTCTACCAACTGAGCTATCGAAGGCTGCTTATTCATCCCCGCCAGAGAAGCCCATTTAAATTAATTAAAATTCGTCTATAAGTATATACTTGAGTATGTTGGTCTACATATATAATGAATAAAAAGCTTGGGTCAGCTAGATGCGAACGATTTTGTATGCGCATTAAAATATATAGCTTACCTTTCACTTTTTCCAGCGGCATTGGGTTTTTATTGGAGAGATTAGCCGGGCTCTTCCGTGGACCTTCGATAGCTCAGTTGGTAGAGCGGTGGACTGTAGACGGTTGATGAGAAAACAGCGCGGATATCCATAGGTCGCTGGTTCAAATCCGGCTCGAAGGATTTCTTTTTTGTTTTATTAAATATTATTTTTTATATACTGTATAGTATATACTCCCTAACTTTCAAGTACAATTACCTACAGTCTGTCCCGTGTATATATTGCATATTAGAACCGAACGAAAGTAACACGTGTTTGCACTCCGGATCTGGTCCAATATAAATCTAAAGATATCATAAAAATGGGCGATAAGGACAAGAGCACTCTTCCAGAAACAGGTGTTCGCCCGAATTTCATTCAACATAATCAAATTTCTACCTTTTTGTTTCCAGCAAAGCCATGTTTCCTATTAACCTTATCTATATAGCTTCGATCCGACGCATGACCGACCAATTGAGATTTCACAAATCAGGGGAACGAGAGCATTTAACCCCAAGGAACTTGTATCATGTCTTGTCATAGAATTGGCTTGTAAATCCCTGTTTCGGGGATTTCTTATTTGTGATATGACAAATAAATTTCAAAGTAAAGATATAGTAATCATAGATATAGGGGTGCTCAACCTCTTGGGACATTAATTAATCAATTTATGTTTGAGGGCTTAACATGCCTTTAAGTATTAATTTTTATCGTTTTTATCGAAGCTATCGGGAATTGTTAATTGAATCCATTAGGATATTAGGTTCTTTTAAAAATGTCCTGTCTTTTAACCCGGAATAATGTATTGAAAGTCGATGGTCAAGGCTGGAAGAACAAGTTTTATTAACTTTTATATGATAGCCAAGTTTATGGAAGTGGCAGACGGGCAGACATCCCTCGAATATAAATATACGAACACATGAACCGATAATGTCCCGGAGAGGTACATGTGTATCAGCTTATCACTTTTTAGCCAGGCCAGAACCAATAAACGCTATTCACTTTATTGGCCTTCAATAGATTGCGCTCTAAATATGTATTCCCTTCATTGATAAATACGAAAGATTGTCCGCCGGAGCGTTTCAGTTCCAACTTGTCCGCCACTCGTAACGGTCGACGGTCCGAATATCCGAATATCCGTATATCCGAGTATCCGAATACGCCGGAGTATTCGCGACTTCGTTTGCTCTAGGTACATATTGCTATATATCTTAATGTATATGGCTCACCGCTTTTTTTTTATATATTATTTTTAATTGTTGTGTACTTGGTGAGTAAGCGGGGTGGCATTATCATATCGGGCGGTGGTACAGCTGTTGCTGACACATTTTTCTGGATTTATGCCACTCCGGGTATTACGAGAAGTACGGGTACTGCGGGTACTTCGGGTACTCCGGGTAGTCCGGGTGCTCCGCTGTTTGTTACCAATTCACGTCGTGTGCGTACGTTCTAGTGTCCTCCGGCGGATAATTCCCAATTCCTAATGAGTTTCAACGGAAACAAAACCTAATAACCTGGAAGATTGACTCAAAACAATTATTTTAATCAATAGAAAATCAATAATTACACATGGCTTCGTTTTCTGTAAACATAATCCTACTATTTCCTCACTGAAAATTATTTCTAAAAGTACTGTATGAAGTTCTGTAACGAATAGTATTAGTATTTTTATTCAGTTTTATCTTTATATTTATTCAAAGGTCAAAGTCATTTTTCCAGTCTAATCAAACGCATATATCTTGATAACATTTCATTAGAACTTTAATTGCAGGCATCCCTCGAATAATTTAATTGAAATGTCAAATTGATAGAGAAACTAAGCACAAAAATTAGCTTAATTTTGTTTAGAAAGTAGAGAACTGTTTGTTTTTTAATCAATCTGTTAAGATCTGTATAAATATAATAAGACAACGGTTGGAACTATCTGTCTGGCAAAACAAACCAAAACCGAAACCAAAACGAAAAGCAACAACTTTATTGATAATTTCAATTAGTACTCGCAATCAAACACTCTGATTACAAGTGGCCTACTTCATAAACAAATAATTCGGCTTGCAAATCTAAATATGCCATAATCGGAAGCATTCTTGGCTTATAAAGAGTATACCATATAGGAGTGTATATCGTCTTATCGTCTCATAGTCTCAACGTTTCTGCGAATCATTCTGAGTTCAGCAAGTTTTTCATTTCCACTAAACAAAACCAGTTGCGAATGTTTTCTGTTTGATTTAATTTTCTCATACCCTTGCTGAGGGTATTATAATGCAGTGAAGGAAGATATCTGCGACCCTACCACCGATATATATTCTCGATCAGGATCACCTTCTGACTCACCGTCTGTGAATTTCTACGGAAACAAGTCTCTCAGTTGTCGACTTTAAACTTTGAACTCCACGCAGTACGGCCAAGTACGAGATCGGTCGACTATATCCTAGCAAAACGAGACAACTTTGGTGTTTCTGGGAGGAGAAGCTTGTCTGATTGGGATTAGAATCGTCCAACTTTATACTCTCGTATACAAGGGTATATAAACTTCGGCTACGCCCTGGTTTGCACTTTCAGTTGCCAACTTGCCAGCTGCCTATTTATTTATTTCTGTTCTAATTGCTTTCTGTTTCAAACAAAGAAATATCTTTGGGGCTAGCCCTTCTAAATTTAGTAACTCTTGCCATAAAGAGATTAAACAAGTCCAGACGATAATCCAAATCGAAATCTGCACTTTGTGCATTTATTGGTTTATGGAGGAGGATTGTGAAAGGAGTTGTATAATATCAAAAGTCAGAGAATACTAAATATTTACAAAACATATACAACAACCATTAAGTATATTAATGTCGCACTTCAACCAATCAATAGCCAATCAATCAAGTTTATGTGTTCGTAACTGGAGGTGTTACAGGAATTATGATTTATTTACGCAACTCTTAGTGTTTTATTATTATTTCTTTCTGCTTTTTGAGACCCTATCAGGCTAACATAACCGCCGATGGTGATTAGATAATTGAAATGCGGTTTAGATGTGAAAATAGATCGTCGGACGATAGTACTCGACATCGACATTGCATTTTCACAAACAATGAACTTGATTCGCAACTGGACACTCGTGGACAGGGTCAATAAAATAGGCTTTCTGATGTAATCAGGAAATATATACCCGTAGTTCCTTAAGACCGCTTTGAATTCCCTCTTGCATTATGAATTTCCAATGCTATAACCCCAACCCCACGAAATCAATATCAAGTGTCAATTGAATATTTAATTAAAGTGAATATTAGATTTTTGCCACCTTGGAAATTCTGCTGACAATGACTGCTATTAAAAGAAAATCAATAAATGGTTCTCGTCTTTTTTGCTCTCTTTTCCAGACTCTAGTTTTAAGAGGTTTTAATGTCGAGCTAATGTAGAGGAGCCCAAAGCCGAAGCCAAAGCTAACAAATTCCAAAAAAGCGAAAACACGCATTGCCGGACACAAAGATGGCGAAGGTCACCAACTGGGACAAGTTCGTTCTGTTGCTCTGGAAGAACTGGACCCTCCAATGGAACCACAAATGGCAGATGCTCATCGAACTGGTGTTGCCGGCCATCTTCTCCCTGCTCCTGGTCCTGGTCCGCACCCTGGTCGACACCGAGGAGATGGGTACAAAACTATACCTCGAACAAAATATTACAGATCTGAGTTTGTTCAAGTAAGCTATGCAGAAATCGTTTTTTCATAGTTTTATGATTTATAAAATCTGTTTGTTTTTGTCTTGTAGTCTTTATTTGCAAGAAGAAATCCTTATTTTTAGAGTATCTTTTATAGTTTATAGTTATTTGGTTGGTTTATCGCTTCGATTACTTTTCATTTTGTAGTCTAGTCGTTCTCTTCCTAATACTTCTCCTATTCCTTTAAATCTGTACATTTTATGTAAATGTTTTTCGTCTGAAGGCATTCGTTGCATAGAACGTCCTACCTTGGCAAGCTCCTAGCGCTGATTGCACCCAACCAACGGAGGTAAACAAATCAATTGTAAACAAGAAACACAGAAACACTAAAACCTGGCACCCCAACAAAACCAACACCCTAACAAAAACTAGCCACAAATATACTCTCTCTTAATACGAAACTAAAACAAGATTACAAGTTCAAATAACTCGTGCCTCTAATTGCCTAACCCTTGTTTAATTTATCAAAGTGTGACTCAGTCTACAGTTTTAATGAGCTTTTAAAAGCCTCTTAATAAACATAGTTTAAGGTCTTGTGTCGATTTAAGAGTTCTGTAAACTAACTAATTCATTTCATTTAACGATAATCTGTTCATTTTAACAACTATAATGCAGTCCCAAGTCAAGTTAACCCACTTAATGTCAGCCTTACTGAGACAGTTATTGAATGTTGAACTATTCGGAAACAAAAATCACAAACTGTCCACAAAAACATTCAAACACTCAAACAAAATCACCACTAACCCAATGTTTTATGTAAAACAGTTTTATAAACCGAAGATAACGAATATTTGATATTTAGGAGCTCGCTTACTGGGTTGAAGAACTTCGAGTACCTGGTGTGCTACTCCCCGACCAATGATGTCCTGGAGGGAATAGTTTCGGAGGCCTTGTCCAACCTGGACCTCAACGGCAACTGTAACGCGACCAACGGCGCCGAGTTGGAGGCCAAAGTGATAAGCAACAATGCCTTTGCCGGCATCCAGTTTGACGATTCGTGGGCAAACATCACCTCACTGCCAGATGACTTTCGATTCTCGCTGAGATTTCCGTCGGAACTGAGAACGGCAACGATCGCCATCGCCAATACTTGGCTGACAATGCGCCTTTTCCCGACGATCGACTTGACGGGTCCTCGAAATGAGGGCGACGAAGACGGTGGCATACCCGTGGGCTATCTCCGAGAGGGTTTCCTGCCACTGCAGCACCAACTCTCGATGGCATATTTGAGGAGTAAATCAAATGGCATGGAATTACCGGACATACACATGCACCGATATCCCTACCCGCCGTACATTTTCGATCCGCTTCTGGAGGGAATGTCCTCGATCATGTCGCTGATAATACTGCTCAGTTTCATATATCCCTGCACGTATATTACGAAGGTAAGTAGAGGGTTTATCAAGGGTTCTGGTGTCCTGATATTTACGTGTATCTTCTGTTATTTAATTGCAGTTCATAACCGCCGAGAAGGAAAAACAACTCAAGGAGGTGATGAAAATCATGGGTCTGAGCAACTGGTTGCACTGGACGGCCTGGTTCGTCAAGTCCTTCATAATGCTGACCATTTCGGCCATTTTGATAGCCATTTTGGTGAAGATCCATTGGTCCGAGGACGTGGCTGTGCTAACCCATTCCAGTTTCACAGCTCTGGTCTTCTTCCTGATCATCTACATCATAGCCAGCATTTGTTTCTGCTTCATGATGGCCACCTTCTTCTCGCGGGCCAGCACGGCGGCGGCGGTCACGGGTCTGATCTGGTTCATAGCCTATATTCCGTATTCCTTCACCATAAACTCGTACGATGGCATGACCCTGGGCTCCAAGTTGGGCTGGAGCTTGGTCTCCAACACGGCCATGGGTTTTGGCATTAAGCTGATCCTGGGATTCGAGGGAACCGGCGAGGGTCTCCAGTGGAGTAACATTTTCACGCCCGTCTCCGTGGACGATACTCTGACGATAGGGGCTGTGATGATCATGATGCTGGTGTCCTGTGTCCTGTGCATGGTCATCTGTCTGTATGTGGAGCAAATACTGCCGGGCAGTTTCGGAGTGCCGAGGCCGTGGAACTTCCCCTTCACCAGGGAATTCTGGTGCGGCGAGAGGGAGTACGCCGGCGTGGAGGACATACCCAATGGGCATCTGGAGCAGCGGGATCCGAAGGCCTTCGAGACGGAACCGGAGAGCAAGCACATCGGCCTTCAAATGCGACATTTGAAGAAGAAATTCTCCGATAAGATGGTCGTGAAAGGTCTGTCGATGAATATGTTCGAGGACGAAATAACTGTGCTCCTGGGACACAACGGGGCGGGCAAGACGACGACCATATCGATGCTAACGGGAATGTTCCCGCCCACCAGCGGCACGGCGATCATCAATGGCAGCGATATTCGCACGAATATCGAAGGAGCCCGCATGTCCTTGGGCATTTGCCCGCAGCACAATGTCCTGTTCGACGAGATGAGCGTGGCGGATCACATCCGGTTCTTTAGCCGCATGAAGGGCCTAAAGGGCAAGGCGGTGGAGCAGGAGGTGGCCAAGTACCTGAAGATGATTGAGCTAGAGGACAAGGCCGATGTGGCCTCCTGCAAGCTATCAGGCGGCATGAAGCGCAAGCTCTCCGTCTGCTGTGCCCTATGCGGGGACACCAAGGTGGTTCTCTGCGACGAACCCAGCTCCGGCATGGATCCCTCGGCCCGGCGACAGCTGTGGGATCTGCTTCAGCAGGAGAAGATCGGCAGGACACTGCTATTGACCACACATTTCATGGACGAGGCCGATGTCCTGGGCGATCGGATTGCCATTATGTGCGATGGTGAACTCAAGTGCCACGGCACTTCTTTTTTCCTTAAAAAACAATACGGTTCGGGCTACCGATTGGTGAGTTTTCACAATAATCGATTAGTATCTAATGGATACCAATTATAAATTCCTTTTTCAGATTTGTGTGAAACGCGACGATTGCGAGACCAACGAGGTGACTGCCTTGCTGAACAAATACATCCCGGGTCTCAAGCCGGAATGCGATATTGGCGCCGAATTGTCCTACCAACTGCCGGACAGTGCCTCCAGCAAGTTCGAGGACATGTTCGGGGAGCTGGAGAAGCAATCGGAACAACTGCGTCTGAATGGCTATGGTGTCGGGATCACTTCCATGGAGGAGGTGTTCATGAAGGTGGGCGCCGAAAAGGACAACACCGGCAACCTGAAGGATCCCAGCGAGATTATGAACGGCGGCACTGGATATCGAGGTCCTGGCGAGGACGACAACGAATCCGTACAATGTAAGCAGTGTTTGAACTCGATCTTGGAACCTCCCGATAAGCTCAATTAACTGTTTGCAGCCGATGGCATCTTCTCGGAGAATCGACGACTCCTCCACGGCCTCCAGTTGCTGTCCAATCAATGGAAGGCCATGCTCCTCAAGAAGTTCCTCTACACTTGGCGGAATAAGCTGCTCCTGCTGATACAGAACATAATGCCTGTGTTTTTTGTCGTGGTTACCATTTTGATTATCAAAACCCAGGGCACTTTCCAGGAGCTGAAGCCAATCACGTTCTCTCTGACCCAATATCCTGTGGCTGTTACGGTTCTGGACCAATCTGAGACACCGTCTAATTCTCAAATGTACAAGTATGCGAAGGAATACGAGACCTTGTCCAAATCGTATGGCAATGATTATGACTTGGAGTTGACGGGAACTCAGAGTTTTTCGGTAGGTATTGTCTCGGAAGTATAGAGAATGTTTATAGAGGGATAAGAGGTAAAAAAAACATCTAATCTATTCCTTTACATTGTTTTTTTGCAGGACTACATCTTGGAATTGGGAAAAACGATCCAGGTGCGAGTCAATTCTCGCTACCTCGTATCCGCCAGCTTCAAGGCCTCCAAGATCATAGCCTGGCTGAACAACCAGGCTCTGCATACGGCTCCTCTGACCGTCAACATGGTGCACAATGCCATTGGCCGGACCGTGTCACCGGACATCAGGATCGAGGTCACCAATGCCCCGCTGCCTTACACCACCAGCACGTTGCTCTCCCAGCTGAGTAGTGGAAATAATCTGGGCACCCAGTTGGCCTCTAATCTGTGCTTCTGCATGTGCTTCGTCAGCTCGATTTATATCCTGTTTTTGATCAAGGAGCGAGAGTCGCGAGCCAAGCTCTTGCAGTTCGTGGGCGGCGTCAAAGTGTGGACCTTCTGGTGTTCGCAATATATTTGCGATTTCGCGACCTACGCCGTCACCGCCTTTATTGTGATTATCACGATTGTCTGCTTCCAGGAGTCGGGGTTGTCCACGTTCGGGGAACTGGGACGCTACTTCTCACTGCTCCTGCTGTTCGGATTCGCCGTCCTGCCGTTCATCTACATCATGTCCTTATTCTTCAAGGAACCAGCCACCGGCTTCGCTCGCGTCTCCATCGTCAATATATTCTGCGGCATGGCGCTGTTTATTGTGGTGGTTGTGATGTCCTCAGACTTCTTCGACACCAAGGACACGGCCAATATACTGGGCTGGATATTCCGCATCTTCCCGCACTTTTCTCTGGCCATGGGACTTAATAAGATTTACACGAACACGGCGATGAGGAATGCCTGCGCCAAGGTCGGCTCCGTTCCGCCGATTTTACTTTGTGAATTGTTGCCGCGGTGCTGCAGTGAGTTTTTGATTCCATTATAACAATTATCAGTTTTTTAATGACATTTTATCTTTTACTTGCAGATATTAAACCCTATTTTGCCTGGGAAGAGCCTGGTGTTTTGCCAGAAACTGTCTACATGGCCGTCACTGGAGTTGTCTTTTTCTTAATTATCATCATTCTGGAATTCCGTTTGATCAACGAACTTATCTACAATATACGTAGAATTGTGACGTAATATTTTAGCAATTACAGAATCTTCAAGACTGTATTTATAATTATATTTTGTTTTTTAGGAAACCTCCGCCACCACCTCCAGATGGCCATTTGGACGACGATGTGGCCTCCGAAAGGGAACGCATCCTCAATATGAGTTCCAACGAATTGGCAACCAAAAACCTCGTCCTCGATCGTGTTACCAAATATTATGGCCACTTTTTGGCTGTGAACCAGGTGTCGCTCTGCGTTCAGGAGTAAGTTTTTATTGTATTTCCTTTTAACATTTTCCAATTTTCAATATTCTGGGGGAATTTTCCCTTGGAAAAATGGAGAAATCCCTGGGACGGCCTATGTGGCCCAAAGCGAAGGCCATATCTTGGCCAATTCTCACCCGATCCGTCAGCAAAGTATAGATTTGGAATCTTTATTCAATTCCCTATAAATCTGCATCAAAATCCTGGCACAAAATATTTTTTCGATTTTTTTCAAATTTTTCTGATGGACCCCCTGAAAATCTGGATCCCTGTGAAAATCGAGAAAAATCACTTTTCGCCCCTTTCGATGGCCATATCTTTGGCAGTTTTCATCCGATCCGTGAGCAAAGTATAGATTTGGAATCTTTATTCAATTCCCTATAAATCTGCATCAAAATCCTGGCACAAAATATTTTTTCGATTTTTTTTCAAATTTTTCTGATGGACCCCCTGAAAAATGTGAAAATCGAGAAAAATCACTTTTCGCCCCTTTCGATGGCCATATCTTTGGCAGTTTTCATCCGATCTGTGAGCAAAGTATAGATTTGGAATCTTTATTCAATTCCCTATAAATCTGCATCAAAATCCTGGCACAAAATATTTTTTCGATTTTTCCTCAAATTTTTCTGATGGACCCCCTGATAAATGTGAAAATCGAGAAAAATCACTTTTCGCTCCTTTCGATGGCCATATCTTTGGCAGTTTTCATCCGATCCGTGAGCAAAGTATAGATTTGGAATCTTTATTCAATTCCCTATAAATCTGCATCAAAATCCTGGCACAAAATATTTTTTCGATTTTTTTTCAAATTTTTCTGATGGACCCCCTGATAAATGTGAAAATCGAGAAAAATCACTTTTCGCTCCTTTCGATGGCCATATCTTTGGCAGTTTTCATCCGATCCGTGAGCAAAGTATAGATTTGGAATCTTTATTCAATTCCCTATAAAGCTGCATCAAAATCCTGGCACAAAATATTTTTTCGATTTTTTTTCAAATTTTTCTGATGGACCCCCTGAAAAATGTGAAAATCGAGAAAAATCACTTTTCGCCCCTTTCGATGGCCATATCTTTGGCAGTTTTCATCCGATCCGTGAGCAAAGTATAGATTTGGAATCTTTATTCAATTCCCTATAAATCTGCATCAAAATCCTGGCACAAAATATTTTTTCGATTTTTTTCAAATTTTTCTGATGGAGCCCCTGAAAAATGTGAAAATCGAGAAAAATCACTTTGCACCCTTTTTGATGGCCATATCTTTGGCAGTTTTTATCCGATCCGTGAGCAAAGTATAGATTTGGAATCTTTATTCAATTCCCTATAAATCTGCATCAAAATCCTGTCACAAAATATTTTTTCGATTTTTTTCAAATTTTTCTGATGGACCCCCTGAAAATCTGGATCGCTGTGAAAATCGAGAAAAATTACTTTTCACCCCTTTTGATGGCCATATCTTTGACAGTTTTTATCCGATCCGTGAGCAAAGTATAGATTTGGAATCTTTATTCAATTCCCTATAAATCTGCATCAAAATCCTGTCACAAAATATTTTTTCGATTTTTTTCAAATTTTTCTGATGGACCCCCTGAAAATCTGGATCGCTGTGAAAATCGAGAAAAATTACTTTTCACCCCTTTTGATGGCCATATCTTTGACAGTTTTTATCCGATCCGTGAGCAAAGTATAGATTTGGAATCTTTATTCAATTCCCTATAAATCTGCATCAAAATCCTGGCACAAAATATTTTTTCCATTTTTTTCAAATTTTCTGGGGAGACCCCTTGGAAAAATGAAGAAATCGCTGGGAAGGCCTATGTGGCCCAAAGCAAAGGCTATATCTTCCCCAATTCTCACCCGATTCTCAAGCGGAATACCTTAAAGGGTTCCTTAAATAATTCTCTATCAATCTGCATCACAAACTCATCACCGCAATCTTTCCAGAGTCGAATGCTTTGGACTGCTGGGCGTGAACGGTGCCGGCAAGACGACCACCTTCAAGATGATGACCGGCGACGAGCGGATCAGCTCCGGATCGGCCTACGTCCAGGGTCTGAGCCTTGAATCGAACATGAACAGCATTTACAAGATGATCGGCTACTGTCCGCAGTTCGACGCCCTTCTGGACGACCTCACGGGGCGGGAGATGTTGCGGATATTCTGCATGCTGCGCGGCGTCCAGGAGTCTAGGATTAAGCAGCTTTCGGAGGACCTGGCGAAGTCGTTTGGCTTTATGAAGCACATCGACAAAAGGACCCATGCCTACAGTGGCGGAAATAAACGTAAATTGAGTACAGCCATCGCCGTGATTGGCAGTCCGTCCGTCATTTATTTGGATGAACCCACCACGGGCATGGATCCGGCCGCCCGGCGCCAGCTCTGGAACATGGTCTGCCGCATCCGGGACTCGGGCAAGTCCATCGTTCTCACCTCCCACAGCATGGAGGAGTGCGAGGCGCTCTGCACCCGACTGGCCATCATGGTGAACGGGGAGTTCAAGTGCATCGGCTCCACGCAGCACCTGAAGAACAAGTTCTCCAAGGGCCTGATCCTCAAGATCAAGGTGCGTCGTAATCTGGACGCTCTGCGTCAGGCACGTTTGAGTGGCGGCGGCGTTGGTGGCGGTGGTGCCTTCCAGGTGAGGGGTGACGACGAGATGACGGTGCCCGCCCAGATGGCCCAGCAGAACATCGACGCCGTCAAGGAGTTTGTGGAGCGAGAGTATCCGCACTCGATCCTGCAGTGAGTTTATTGTCTATTGTATTTTTAAGAAATAGTTTCAAGATTGGATATTAATTTTTATTGCAATTTGCAGAGAGGAGTACCAGGGCATTTTAACGTTCTACATTCCCCTGACGGGGGTGAAGTGGTCCCGGATCTTCGGCCTGATGGAGACCAATCGGGACGAGCTGAATGTGGAGGACTACTCGGTGAGCCAGACGACGCTAGAGGAGATCTTCCTGGAGTTTGCCAAGTACCAGCGCGAGGATACGCGAGCTAATCAGTGAGCCAAAAGTAGTAGCCATTCCCAAGAACAAACCAAGTCGCTAATCCTTAAACACTTTGGCTTTTGTAATGGATATATTTTTGGCTTTTATGTGTGGATTTTTAACGGATTTTTTAGCTTACAACATCGTCAATCGCATTCATCACCAAGAAGCACTCAAAAAACGAAAAGAAAGCACTCTTCTCCAACATGTGACATTATTTAAAGCTATTTTTTTTATTTTTCTTGTCTAGTTTTTATCATATACATATTTTTTTGAATACTTTTCTGTAGGCTAACCACGTAGTACTAATACTTTCCCCTTTCTGCATGCCGTAGACTCTTAGATGAGCTAATTACTAAATATTTGTTTCCACTAACCACTTTTTTGATAGCTATCTTTAATTGTGCTGTATTTGCTTTCTCCTCCCCCGAAACAAAACCAAAAATAATAATCATTAGCCAACCTTATGATGTGAAAAAGCTGTGCAAGTGCCTGCTAGCAAATGAATATTGACCTGAAAACTACCTGAAGGATACCGATCCTGATCCTGATTCTGACCTCAACTCAAAGAACACACAAAGAGAAAAACTGTAATGTTATATACAAGTAGTAGTGGGAAAAGAAGCGTAAAGGTTTTATCCAAAAGATCGACCAGACAATAGATAGACGCTATATTATGCCTTGTTTCATTGTGATCATCTAGCAAATGTATACTGTAAAAAATAACAAAGAGATCTATATAGATATATGTATGTAAATTTGCTTGATCTGCACCTTAAGTTCCAGTGATTTTTTTTAAAGGAAACTACAAAGTATTGGCCAAGAAAGTGTTTTTTTTTCGGCCTACGAAACTATTCCCAGCGCCTAAGAGGAACTTTTTGCATATATCGTATATAAAGAAGTATAGAATATATAGTAATTGTATTTATTTCGATGTACTTAGAACGGCTAACCAAAGTATAGAATGTAAATAAGTCAATTTTAAACTGTGGCACAACAACTTTACGATACATATGAGAATTTACAAATAATGTTAAATGTATACTTTACGATTGAAATTAAATTTTATCTGTATCTAAGGAACTGTGTTTCATTTATTGGGAATATTAATTTTTAGGGTTAAAATTTAATTGTTAAATTAATATATTGGCTTTCACATTTAGAAAAGAACCAATGGGTTTCAAAGCTCCAAAAAAGATGTAGAAATTGATGTTGAAGTGCGGATTCAGGGAGTATCTCGAGGGTCGTCAAAGTCCCGATCGTAGACATAGATCTGCAGACCCATTCGCATATTCCGAGTGATGAAGTAGTCCTCGATGTTCATTTCGAAGGCGTCCTTGCGAAGGATCAGGAATATTTCCGAAAACGAGGTGCTGCCCAACGGCATTTGGAAGACCATGGAGTCCTCTCCTTCACGCCTGAAACAAATACGAGTATATTCTTTTAAAATTTGAATTTAACATTAAGACTCGACACTTACTTGAGAGTGGCATTCGGGAATTTGATTTCCATAAAGGCGCTGAACTTCTTTTGAGGCGACATGGGGAAGTGATTGATCCGATTCCAGGTGGTCCTCGACATGCTGACATTCGGGTTGACCTTCCGCTTGAACCTCACCTCCAGCTGGTAGCCGTTGCGATAGTTTTGGTTCACCTCGTCGAAGGACCCCACCATCCACAGCTGGCCCGAGATCATCACGGGAGTCCGTTGGCACAACCGCTCCGCGTCCAAATTGTTGAGATGGGTGTAAAGGAAGCTGGAGCCTCGGGTTTGCATCTTGGAGGTCACCGTGAAGACGGTCCGCTTGCCGGTGGGATCCAGGCCAGCGGGAACGCCATCCACCAGGACCAGTTTCGGCGATCCCAGCACAGCCACGCCGAATAGCAACCTGCGACTCTGGCCGGTGGTGCAGAGGCGCACGGATTGGTTCCAACAGGGGGTCAGGGCCAGCATCCGGAGAAGAGAGTCCGACAGCTCGCGGGCCATGGCTCGGTGGTGGCCCTGGATCAGGGCGATCAAGTAGAGCAGCTCCCGGGGCGTGAACTCCCAGGGCAGGCTGTCCCACTGGGGGCAGTAGCCTATCAGGCGGTAGCACTTCATGCGATGTGTCTCCATCGAGTAGCCGTGGATCCAGATCCGACCACTCTTGAGCTTCGACTCGCAAATGAGGACTTTGAGGAGGGTGGACTTGCCGCAGTTGTTGGCTCCCGACAGGTTGACACACTCGGTTCTAGAATGGTTTTCAAAGAAACAGGAGGATTATCGACTTGAGAATCCGTATACTCACTTTTCCAAATAGAAATCCATATTCTTGAGCACTTCCACCTTGCGATGTTGGGCAACGAGGCCCAAGCAGACGACGGCATGATCGCCCCGAGACATTTTCGTCGAAATCCGGCTAACCCGATGGCGTTCGCTGAATTCCGGGTCCTCCACGGTCCTCATGGCCACGTGGCTGCGGATGAGCCAACTATTGGTGGTGTCTTCGCCGCCAGACAGGTGATTGTTGTTCTTCGATTTGCCGCGACAGCAACCGAAGCCCATGATCGAGTAGAACTCAACTACGAACATGGTCACACCGACGAGCAGGACATGAACCGTCAGCACAATAAACAAGGAGGTAATGCCAGTTTCCGGGGAGGTGAAATAATTTTCATCTAAGGAGAAAATAATACCCATTAATTTGAGCTTACAATGAGTATTCGAACCGATAACTCAACGGCAACAACTGGGTATGGACTTGCAGTCGTAGACCACCCTTGAGGCAAACCTAACCAGCTTATCCGAGCAGATTATCTGATTTTCGACGGTTATGAAGAGCATAAAGATGATCTCGGCCACGACATAGAATGCGAATATTTGCAATACGGTGGAGTGTTCGTCGCCATTGTGGTTGTAGATCAATGTAAATGAAATAACTCCCAGACTGGAGAGGCAGCAAAGCGACATGAAGCCCAGGCAGGGATTGGTGCAGATTCCGGATACCAAGTAGGTTATTAGGACCAACCAAAGGCAGCCCATGATGAAGACCAGCATGAGGAAAACTGTTGATATCAAAGAAATAGTAAACTAATGATCGATTAAATGACTTGAACTTACAGTAAAAGTACACGTTGTGCACAGGATGGAGATAGAAGGCGACCATTGCCAATAAACACATCAAATGGAGACACAAAAGCATCAAGTCGTAAAGCAAAGTGAATGTCCAATAGCTTAGGAACTTGGCACCGGCCAGGAAGTGTTGTTTCTTCATCGTACTGCGGCGTTCTCGAATGAGGAAAATGGCCAAAGCCGGCCAAATGAAGCCCAGAAGAAAGCACAAGTTGATGGCCAAGACGCCGCCCAGGCCGTGAGAGCCGGGCGGAAAAGTGTCGATTTTGGTGGCGAACTTCAATGGCTTTAAAGTGACGTCTATGGTGGCTTCTTCATCGAAAAAGTGCCTGAATATATAGATAGAAGATTTGTTTATTTAAATCTTTAAAATAGTTGTATATTTGAGATGAGACTGAAAGAGGTACCTAGCCACGGCATTGTGGACAACATTGAGGGCAAAGGGCGCCGAATGCAGGGGGATATTATTGAACCAGGCGGTGACCAGGTTGGTGTCAAAGGTCGCCCCGAACATGTACTTGTAGTTGACGACGCTGGTCAGCTCCGAGGTATTCATCAGGGCGTACCGTTCATCGCCCTTGACCAGACTCAGGACATTGGCGTCGTACCAGTACAGTAATTCCCGGTAATAGGCGTGCATATCGACGGCGGCCTTGTCGGTGGAGAAGAGCTCGGCAAAGGCGTCGATCGTGGGGAGTTGGCTGAGGTTGTAGGTCATGGGAATGAGTTCAAAGTTCTTGCCGTAGATGAATGTGCCGGCGAAAGTGCACAGGAAGGCCACCAGGACGCCCAGGATCTCGAAGAGCTTCACCACCCAATGCCGTTTGGCCAAGATCCAGCGTTTAAAAAACATAGCTCTGTCAAGGATTGTAAACCATTAATTAAAAGTGTTCCTGACATCAAAATTACAATCTCTTTAGCCTAACCTGCATTGTAGTAAGCCCAGTTTAATGCCAGTTAGTTCCACCTTCTTCTCCGACTCCTCCAATGTGGCATAATACTCATCTACCAGGGTATTTGGATTGTCCATCGACTGGGTCCCGCCCATGGGATCGCTCTCCTCGCAACCGAATCGCAGGAATATCTCCTCCATGGAGGTGTCTCTGATCCGGAAACTGACCACATCCAGTCGCTCCATGCTGTCCTCTAGATCGTCGATGAGAAAGGGAAACTGATCCTCGTACTTGTTCTCCAGGACGAATGTTATCTTGAAGCCAATGTTGGTTTCAATGCTTAGGTTCGGCATATACTTCGACATCAGGGCATTGAGTTCCGCGATATTGCAGTTTCGTCCTTTAACGCAAGTCTGGCAAAATAAGGAGTGGATTTTATAAGCTATGCTTAGTCTTAAAGTAGTCTTAGTGAAACCTCTTACCAATCTATAGCCATGTCCGTACATATTCTTCAAAAAGGGCTTAGTCCCGGTACACTTGAGTTCGCCATTCGACATGATGGCCATACGATCGGCTATGTTTTCGGCCAAGTCCGGCGAGTTCGACACCAGGATGATGGTCCTCCGCGACTTCTCCTCGTTGATCAGACCCCAGACCAGGGACTGCGAGGCCTTGTCCAGATCCGAGTGGATATCGTCGATCAGGATGATGGGGCTGTGCCCCACGAAGGCACAACAAATGCAGACTAAGCACAGATCTCTGGCCGTGAGATTGCGGAGGCGCTTGTTCTTCAGCGACTCGATCTGGAGAGTGGCCATGTAGAAGGCAACCTGCTCGTCGATTTCCGTGGAACTGTGCATCCCCTTCACCCGGCAAATGAACCTCAGATTGTCCATCACGGTCAGACCGGTCAAAAGCATGTCGCTGTTAAAGGCGATTCCCAGTTCCATGGAGGCGGCTTTGCGCTCCGTTTGGATGTTGTAGTTGGAAACCATGACAGTGCCGCGGCTGGGTTCCAGGAGGCCAGCTAGTATTTTGAGCAGAGTCGTCTTGCCACAGCCATTGTGGCCCATCAGGACGGTGACCTCGTTCTCGTAGACGTTCCAGGTGAAGAGGTTGAGGGCCGGACGATCGTTGGCTCCGAACCGCTTGCACAGCTTCTTGATCTTAACCTTGAAGCGGCGGTGCGAGGGCTCCACTTCGTAGATCTTGGTGGAGTTCACCCCAATGCCCTGGCCCTGATGGGTGAAGCTCTCGCCGCGATCGTGGTAAACGTCGTCGTTCAAGCTGTTCGATCGATTCGGCCTCTTCAGCTTCTGAGTGGACCGATCCACGCCACGCCACATGTCCAGATACATGCCGATGACGGCGAAGATCAAGGAGTCGGTCAGGAATACCCAGGTGCTCGTATGAATCGTAATCGGACCATTGGGATAGTTGAGATCGTAGGAGGTATTGATCCAGGCCCCCTGGAAGAGCATTTCCCTTTCGATAATACTCTCGAGGACCATCATTAGGACGACATTGGGCAGGACGTAGGATATGTATCGCAGGGCCAGGATGCTTATCTCCGGGTTGTTCCAGAGGACGAACGAGGGCATGTAGGAGGCCACCCAGATGAGGGTCACTATTCGTACGGCATGGATGGTGTCCCGGAAGAAGGCCGATATCATCATGATCATGGCGGTGCTGGCGAGGTTGTAGGTCACCAATAGCAGGAGCAGTATGTACCAGGGTGTCTGGGTCAGAACAGCATGATCGTTGCTCCAGTGAACCTGAAATCGGTTTGTTTTAAAGAACTTTGGGAAACCTTAAGCTACCTTTACTCACTTTTAATAAAAGTACAACAAACAGTGAACTAATAAATAAATAAATAAGTCCTTTCAGATACCAGGATACAAAGTGGATAATGTTGCCAATGTTCATATTGATCAAAAATAAACGTAGCTGCGATTGTTTCTCGCTCACCATTTGCTAAAAAGGAATATATAATCAAGTTTTGGTAAGACCAAAGGACTATGACTTGTATATTTACCCAAACTAGCAACTGCGATGGAAATAGATATCCTAGGATGAGTAGCAATGCCAATCCGTACTCCAGAAAGAACATCAAAGAGTCCTGTTTCCTTCCCAGGACCGGAAACCGGCGTATTTCCACTTTCGGCAGCTTCTTCCGGCTGATGACCTGCAGGAAGGACTCGGTAATCGTCTTCTGCATCCGAATAAACCCCTCGCGGACATAGCCGACATAGCCACCCGTATAGGGCTGATTCAGCCTGTTCAGGATGTAGTCCCGCGGATCGTCCTTATAGAGGGTCATCCAATTGGCGACGGCAAACACCCCTTCCGACTGCCGGAGCTCACTCGGCATGATAATCGTATAGTTGAGAACGGGCTTTATGGACATGTCGCTGGAGAGGACCCCGTCCTCGAAGATATAGTCCACCTCGAAGTGGTTATTATCGAAGCAGATGCCGGCAAAGAGAAAGTCCTTCATCATAGTCTCCTCCAGCTCGTCGCAGTTCGGGTAGTGCGTTATGTTCATGAAGGTGAGTTGCGTCGCCCCAATCGCCATGATCTGCTCAAAGAGATTGTGGGTGTTGGGCGCCCAGCCGATGATCATTTCGGGACAGAAGGGATTGCTGGAGTAGTTCTGCTCCACGGCCGCCTTGTGGGACGTCTGCAGGGACTCGATCATCACCAGCCAGGCGCGGTCCAGGTCGATCGGTTCGTACATCCTGTCCGACCTCTGGTCCACCGGTATCAGACATCGCAGGACCACCGCAAACATGGTGAAAAATGGCGCCGAAAAGGTCAGTATGCTCAGTTCCAGGGGATTCGCTATCTGCAGCTTGTGGTTCTTCCAGTTTATTAGCAAAAACTTCCGAATATAATCGCGTACCGTCATCTTGTCTTTTGTTTGCTTTTGTTATTTTTATTGAAAACCACGTAAAAAATCCTTTAACTTTGACCTTTTTTTTTGGAATTTCCCAAGAATATCTTTATATTAAAAGTACGTCTGATTTTTGGCCACAGCTTACTGTGTTACTATTGTTTTACTTCTAGTTACATTAAAAAAAAATAAAATTATATAAAAAAGGTATAAAAAGTTCCCAAAACTATTGATACCTTTAAATTTCCCTTCCACTCTCCACACTCTCCAATCGCCAATAATAAAATCCCTGTTTTCGTTCACATCCTTTTGCTGGCCTTTCATCGCACTGTTGTCATATCCGCTATTGAGTGTCCTTTTGAGATGGTCATCCTGCCTTTATGTGCCCTCCTTTTCATAGCCTTACAAACACACATACCATAGACGTCTATATATAGTAGAAATGGAATAGATATATCGTCAGCCGCATGTTGATTTTTGGCAACATGCAGGCGTATTTATTTATCCTTTGGCATAACATTTTTATTGCATTCTAAAGCAAACAAATGACAATAAAAGCTTTTACGAATGCCCCCGAATCAGGAATGGAAATAGTAGGAGGAGTGGGGGAGTGGAAAGAAGTGGGCATGAAATGACAGGAGAGTGTAAAAACTTTATCGAAAAGAGAGAGCTTGGGGAAAATGGAAAAGGGAGAAAAATTATAAAGCAATGATCAGTGACTTTTTTTAAGGTAATTATTAGTTTGGAATAGAAATT
The DNA here is from genome assembly GCA_018150545.1 of Drosophila ercepeae. Classification (NCBI taxonomy): domain Eukaryota; kingdom Metazoa; phylum Arthropoda; class Insecta; order Diptera; family Drosophilidae; genus Drosophila; species Drosophila ercepeae. The sequence continues at coordinate 10,288,868 of JAECWL010000197.1, read as the reverse complement.
GATATTAATGATAGATACAACAATAAGAACATAAGAGATTCAATGCAATAATTAAATGTCAATAAATGCAATTAAATTCAAAGCGCAGTGCCATAAGAAAAGGATAGAGCAATGGAAGCTGCTTCCACCTGGAATTAACCGCTCTCACCGTGCGCCATTACCTTTGCTCTCATTTCTACTCAGATCATTTCAGTGCCTTCCCATTCCTCTCCCACTGCGTAATGCGTTTCCGCTATGAGTCATTCATGTTCCAGCCTTTGATAATTAAGGTTCGCTTGGGTACCGCGTCCGTTAGTTTATTTTAAATCGCCTTAAATGTTGTTTAAAAAGTGTTTTAAATATAGTGAGTGATTAAAATATAAATATACTTAAATATTATTAGTGTTTCATTGGATTTTTAATAAAAATCCCGGCGCGTGTGCAAAAGCGTGAATGAACCTCTAAAACGTACCCAGCGAAAAGACCCGTTATAAATGAAAGTGTAATGGAGTAATAAGAAAGTACAGTTGGAGCTCCAAAGGTAAGTTCTAACTTTTATTTTCTTATTCAAATTCGCAACAAAACTTGTATCCCCCTTTTTGAAACGTACTTTGTATTTTATTTCATTTTTATAGTACATTTAAGCTGCGCTTATATTATTCATTGAACTTTTTTTAATTTGTTTCGGCTTCCCCATTCCCCATCCGCTTCCATTTTCCAATCGTTTCCTTGGGCCCTGCGCTTCACATTCAATTGCATTTATTGACCGAAGAAATATTTTATTACTTTACGCTTGGCAAATATTAGTTGGCCATCGTGAAAAGGTTGGTCTACATTGGGGGGGTAGCGGATTTTTTGGTTGTACGGTTTTTTCGGACAGTTTCTAGGTGGGGGCTGGCTGGGGACTCGCTGGAAGGGAGGGGGCTTACAGTAAATTTCTTGTCATTGACGCAGGCAGCGAAATGAAACGATGAGGCTGTCCTTGTCCTGTCTTGGCTAATATATCCGACCGGGATCTGTCCCCCTTAGCCCTTCTCCTTCGCACTCACTCACTTTGATTTCTTGGCAAAGCTTTTTTACTCATCTCTACAGTGGAAAAGAAATTTAGAGCAAAGTTGTTAAATAAATACAGTAATAATTTAATAATAATTCAATTAAATGAGTGTATTATTAAATAATTAAATACATTTTCTTTTATATACATATATATTTTTTAAATTCAAACAATATTTTATATTCCCTGAATAGACTTTAGTTTTTGTCAATGTACTCCCCATTTTTGCTCGTTTTTTTAGGTCTCGATGAACTTTGGCAAATATTTTGGTCATAGCCGAGATTTGCGTGCCTTGCCAATGGTTTTGTTTGTTCTGCTGTGTCCAGTCATTCCTCCAGCCTCCGTCGTTTCTCTTTTTGGCTTCTCCTCCTTGGCACCCTTCACCTCTTTAGCCCCCATTCCCCCATTCCTCCCCATTCCCCCCAGAAAAAACCAAATGTGGGTAATTCGGTCATGAATATGCGAAAAATTTCAACCATTGTCCGAGGAGCATTTTTGGGTGCGCATATTTGTCGCAAATGGACTACATTACAACATTACAGTTATCTTTTGATATGTAAGCGCGTCTGTGTGTGTTAGTTGCTCTCCACATAATGTCTCATAGAGGACACTACGGCCCAAAAGTCTAAATAAAGAAAGTCAGCCAAATGTCCCATAAAACACACGTAAATTGGGGTGGACAAGCTTTTTATTATATTCATTTTTGTATAATTCTGATTCTTTCTAAAAAGGGGAAAAATGGTTCAAAAAGAAAACGAAAAACATTAAATTGCGAGAACTTTTCTCACTTAGTCGCTTACTTCATGGAATTAACAGTTAGAATATGGCAATGGGTTCATAGAAGCAATGGAAGTCTTGGCAGCGTGTGATCATGCCATCTCTTCTCTACTTATATCCCCAATGAGTCTTCCATTGCAGCGCCACAGTGGGTGATTAATTCTCTTTTTGAATTTAAATTTTCAACATTGAATTTATAAACATTTTTATAGTTATTTTCTTAAATTATTTGGAAAAAAAAAAGGTTATTAAATTTGTCATTTCATACCATACCATAACCTTTGAATAATTCACATGGCATAGGTCCACCCAATTGTATAATATATGTGTGCTTAGTGTCCATAAGCAAACAAACAAACAAAGGCCGCATAACATTAAAATGTAACACAAAAAGCCACAATACACAGCACTAACAATAACAACAAAATCAACATTGCTCATGTTTTGTGTTGTATGATTAAAATTAAAACCAGCGGCGACATGTTGAACTTGAAAAATTTGTTGTGTTACTTATGACAACAACAATAATAGAGCATCATCATTCAGCAACAACAAATAGCCAGCAGCGTCAGAAATAGCAGAGAGAAGGCATTGTTTTCTTTCGGAAACGAATTTTGGAATACCGTAGTCGCTGGTTTTTAGTTATTTTCATGTGTTTCAAAGTAAACAATAGAATTTATATTAAAAATCAAAAAATAACCCCACGTTTTCATGGCCAGTGATGCGAAAGGAAGGGAAAACAGACTAAGAAGTAATTGCTAATTGCAAAATAACTCATTTTGATTAGAAGAATCATTGTCCCATAAACGATTCCCAATTAAAATCATTGCGCTGCTAACTTTCTTTGCAAAGATTTCACCGTTAAATGAAGGGTATTAAAATGAATATAAGTTTTATGATTTGTTTGGAGATTCTAAGAGTTCAGGTTTTAACTTTTATCGTATTTTTGAATAGCTTTAGATTTTTTGAAAAAATGCCCCCTAAAGTAGGCAATGAAAATTTTACTAAATCTCAAAATATCAATCATACGCCCCATTGTACCATTGGCAGTGTTTTGCGTGCATTAAAAGAAATATAAATTTAACGCCAAATAAGACTAAAACTGACCACAGTAATCCAAATGGAAAGACTAACTAGAAGGCAATGAAAATTTTATTAAATCTCATAAAATATCAATCATACGCCCCATTGTACCATTGGCTGTGTTTAGTGTGCATTAAAAAAATAGAAATTTAACGCAAAATAAGACTAAAATTGACCACAGTAATCCGAATGGAAAGACTAACTAGCAGGCATTAACAGTTAGAAGGCAATTTGATCTTGCCATCTCTTTACTTCCACGGAAATTTGTCAATTGCATCACCGCAGTGGACACAGTGGGCACGTTGGGGCCATTTGAAACAATAAAAATTAGAGATTTAATATAAGATATATTAATATTTAGTAAGTAGTTTGTGTAAATTGCAAAACTAACCCATGCTACCCTTGAGTAGGAAAAAAGTACGGTAGTGGCGTTGCACTTGCCGCCTAGAAAACAAACACACGCTCCCCCCAAAACGGTGGAGCTCACATGCGAGCGTAAAAAAATAATGAAAACAACAAATTCCACGGTGGAACAGCTGCTTTTGCTTGGCATTGAAAAGCATTGCGGGAGAGTGCCCCACAACGGTAGAGGGGCAACCACGAGAGAGAGAGCGCGCCAATAGATGGGAAGCTAGGGGAGCTTGAATGGGTAGCCGAATGAGTCGAAAGCCGAATGGAAGCCGACATGAGCCATTGGAGAGGCGAGACCGGTTTTGGCTTTTGGCGCCCGCCTCAGTCGCCTCAGTCGATGGCGACAGTTGGACCCGACGGTCTTATATTCCTAACACATCGGAAACTCTTCTCTTGGTCAGATTTGACGGAAATTTTAGACGTACGTACACCGGTGATTCGCGTTTCAAAAAACGCGTTTCGAATACAATTTGTAAAAATTCGTAACCCAAATTAACAGAGAGGACCAAAAACAACAGTTATAGTGTATATAGATTTGGGAATTTATCCCACGAATTATCGAACCTCTTAATTGTGTTTGTGCAATTTTTTTATTATTTTGTTTTTGTGTGGCATTAAATCATCTTCCAGCGAAAACGAGTGCGAAAAAACGTGAATTCAAAAGCGGCAAAAGTTGTAATTATTGTCAGTGCTGTTGTTGTTGTTGTTGGGCCAATTAACTCCTCCTTTGCATATTCCAAGGTTCCAACTTTCCAAGCTTCCAAGTTTCTATTTCCAAGTGTGTCAGATCAGCGGCATTGATCGTGATGTCATCTCCGTCGGTGTTTGCCTTTTCTCTTTTGTTCCTACCTTTTTAGCTGATTAGCAATTGGCATAACAATTACCGTTTCATTGATTGATTTCAATTGCGAATTATTTGTTCAGCCTTCGATGCAAATATAAGTTTCAAGTGCATTTGTAAAAGCAGGAAATCTTTAAGTTTTTTTAGACTTTTTATAGAAATTTAAAACAAAAGTTTGTGACGTTTGTCAAGTTAAATGGAATTTGTTTTATGAAGAGTAACGGTGTGTGTTTGTTTCTTAAATGAATTACAAAAAATACTTGAGAAATGTGAAGAGTAAAAGTTGATCATGAACATACAACTAATTTTAAATCAATGATTTAATTAAAACTCCAAATATTTCTTAGATATTCCGGGAAATATTTTCTAAACTTTGATAAAGTAGAATGTCAAAGGAAAGCTTCTTTTAAGTTAAAAGTAAAACGAAATTGATGCAAAAATTGAAATATTAAAACGGATTTTTACTGCTTAATGAATTATTAAATAATTTTTTTTATTAAAGTTTAAAACTCGGTTTAAAAATGCATTCAAGGCAACCTAATTTAGTGATCAAAGTTAAGTGTTTCGCTTTGTTGGGAAATTTCCTGAGCGGCGTTTTGTTTGTTTGTTTCTTGTTTGTTCCTTCTTTTGTTTTTGATATTTTTTTAGGCCGAGTCATGTAACGGCATCTGATATATACATATACAAATCTGATATATACAGGGCTAATAATGCCATTTCTTACGCCTCCGAAAGTGAAGGGGATTCCCGCTAAGCCGCCAAGAGGTCTCCTTCTCTTTCTGTTTTTTTTTTTTGCATTGCCTTGCATGTCGCGTCTTGTTCGGCGAACTATAAACATTAAATAACAATAATAAACAAGAACAAGAACAGCAACAGCAACCAGAGGAACGGGGCAGAAAGTTGAAGCAGTTTGTCTAAGTGGCTCGGGGCTTTTGTCAAAGCATATAAAATATAATACAATAGAAAGTATATAGAAGCCACAACAACAACAACAATAAAACCGACAACAACCACAACAACAATGGCAACGAGTACGTCGCAGTTGTTGGCTCCAAAACACGCAACAGTCCGTCAGAATAAAGTCAGCCATGCCCACCATCGTTAGAGCCCTTTTGCATCCCTATCCCCCTCTCTCCCTACTCCTCTTCCCTTTCCCAGGACTCTGCCATCGCGTGTTCCGTGGCCCCCAGCATGAAGGACCCTCTTCTATAAAGAGGCAGGGGCAGCGACTTCAAACAGCGAAGGCTCCAAAGCCCAATCTCCGATTTACACTGCAAGAAAAACACGAAAAATATGACTTTCTTAATAAATCGTTTCTCTAATAACTCTCTTTTTCTGCCACAAAATGATGCACATTTAAAGTTTGAAGAAAATTTCCCTCAGTGTATGCACAAACACTTGTATTTATAAGCCTACCCCCCCTACGCCCCTATACAATTTTTCTATAACGAAATTTTCTATATTTTCTGTTGTATTTTTTATGGTTTTCCCCCTCTCGTGCGTTGTTTTTTTTTTTTGTACTCTTGCAACTGCCACCGCTGTGAAACGGTCCCGTTGCCACATGGATTCCCGTGTCCGTCCGCCGCTTGCAACCGGAGAGTAGGTCAGGTCAGTATGTGTTACTATTTAGTCATAAGTTGGAGGGACGGGAGGGAGGGTTTTGTGCCCCCGCGTGGCAGGCTTATTAATTTACTGCGACTTTTGTTTCGTTGGAGGGGGAGGGTTTGGGGTCTTGGGTGGTTCTTGCAACCTAATGGGCTCTCATCGCGGTTGCCGCCGACAAATCAATCAGGAAAACTCGAAAGAAAGTATAGCAAAGGAGTAGGAGTATCCTTTCAGAGGTCAAGGATTTGTCTCTTCGATCTTCAAGTCCTCTTTTTGGGCATTTAAAGAGGCCATAAATCGATATCTCATCCATAAATCGTTCATCAAAGTCACATTCGAACCAAGAACCGATTTCAATTAGTCCCTCGCCATCGATCAAAATCAATTAAATGCTCGGAAACCAGGCTAGCAAATTATTTAGAAATTATGCAAAAACGAGCGGGAAAAGTTTTGCGAAGACAAAAACTAGAGGAAACTTTCGCAACAAATAATTTCGATTATCCTGGAAGCCGGAAAGTTTGCCCCTCGAGCAATTATCTGCGATTGAAAGTTATTTCGAGGCTGCTTCTCTACTACATTTGTTGCTCTTTCTGTAAACGTGTTTTAATAATGCAAAAAAAATGCTAAAAAATGGCAGAAAATAATCTGGGAAAAAATTAAAAAGAAACCCAATGGAAGCCAGAAACAAAGCTCAAAGCGCTGCTGCGACTGTCAAGCCGAAAGCACAGAGACAAAGGCTAAAAGGGGGTCAAGCGGTGGCTGGGGGAGGGGCAAAGGATCCACAGGACCAGCTGAGGTGGAAATGTTGCAAGTCCATGTTGAGAGTCGACCTTTCGGTATCTTAAAATCGGTTTCTTTCGAAAAAATCCAAGTCTGACCTTGACTTGGCGGTAAAAAATAGAATGGCAGCAATTAGTTTTTTAGAGTTGAAACAGAAACCAAAACAAAGCCATTATATTGACAAGATTTTATACCAAAAAGTATAATCGTAAAAACTTGGCTGGAAATGCCCAAAAACTTGGCTTAGTACCCTAAGCGACCTCCTTTGCTTTTGGCCATTGAGCTGCTGCGGTCTGTGGGCCAAAAACAACATTTGGTAACAATGCGCTGCGATATTTTCAAGGTCTTCGGACCCGGACTGTGCTGCGGCAGGAGTAAATCATAAGCAAGGAGACGCAGAGAAAAGGATGCCAAAGAAAAAAGGATGCAGCTGCACCAAGGACCAAGGCAGACTACAAGGATTTCCGCTGAACCGAAAACCGAAACTTAATCAAAGCAAAAGTCTGGCAAATTAAATAATCAAAAAGTGCTTCCAGGGGCAGAAAGAATTGGATTACGTGTAGATTGCGTTGAGACGAAGCAAAGCCGCAGACAAAGACAAAGACAATCTTTGGAGTATATAGAACGCACTATTTATATATAATAATTCTTTATATACATACTCGTATATATAGAACAGACACTGAGATAGAGATGGATTAGGGGAACGAAAAAAGCAGAGAAATGACCCCAAAGGTTATCGCCATCGCCCAGTCTCGTCGTTTTCCGCTCATTCTGTCCAGATTTCTATTTGGAATCATTATCTCTGACACTCTGATGTGTCTTTTTCTATATATTCTCGAGTATATATTGTTTTTTATTCCACACAAGGCCGAAAGTTGTTCTCTGAGAGATCTATTGAGAAACACGCTGCCCTTCTCTATTCTATGATTGATGTATAATTTATAATTACTAAAAAAAAGCTTTGGGAATCTACAACGCAAATCCAAAACAAAATACATATATTTGTTTAATGAATGACAAAGTATTGTTAGATTCTTGGAACTGAAAGCGAGAAATATCGTGTTTGGGCTCACGGGGCGTATGATTATTTTTTCTCCTCATATCAAGTATACGTCACGTTGCCCCTAGACCTGGGAAGAAGAGAATTTATAATTACAATAATTATTATAGATTCTTCGCTTGAATTGACTTTTATCTAAACAATAAATAAATACTTCGATTGACTGACGGAACAATATTTGTTCATCAAAAGCTATTTGCTTTCTTTTTTTCGCCCCTGGGATTACTTTTAAATATTTCATAAACGACACACGAAACGACACATTGGCCTGAAACGAAATTGAAAATAGAACGAAATCGAATAGAAAAAGGACATGGATTGGAGTTTGAGTTGATTTGATGCCTGACTTGATTTTGTGGTTCAGATTTCTGAAGAAAAAACGCTAGACTCTGTGATACTCGGTACTTGGTACTCACTCTGTGAGTAAAATCTGGACTCTCTGATACCCGATACTTGGAATGAATGTTTTCCTGACTCGGATAGTATATACCCTTTGATTACCCCGATTTCCAGGGTAACTTCGATTAGCAAAGACCGAAAAAAACGTCACAACAGAGGGAAGAGTTTTCAATTTTTGAGTGGCCTCATCTTAATCGCTTCGTCCAATCGCAGGCAGAGTCAGAGGCAGAGTCAAAGCTGCTGCTGCTGCTGGCTGTTTGTTCACAAATCTGTGAAATTTGAAATCGAATCGAGAGCTTCTGCTTTTGATTCTGCTTTTGATTTTGCTGCCAAATTAAAATCGAGGGCAGAGAACGCAGAAGGCAGAAGGCAAACCGGAAGTGTAAGACAGACAGGAAACAGTCACAGCAATGGCAGAAGTAACGGAATCCGAATCCGAATCTGAATGAAATTGAAGTTGTCTCGTCTCGTCTGGTTTGGTTTTTTTCTGAAACGCTAACCTTGAAATGCTCTTTCTGTGATTCTGTGGCAATTGCTGCCAACTTTATAAACGGATGTGACAATTGAATTGTCAGCATAGCCTCCTGAATGATGAAAAAAAGGAGGGGAAAAAACGAAGGTCCTTTGGGCGAGAGTTCAGTTTCCAGTTTCCAGACTTCAACTTTGACTGCAGCAGCTCAGCAGCTTACTGGCGGCGAAATTTGTCATGTCATCTGGTTGGATTTGATTCTTGATTCTTGATTCCCGGATTGGATTGCATTTGGAAAGCTTAAAGGGACTCTAAAGCAGAGAGAGAAATCCTGAGCCACTGCAAGTCCTTAAGCAGGGCAAGAACTACTAGTTTTTCCCGGTGTTCCAGTGCCTTTTTCAATTTGATTCGTTTACGGATATGGCAAACACTGGCACTGGTGTACTGGTCAGTAAATAGTAGCAGGAGCAGTTACAGTTCACTCTCCGATGGACTCTGTCGATGGCTTTCGCATTAGAGGCGACTCCGGGCTACTTGTGGCAAGGCAGGGGGTCAATGTCGGGGCTGTAAGCGCTCAGATAACACGAGATATTCTCTGTTTTTCTGATTTGTTTGTTTGTTTGGTTTCTGTTTCCCGTTTTGTTTGGATTCTGATTTGGAGAATATTTAACTGAAACAGTAAACTATGTTTCTCTCCGAAAAGAAAACAATTATTCAACGCTTTTTGGGGAATTGCGAGGAGCAGCGCCTGAGGTGCATCTTCAACATATTTATGCTTGCAACAAATCCTTGAGGGAGTCGCCCCGGGAAGCATTTCGTGACATATTTATGAAGCTTTTAGGAAAATTCGTGGTTTGGGATTTCTTTTTTTTGTTCGTTCCCAAAAGAAAGTGTTTTGTAATTTTCTTGATCCTTTTGGGGCTTAACTTTGCATAAACCTGAAAGTTCAATGATCTCGATTCGAAATTATGAATATTTTATTCGAGAAATTCGAGAACTTGCGCGGTTTTCCCACGGATCACGATTTGCGAATCGTTTTTGGTAACTTTTTGATTTCTGCCAACGAGAAATTGTAGAATTTGTTGTTGCAAGTTGAGCTTCCTCTGCCACTTGTGCTGCCTCTCCATGTCTCGCGGTTTTTGCGGCGCCCTTGAGACAGGAGACAGGACCTCCCATCCCATCCAGCCTTGGTGGGAGGGCAAATTAAAAGAACATAAAACGCTGCAACAGAGAGGAGTGGGGAGCAAGCAGGGGGCAATCCTGTCTAGCAAGGATATTGCGGTAATGTTTTCCATAAATATTAAGTCATTTGCCAGCTCGCTTTGCATTCAGCAGGGCATAAATCAAATCAAATCAAGACGAGTCAACACGAGACGGCAAAAGGATCAAGGATATAAGCTTGGTGGGTGTCAGAGGGGGGGTGGCAGTGCCACAGGACCTCACACGAGAAGGATGCGTGATAAAACACCCCCGAAAACCGACTCGCCGAGTTGGCAATAAAACGACTTTCGACCCAAAGCGGAAGTTTAATTGCAAATTAATTGCAGGATTCCTCTGAAAATAATAATAAAAGAAGTAAAAATAAGTAAAAAATAAGTAAAAAAAGTAAAAAAAAAAGTAAAAAAAGGTAAAATAACTAAAAGGACTATAAACAGAGAGAAATAATTACATAAAAAACAAATAAATCCCCTTGATGATTCATGGATTCTTTCTACAACTTTGTCCCCGCCATGAGTGCTCCTTTTTTTCGCCTCCAAAATAAGCTGCTAATAATTTTTCATATAAAATTTATGATTTAATTAAAAAAAACGCAGAACAGCTGCCTCTGCCAATCTCTCGCAATCACAAAAGAAAGAAAATTGAAAAGGCCAGTTTGATTTATGAAAATTACGAGCCGAAACTTTATTGTTAGAAGGGGGGCCGTGTGGCAAGCATTCATGAAACGTTTCCCGGCTCTCGCACCTTTTAATTTCCTAAAAAACTCTGTCAGAAGGGGCAAGGATTAGGAATGGGATTTAAATTTTATTCTCTCCTCCGATTGACTGAAATATCGGAAATATATTTCTTTCCAAAGCAGGAAAAAAACAGCTTTCCCTTTTTCCCTTTCCCAACTTTTTCCATTGACATTTCGGGAGCGGGAGCTTATTTTTTCCTTTTTTTTGGGGTCGCACATTTACACGTCATTTACACTTTAACAGCTTAGCGCCTATACACTTTTCGGTGGGGCATGCAACCGGAGTGGGAGGTGGGTGGAGTGGCAAGCAAATTGATGTCGCTGATGATGCTGATTATGCGCGTCTCCTCGCGCCGGATTCCTTTGGGTTATTAAACTTTATTGTTGTTGGGGATTATTTTTAAGCGGGAGGCAAGAGGCAGGAGGCAGGAGACAGGACTAAGGGTAGCTTTTCCATTTTCCATTTTCCGCGCTGCGGTTTATCAGGAATCAGGAATCGCAAATCATTTCATCATTTATTATGAATATACACAAAATTCAATGTGTTTAATATGCCAGGCACAATATTGTATCGATTGAGTGGATCGCAACGCTTTTTTTATCCCTAATATTATCGTTTTTTTAAGCATGTTCCTATTTACACGGTTCGGTGGTTCAAAAAATGCATAATTTACGCTAATTGTCGGGGAGAAAGAAGCATTAAAATTTTAGGAATCATTTGTCCCGCCCCTGCTTTTAGGTGCCATTACCAATGTTTTGCATTATTTTATTGCCGATTCTGATTTTGAAAACAATAATAATTATTATTATTATTATGCGTGTTGGCAGAAGTAAATTTAGTGGAAAAACGTGTTGTTGAGAACTAATAGCACGATGATGTCGTCGAATCGAATCGAGGGAGAGTAGTGCATGGAAATTTATCATAAATCAGGGGTCAGAGTTGACAAATGATATTTTCGCAGACGGTGCGGTGCGGTGCTGCAGCGTGTCGAGCCACAATTGAGCATAAATTTATATTTAATTATGAATAAATTTTCAGCCAGCACATTAACTTTCGAATTGGCAGCCCATTAAAAGAGGAGAGAAAGGGCAGCGTTGGTTCTCGAACTGAAACTAAATACCCTGTAAAACAAAAATCAAAGATAAATTGAAAAAAATACCCTAGAAAATACCCTAGAAAGTCTTGATTTGTTTAGTTTTTGGTTATTTTTTCAAGGTATTCCCTTAAATAGATGTGTTTGCGCTCTTTTTTGGAATAAATTGAAAGAAATACCCTAGAAAATATCTTGAAAATACCGAAAATACCCTAGAAAGTCTTGAATTGTTTAGTTTTTGGTTATTTTTTCAAGTATTCCTTCAATAGGAAGGAATTTAAATATTTTTAGATATATTTAAGGACCTCTTCGCGTGGCATATACCCTTTCGAGGTGTCCTGTTTCACAATGGCTTTATACAATGGCGGTAATGATGAGCCCCTCGTGCCCCCCGGGCCTTCACTCGCACTCGGACAGTAAATCAAGAGATAAATATTCATCCCCCCCACTGCTAACGCCTCTCGCACTCACTCGAAAACATATCCTGGCAAACATATATCCTTATATAGCCATAAATATGAACAATGGGGTGGCCTTTAACAGCACTCAAAGCTCGAATTTTGAATTTTAAAACTCATTTTTGGATTAAAAAAGGATAAAATATTTTCCAAATATTATTAAAAACGTATTTTTGATTGGAAATTCGATATTAATTTGTTGAATACAATCAAGAACCACCCTGGTAAGGCTTACAGCGAGTTCACAATTCGTTAAATGCACTGCAAAATTTATTTATGATGCAACAGTGCAACAGTGCAACAGCAGGCGGCAAATAATAAACGACTTGGCTGAGGTCAGAGGTCGGTTGCCGCGACTGCGTCAGCATTTCAACTTTTGACAGGACCGGGAGGATGGGAAGGATTTCCATTGAGTCGCATTTAATTGCTCGTCAAAATTAACTTTAATTTCGTTTTAATTGCTAAACACGATTCGGTTTTTCACAAAAAACAACAAAACAAAACCCCCAAATATATTCAACAATTGTTTGTTTTCGATTCCGAATTAATTCCAACCCAAAGTTGGGGGTTTTTTTGTGAATAAATCAATGAAATTTGATGCTGATGACGACGGGTTGTCTGTCAGGCAATTTGACAATGTCAGCCGGATTAATGGGACTTTTATTTGCACAAAATTGATGCGAAATATTAGCCAGAAGGAATGTTTGGTCAAGTGGAAGCGTTTTGAGAAGCAAAAGTTACTTTTGAACTTCAAATTGTTTCAAATTTCAAGTAACTCTAAAAGTTTATTGTATTTTCATCACATTTTGATTTTCTTTAAATATTTCCATCTAGTTTTAAACATTTTTAAACCGAATCTAGAGGGGAGACACTTTTCAAATAGGCTTTTAGTACGATTGGCAGGAATTTGGTTTTGTTTTTCGGGGGGAGAAAGCATTCTGTTTGCCGAATTCCAATTCCGAATGTCTCCAAACCGGGTATTCGGGCTGCTTTTCTCGCAAAATTATGCAAAAATTGTAGCCCCCGAACCAGGGGAGAGCGAGATCAGCAGGGAGGAGGCTTTTAAACAATTTTCCCCTCACAACATGTGTGTGGAAATGGTTGGGAAACGGTAAATGGTAAATGGGGGGAAACCGGAAATGGGTTGTAGGAGAGGCAGGAAAGGCAGGAGTGGCAGGAATGGCAGGAGAAGCCGATTGCCGGGTTTGTTTTTAGCCACATGACACATGGCGGGCATAAATCTTGCATGCGGCGTATGGCAAATGAATTCGCCAATAACTCAATAAAAGAAAAACACACAAAAACACAAAAGAAATACAAAAAAAAAGCAGAAAAATAAAACAAACAGATGACAAAAAAAAAACAGAACAAAATGGCGTGAGAGAAAAAAGAAAAATGGAGTAAAGGGGAGAAAACCAACATGGCGGTGCTGATGCTGCACGCTGCATGCCGCATGCTGCAGCTGCCACTTCCGGCGGCCATCGCTGCCCGTCTGACAATTGACTTCCGTTTTAAATTTTGCACAACTTCCTGCATCAGCTCAAATGACCGCAACAGCAACAGCGCAGCAGCAGCAAATAAAAATATTATATATCCACAAAATGTGGCAGCAACACCACAAGGAATGTAGCGCGTCCTTGACTGAAACGCCAATAAAGAGAATACTTTGCATACCCATTTGATACCCTCTAACTCTTAAGGATACCTTTAAGAGGAAAAGGATCTACAAAGATTTTGAAGGATTAAAAGAAAGTAAAAGTTTTTCCTAGTTACTAATTAGAAGCTACTAATTGAAGGTTACTAATTACCAGTCACTAGTTAGTCTAGTTGGTAGGTATTTTATATTTTCCACTTCTTGAGGATTATTTTCCTGGTTTTTTATCCCAAAAAGGATAAAAGAAACAAAACCACAACCGAAAACAAAAAAAAGCGCGCCAAATGCAAACAATGACAAAACGCCAACAGAGGCAGCGACAGAGACAGCGACTGAGGCAGCGACAGAGGTCGCCAAGTGTCGACAGACAAAGAGAGGGAAGGGGGGAAAGGGAATAGAAAGTCCGAAAGTGGCAAAACAAGTTGCAGCCACCACCCCCCACTCACCGCCCACCAAAAAGGACACCCCTTTTTTCCCAAAATGAGGTCGGCGCCATATAACATTTTTTCTTGTTTTCGGGATTTTTTTTTCCATTTTCCTTGTTTTTTTTTTGTAATTTTATTTGCACTCGCTCCACTTGAAATACATTGTCCTGCCACTGCCACCGCTGCCGCTGCCCCGATGCCACCGCTGACCCCTGACCCCTGACGTAGCTCAGTTCTGTTTTGGATTGGAAAATTGTGTCAACCGAAAGCGGGAGATTTGCGCTCCTTTTGCAGCCTCTGCCTGTCTCTCCAGGAAGCCGAAAAATGCAGCAGGACTAATATGTGTTTAGATTTTGTTTTGTTTTGTTTTGCGTTAAGGATAACCCCGCAGGATAATACCTAAAATTCTGGAAATCACAGACTTTCTCCTGCATTCTTTCTCAGAAATCACCTTAAGCGACTTTTGTTTCCCTTAAAATGGTATAGAAAGCGAACTTCCCATTTAAACTTCCTTCCCAGAGATATATGTATATAACCGATTTATAAAGGATATATGGACATATAGACGTACATTCAGGGCAGATTTCATTTCGTTTTCCACCTGCGAAAAGCCACTTCTAAATGAAATTGCTCGAAACTCGATCTCTGGCGGTAGACAGAAATGGAAAAACTTTATGGTGACCCCTTTAGCTGCCACCCATGGTAGGGAAAGAGAAAGCTATAGAGCTATAGAAAGAGAGAGAAAGTGGGGCAGGCCAGGCAATTGCATCCTGCAAGTCCTTCGCCCCAACTGTCCCTGTCCTGCCCCTTTGTCCTGCCCCCTGATTTATGCTTTGACCTTTTCCGCAGGCAGCAAACATTTTTCTCCTTTTCTCCTCGTCCTGTGCTTAATTTTTCTTTTTTTCCCGTTTTTTGTGCAGTTTTTTAGCTTAATTAGCGACGTTAGTCGGCAAATGGCATTAGTGGGTTAATTAGGGGGTAAACACACTCAGAACCACACTCAGAAACACCCATGGAGAGTTATCAATGTGTGCCAGGACGATCCAGGACATACCGTTATATCTGCCTCCTAATGAGCCTCCAAGGATTCAAAGTCCCCCCAGCGGAGGCGGGCGCTTTCTGCGCTTTATTTTTCGATTTAATTTGATTTTGATTAATTAAAGTGTTGCTTGACGAAATCCAATTAATTAATCCGATTGAGGGAAAGCACACACAAAGGACACACTCGTACACACTCCTGCACGGTTAACGGTACACAAAGGAGCCATCAATCTTGATAGAAAAAAATCATAGCCTACTTTTTGGGGCTGCGGCAATTAATTAGCCAAAAAGGAAACAAAATGATGAGGAAGTTGCTTCAAAGTTGAAGATATTTAAGGATATTCTTAAAATAAATATAAAATATAAAGAAATATAAAGAAAATACCAGAAAATACCCAAAACCAGAGTAGATTTTCTCGAAAACAATAATAATGGAACGGAAACTGAGACAGCAGGTGTTGGAAAAATATCAAAAGGACTTACGCCTGACCAAGGACGGTTTTTTGTGCGATTACAAAGTATTGGCAGGGATGTTGGTATTTTTGTTTCCTTTTATTTGTTTTTGCTTTGGTTTTTATTGTTGTTTTTGTTGTTGTTCTGCTGCAGGATACGAATATGGCCCAGAATGTCCGACAAGGCCGCTCGTAGCTGGCTGCTGGCTGCTGGCTGCTGGGTTGGCCAAAAATTGCACCTGAAAATTCCACAAGAGAATCCATAACAATGCAGTTTATCAAAACAGATGCAGCAAGGACACTCTCTCTCTCTCTTTCGTGTGTGTGTGCGTATCCTTGTTGGCCAAAGTATCTGGGTTACATTTTGGCCGCCCAGGTGGGGGGTCTTGCCAATAAAATTAAAATATTTTCGACATAAATCAAACTCCGAATTGGGGCCAAGCGAAAACAAATGACTTGACAATAAACGACTGTCTGCATTTTAGATATTTTTGGATATTCGTCCTTTTGCGAGTGCTTATCCTGAAGATACATTGCTTTGGATAACTATTTTCGATCAACATTCTCGATTTATTTAAAACATGAGTGTTTTTTTGTCGAATTGATTCTCCTTTTTGTTTCTCAATCAAAGCAGAAACACATCTATTTGGTTAGGTTTTAACTAGTTCGTTGTTTTTGGTTAAAACTAAGATTTTCAAGGACTTTAAGGACTATTTTCTGTTGCAATTTTTGCTCTCAGTGTAGCCTATGTCTGTCCCTGACACTCTGACAGTTGCTGGCGCTCTGGAAATTGAAAATTGATATGGCATCGCTTGTTAGCTCGTTCTGTTTCGTTCCGTCTCGCCTTGCCTTGGGAGGGGCTACCCCTTAGACCATTCACCATCCACCACCCACTACCAATATCCCTCCTCCCCCCCTCTTTGTTGGCTGTTATCGCCAGGCGTCTGTGTCGCGTTTTTAAAACATTACCATGCACTTATACGAGTAGTCGGAGCATCAGAAGCTCTAAACGAGCGCAAATAGTAATGACAATGCCTCCAGCACAGTGGGCCAGATCGCGGGTTAGCTGCGCACTTTTCTTAATGACGAAATATGATCTGGAAAAGCGATACCCAAGCTTGTGGTTGGAATCGGGGTTTGCGGTCGGGAATTATAGCCAATGTTGGATTGTGCAACGTGGAGGGGTTTCCTCGAAAAAAGGGGTATCAAGTGGTTGGGATTATGTAACTATTCAAAGGTCTAGCTTTGGAGGTATCTTTGGAGGTATTTTAAAAGGTAGATTTAGAGGTATTTTTAGAAGGAGATATTTATGAGTGGATCTTTAGGAGGAGATCTTCAGGAGAAGGTCTTTAGGAGATCTTTGAGAGGAAATCTTTAGGAGTAGATCTTTAGGAGAAGATTTCAAGGAGGAGATAGAGGAGATCTTTCGAGATCTTTAGAGATCTTTAAAGGGAAATCTCTATAAAATATTGAATTATTAACTATTTTTGATTGTATTTTTTTTGGAATCTCAGGTATCATAAATCTATTAAAAATATTTCAATTAAATATTAATTTATAATAAAACAAGATTTGTTGCCTTTTTAAGGACAACTGTAATTAGTGCTGGAAGAGGGTTCCACTGTACAGTGGCTGCTCTCGAATGCAAACTCTAAACTGCAGCTGCAGTCGCAGTCCTGCCATCAAACATGTACAACTCTTTCCGTTTCCTTTTTAGCATGTTTGCGATTTTATGCATATGTGTGTGTGTGTGAGTGTGTGTGCCGCCATTTATTTCGTCCTTTAGGGGGGGGGGGGGGAGGACTCGAACTGCAGCGACTGCTGCTGCTGCCTCATCTGACATGATTTCCGCATGTCGTTTGAGCTTTTTCTTGCCTCGCGACCGGCAACCGGCGACTTTTTCTTCAGCCTTTGCTTGTTTTTCTCATTTTCTTCTGCTTCTCCTCTATTCTGCTTTCTTTTCTACTTTCTTTTTTTCTCCTGCATTGGTGGCTTGTTTTTTATTCAAGATACGAGGGGTACAGTTGTGTTTCACAAAATAGTTTTGATAATTATTGAAAAATTAGAAAGAAGGAAAGAAAAGCCAGAAATTCAAGAATCCTTTTTGAATAATTTTCCAAAATATATTCAACAATATAGACGGAACTAATATCCTTTCCACACTTGTGGCTTAAACATATATTCGGCAGCTTTATTATGTTTTTTTTGGGAGGTCCTTCTCCTTCTGCACCTCCTGCTCCTTGTGAGCTCGATTTCATAGAAAAAATGTCAGTTGATGTTTGGCTGCGCGCTGCTGCCATTGATATCGCTGACGAAATTGAGAATTATTATGTTTAAACGTGTGTGGCATCGCTGCCGTTTTTTTGGGCTTTAGCCCAAGGAAGAGGTCCTGGAGGAAGGGTCCTGGATGTGACATGCGAGTTGGCATTGCATGTGCTGCTGCCTTCTGTTGCAGACTTTGCGGCGCTTTCTCCAAATTAGATTGCCTCACGATGACTTTAATGCAAAGTCGCAGACAGGCTTCTGCTTTTGGCAAGACTCGGTTCAATTGCCAAATAAATTTGTTAATAAAATCGGTTATACTCTTTGGAAGATCAGGAATTTCTAATGCGAGAAAAGGGATATAGAAAAAGGGATCCTTTAGAAGCAATCTCGAGAGTTTGAAAAGCAGTTCCTGAACACGAGTTTTCCATTTCTGCTGGAAAAGCTGCAACTCCGGATAGACGACTCTTGTTGCCAGTTTATACAAATTTCATTCAGTTTTTCGCAGTTTTTCATTCAGTTTCTGTTTCTGTTTCTGTTCCTGTTGGAGTTGTGCTCTTTTAACCGGCCTGTGTTTGTTTGTTTGTTTGTTTGATGTCAACATGGCCTAGGCATATGAAGAGGAGTTGCTGCTGCCACACTGCTGCACAGCTGCATGCATTGCCAAGTGGCAAGTGCATCCTGCCATGTCCTTCTCCAAATTCAGGTCCTTCCCAGCCCTCCACTGCCTTCTGCCTTCATTAGCCTTTGGCAGTAAGTCAGAGGCACAGCTCTCTCTCTCTCGTAATCAGGAGGCTGTAGTTATGCATCCGTATCTAGTATCTATGTATCTTTGTATCTATGTATCTGCCTCGCAGTGTGTGCTTAACAAAGCGCCTTTTGTGCGAGACACACAACACAAGAACAAGAACAAAACGGGCCACAAAACACTACAACATGCAACATGCAACATGGCATTGACTTTTGTCCATTGATTGCCCTCCGGCAGCTGGAATTGAAGCCAAGGCAATCACAAAAGCCAAATCCATTCAAATAAACGTAGAAATCTGCCAGATATTAAATGTGGCAAGGGTTCAGGAAAAGGTTAATCAGATTAAGAGTCCTTGGAGATCTTTCAGGGAGGATAAGTACCGGGTATCATGTTTTCTTCAACTCTAAAAGGACTCAATTTGAACCTAATTTCGGTTTTGAAAAGTTCGTTTTAAAAGCTTTCTTAAAAATAACTAAGAAATCAGTTCAAGTATCTGGCAAACTGTAGACTTTTCCCGATTTTTCTAGAGATTCTAGAGTACCGGGTATCATATTTTCTTCAAGAAGAAATCAATTTAAAAGTTTGCCAAGGCTTTTCCCGATTTTTCCAGGGATTTTCCTTCCCTTTTGTCTCTTTTTGATTTCCAAAGTTTTCCACCAGTGTTGCCACACCGTCGAGAGGAACTATTAATTATGCCAACTGCAGCTGTTGGTGATGCCCCCGTTATCCTTGCAAGGATATTAGTCTGAAGATTCTGGCTAATCAAAGAATGCTGAGAATTTTCTGGAATTTTTATCCGAAACCTAGAAAATTATTTATCTCTTTCAAGATATTTAAATTTTGATGCCAGAAACGATTTCAATTAAAATGCAATCGGGAGGGATTTGATTAAGGCGTGGCAGTGCGGGAGTGGCAAGTGGGAAAGTGGGCGTGTCTCCGGCAGACGACACGCAAAATAACTTTAAATTAATTAAAAACGCGCCAGGCAAAAATGTTTTAAGCTCGCGATGACAACAGAGGCGCGGGGGTGTTCCAAGGAGGCGGCTGCGACTGCAGGAGAATGCGACGGCTGCCTCTTTGGATGGGAAATTCTCAGGAGCAAGGACTTGGTGTTGCAGAAAGGACACAGCACACATCCCAGGATGGGGCTTGCCGAGGCGCATCAATGTCGCGGAAATTAATTGAAATGAAGGCAGGAATTCTGCCAAGGGCTTTGCCGAGGTTCAATGGAAGCCACGAGGTAGAAGGACCATAGAAGAAGCTCCGTTTTCGCAAAAATCCTGCAACCAAAACGCGTAAAATGAAATAATGAAGATGCACTCTCATGTCGCATCCTTTTGGGGCTCCCAAGAATAGTTTTAGGCTTCCTTTCTTTCTTTTATTTTCGATTTTCAGTGAAATGGAAACTTTCAATCATCCTTGAAGTGAATTAAAAACTCCATCCAAGACTTGTCGTATCCTTGACTGTCTTGGGAAGAATTTAATCTAAATTAATCGAATATTTTAGAAGCAAAAGTAAATGAAAAGTAAGAGATCGAAAAGATTTAAGAAAAATAGCGCTCTCCTCCTCGATTCTCGTATTTTCCACTTAAGAAACCTAAAAACTTTGAATAAATAAATAATTAATTCCTCTAATTTACATTTAGAGGATCGGTTTAGATCGGTTAATGATATCCTAAAAATATCCTTCATATGTCCTTTTTATGTCCTTTTTATATCCTTTTCATATCCTTAACATATCCTGCATATATATCCTGTATTAAAAACTTTACCTTTAATAGTAAATGAATAGAAATAAATATAAAAGATTTGGCAAAAAACAGCGCCCTCCTCCTCGATTCTCAAAAGTTGTACCTAATCAGCCCAAAAAATGTAAACAAAAAATAATTCAATTTCCATAACATACTTTTGGAGGTTCGGTTAATTGAATCCAATATATAGTTCAAATATCAGTACATATATCCTTTCTATATCCTTTCTATATCCTTTTTATATCCTTTTTATATCCTTCTTATATCCTATATATATCCTATGTATATATCTTGTTTATATAAATGTTCCCCTAATAGTAAATAGTAAATAATAGAAATGTAAACAATTTAAGAATAACAGCGCCCTCCTCCTCGATTCTCATACCCAGTACTTAATGAACCCAAAATATTTGTATATACCTTGGTATATCTTAGCGAAAATATATCCGATTCCCAAGAGGAATACCTTAAAAGATTTCTTAATTAGTTCTCTATCAATCTATATCAAAAACTGATAACCGACAATTTTTTCGATTTTTTTCAAATTTTTCTGATGGACCCCCTGAAAAATGTGAAAATCGAGAAAAATCACTTTCCGCCCCTTTCGATGGCCATATCTTTGGCAGTTTTCATCCGATCCGTGAGCAAAGTATAGATTTGGAATCTTTATTCAATTCCCTATAAATCTGCATCAAAATCCTGGCACAAAATATTTTTTCGATTTTTTTCAAATTTTTGTGATGGAACCCCTGAAAAGTGTGAAAAATGTGAAAATCGAGAAAAATCACTTTTCGACCCTTCCGATGGCCATATCTTTGGCAGTTTTCATCCGATCCGTGAGCAAAGTATAGATTTGGAATCTTTATTCAATTCCCTATAAATCTGCATCAAAATCCTGGCACAAAATATTTTTTCGATTTTTTTCAAATTTTTCTGATGGAACCCCTGAAAAGTGTGAAAAATGTGAAAATCGAGAAAAATCACTTTTCGACCCTTCCGATGGCCATATCTTTGGCAGTTTTCATCCGATCCGTGAGCAAAGTATAGATTTGGAATCTTTATTCAATTCCCTATAAATCTGCATCAAAATCCTGGCACAAAATATTTTTTTCGATTTTTTTAAATTTTCTAGGGAGACCCCTTGGAAAAATGTGAAAATCGAGAAAAATCACTTTCCGCCCCTTTCGATGGCCATATCTTTGGCAGTTTTCATCCGATCCGTGAGCAAAGTATAGATTTGGAATCTTTATTCAATTCCCTATAAATCTGCATCAAAATCCTGGCACAAAAGATTTTTTCGATTTTTTTCAAATTTTTCTGATGGAACCCCTGAAAAGTGTGAAAAATGTGAAAATCGAGAAAAATCACTTTCCGCCCCTTTCGATGGCCATATCTTTGGCAGTTTTCATCCGATCCGTGAGCAAAGTATAGATTTGGAATCTTTATTCAATTCCCTATAAATCTGCATCAAAATCCTGGCACAAAAGATTTTTTCGATTTTTTTAAATTTTCTGGGGAGACCCCTTGGAAAAATGTGAAAATCGAGAAAAATCACTTTCCGCCCCTTTCGATGGCCATATCTTTGGCAGTTTTCATCCGATCCGTGAGCAAAGTATAGATTTGGAATCTTTATTCAATTCCCTATAAATCTGCATCAAAATCCTGGCACAAAAGATTTTTTCGATTTTTTCTAAATTTTTCTGATGGAACCCCTGAAAAGTGTGAAAAATGTGAAAATCGAGAAAAATCACTTTCCGCCCCTTCCGATGGCCATATCTTTGGCAGTTTTCATCCGATCCGTGAGCAAAGTATAGATTTGGAATCTTTATCCAATTCCCTACAAATCTGCATCAAAATCCTGGCACAAAATATTTTTTCGATTTTTTTCAAATTTTTCTGATGGACCCCCTGAAAAGTGTGAAAAATGTGAAAATCGAGAAAAAATCACTTTCCGCCCCTTCGATGGCCATATCTTTGGCAATTTTCATCCGATCCGTGAGCAAAGTATAGATTTGGAATCTTTATTCAATTCCCTATAAATCTGCATCAAAATCCTGGCACAAAATATTTTTTCGATTTTTTCTCAAATTTTTCTGATGGACCCCCTGAAAAATGTGAAAATCGAGAAAAATCACTTTCCGCCCCCTTCGATGGCCATATCTTTGGCAGTTTTCATCCGATCCGTGAGCAAAGTATAGATTTGGAATCTTTATTCAATTCCCTATAAATCTGCATCAAAATCCTGGCACAAAATATTTTTTCGATTTTTTTCAAATTTTTCTGATGGAACCCCTGAAAAGTGTGAAAAATGTGAAAATCGAGAAAAATCACTTTTCGACCCTTCCGATGGCCATATCTTTGGCAGTTTTCATCCGATCCGTGAGCAAAGTATAGATTTGGAATCTTTATTCAATTCCCTATAAATCTGCATCAAAATCCTGGCACAAAATATTTTTTCGATTTTTTTAAATTTTCTAGGGAGACCCCTTGGAAAAATGTGAAAATCGAGAAAAATCACTTTCCGCCCCTTTCGATGGCCATATCTTTGGCAGTTTTCATCCGATCCGTGAGCAAAGTATAGATTTGGAATCTTTATTCAATTCCCTATAAATCTGCATCAAAATCCTGGCACAAAAGATTTTTTCGATTTTTTCAAATTTTTCTGATGGAACCCCTGAAAAGTGTGAAAAATGTGAAAATCGAGAAAAATCACTTTCCGCCCCTTTCGATGGCCATATCTTTGGCAGTTTTCATCCGATCCGTGAGCAAAGTATAGATTTGGAATCTTTATTCAATTCCCTATAAATCTGCATCAAAATCCTGGCACAAAAGATTTTTTCGATTTTTTCAAATTTTTCTGATGGAACCCCTGAAAAGTGTGAAAAATGTGAAAATCGAGAAAAATCACTTTTCGACCCTTCCGATGGCCATATCTTTGGCAGTTTTCATCCGATCCGTGAGCAAAGTATAGATTTGGAATCTTTATTCAATTCCCTATAAATCTGCATCAAAATCCTGGCACAAAAGATTTTTTCGATTTTTTCAAATTTTTCTGATGGAACCCCTGAAAAGTGTGAAAAATGTGAAAATCGAGAAAAATCACTTTTCGACCCTTCCGATGGCCATATCTTTGGCAGTTTTCATCCGATCCGTGAGCAAAGTATAGATTTGGAATCTTTATTCAATTCCCTATAAATCTGCATCAAAATCCTGGCACAAAATATTTTTTCGATTTTTTTCAAATTTTTCTGATGGAACCCCTGAAAAGTGTGAAAAATGTGAAAATCGAGAAAAATCACTTTTCGACCCTTCCGATGGCCATATCTTTGGCAGTTTTCATCCGATCCGTGAGCAAAGTATAGATTTGGAATCTTTATTCAATTCCCTATAAATCTGCATCAAAATCCTGGCACAAAATATTTTTTCGATTTTTTTAAATTTTCTGGGGAGACCCCTTGGAAAAATGTGAAAATCGAGAAAAATCACTTTCCGCCCCTTTCGATGGCCATATCTTTGGCAGTTTTCATCCGATCCGTGAGCAAAGTATAGATTTGGAATCTTTATTCAATTCCCTATAAATCTGCATCAAAATCCTGGCACAAAAGATTTTTTCGATTTTTCCTCAAATTTTTCTGATGGAACCCCTGAAAAGTGTGAAAAATGTGAAAATCGAGAAAAATCACTTTCCGCCCCTTTCGATGGCCATATCTTTGGCAGTTTTCATCCGATCCGTGAGCAAAGTATAGATTTGGAATCTTTATTCAATTCCCTATAAATCTGCATCAAAATCCTGGCACAAAATATTTTTTCGATTTTTTTCAAATTTTTCTGATGGAACCCCTGAAAAGTGTGAAAAATGTGAAAATCGAGAAAAATCACTTTTCGACCCTTCCGATGGCCATATCTTTGGCAGTTTTCATCCGATCCGTGAGCAAAGTATAGATTTGGAATCTTTATTCAATTCCCTATAAATCTGCATCAAAATCCTGGCACAAAAGATTTTTTCGATTTTTTCAAATTTTTCTGATGGAACCCCTGAAAAGTGTGAAAAATGTGAAAATCGAGAAAAATCACTTTTCGACCCTTCCGATGGCCATATCTTTGGCAGTTTTCATCCGATCCGTGAGCAAAGTATAGATTTGGAATCTTTATTCAATTCCCTATAAATCTGCATCAAAATCCTGGCACAAAAGATTTTTCGATTTTTTTCAAATTTTTCTGATGGAACCCCTGAAAAGTGTGAAAAATGTGAAAATCGAGAAAAATCACTTTTCGACCCTTCCGATGGCCATATCTTTGGCAGTTTTCATCCGATCCGTGAGCAAAGTATAGATTTGGAATCTTTATTCAATTCCCTATAAATCTGCATCAAAATCCTGGCACAAAAGATTTTTTCGATTTTTTTTCAAATTTTTCTGATGGAACCCCTGAAAAGTGTGAAAAATGTGAAAATCGAGAAAAATCACTTTTCGACCCTTCCGATGGCCATATCTTTGGCAGTTTTCATCCGATCCGTGAGCAAAGTATAGATTTGGAATCTTTATTCCATTCCCTATAAATCTGCATCAAAATCCTGGCACAAAATATTTTTTCGATTTTTTTAAATTTTCTGGGGAGACCCCTTGGAAAAATGTGAAAATCGAGAAAAATCACTTTCCGCCCCTTTCGATGGCCATATCTTTGGCAGTTTTCATCCGATCCGTGAGCAAAGTATAGATTTGGAATCTTTATTCAATTCCCTATAAATCTGCATCAAAATCCTGGCACAAAAGATTTTTTCGATTTTTTCAAATTTTTCTGATGGAACCCCTGAAAAGTGTGAAAAATGTGAAAATCGAGAAAAATCACTTTTCGACCCTTCCGATGGCCATATCTTTGGCAGTTTTCATCCGATCCGTGAGCAAAGTATAGATTTGGAATCTTTATTCAATTCCCTATAAATCTGCATCAAAATCCTGGCACAAAATATTTTTTCGATTTTTTTAAATTTTCTGGGGAGACCCCTTGGAAAAATGTGAAAATCGAGAAAAATCACTTTCCGCCCCTTTCGATGGCCATATCTTTGGCAGTTTTCATCCGATCCGTGAGCAAAGTATAGATTTGGAATCTTTATTCAATTCCCTATAAATCTGCATCAAAATCCTGGCACAAAAGATTTTTTCGATTTTTTCAAATTTTTCTGATGGAACCCCTGAAAAGTGTGAAAAATGTGAAAATCGAGAAAAATCACTTTTCGACCCTTTCGATGGCCATATCTTTGGCAGTTTTCATCCGATCCGTGAGCAAAGTATAGATTTGGAATCTTTATTCAATTCCCTATAAATCTGCATCAAAATCCTGGCACAAAATATTTTTTCGATTTTTTTCAAATTTTTCTGATGGAACCCCTGAAAAGTGTGAAAAATGTGAAAATCGAGAAAAATCACTTTCCGCCCCTTTCGATGGCCATATCTTTGGCAGTTTTCATCCGATCCGTGAGCAAAGTATAGATTTGGAATCTTTATTCAATTCCCTATAAATCTGCATCAAAATGGTGAAACATATTTTTTCGATTTTTTTCATCAAAGTTTTCTGGGGAGACCCTTTGGAAAAATGAAGAAATCCCTGGGAAGGCCTATGTAGCCCAAAGCGAAGGCTATATCTTGGCCAATTCTCGTCCGATTCTCAAGCGGAATATCTTAAAAGATTCCCCAATCAATTCTCAACCTAATTTTTTTTTGATTTTTCTGTAAAAATAAGAAAGTCCTTGTAAATAGGATCCCCTGGAAATCCTTGGCCGAGTTTGTTAATTAATTTGAAATATTTTCAACTCGTTTCGGGAAGCACTTCCTAATGGGGAATAAATCTCTTGCTGGAGTTGCAGCAGCGAATGCAGCCCTGATTTATATAGTAGCTGGGATTATTTATGATCCAAAGCCGAGTTGCCTTTTTGGCCACTGACCAGTTGGAAAAGAGAGAGAAAGGTGTAGGGCTTAAGCCAAAACATTACCGCACGTCCGCAGGAGAGAAACCTCCGCTTGAGTTCTCAGTTCCATGCCCTCTGACCTCCCTCTGACCTCCGAGTTGGAGAGCGGCAGAGCCACCTCAAAGTTGGAGCCAACAAATGAAATTAAGCAAATAAATTTTGAGGCGGATTAGTTGAAGGTTTGTCCCTTGCATGGGCGTGGGAGAAGGTGTGGGAGTGGGGAGTCGGGGTCAGAGTTCAGGGAGAAGAAAGAGAAATAAAAATAAAAGTAAACCAAGTGCGCAACGTTTTGCGGCTTAGCGAGTTATCTGGAAAGTCGTTTCTACAATTCTATATATAAATTATATCCCTGCAATCCCTGCAATCCTAGCTCCTTCCTGGCTACTACCTAAAAGAAAATTGCACACGAAATTGGAGTTTTCGAGTTGAAAATTGGAAGTCGTGCGCCGTGGGCTTCCCCACTACCCCATTTCCCCATCGAGGCAATTAAAATGTTGAGCCCCCGGAGAGCCCGGGGCCAGGCCGGGCCAGAATGCGTCCGGACGGAGTCTGAATCCCCAGTTGAGGTTTTCCGCCGCCATTCCATTTTCCGCAATTTTCCGCACTTTTCCGCACTCCAAGCTCCATGCTCCATATGTGTGGCAGCGGCGGGGAAAACAAATCCATTCCCATTCCCAGAAACAAAAACCCGCAACAGGACTCCGCTTTTCTCAACAAAACCCGAAGAACAGGACATAAATTCCAGGCAAAGGCGAATCAATCAACTGGTTTATGGAAATCCCCTTGAAACGATCCAATTTTTTTATGATGTACATTGTTTATGATGACCTTTGACTCTGATGAAGTTGCTTCATTTTTTATTATTCCTTAATTTAGTTTATGAAAAAGTATATGACTTTGTTGCAGAGTTTTTGATGGAGTTTAGGGAAGAAGTCTTATTATCCTTTGATTGATTTGTGGTTAGGAGGAGGGAAAGCCACAAATTGAAATATAAATCCCGGGTTTAATCACCTCAAGAGGCTGATTCTGATTCTGATTCTATAATCCCTGATTAAATTAGCTCTCAAGTGCATTAAATAAATAAATCCTTTGAGTGTCCTGCACTGTTACTCATAGTTGGCCCTAAAGTGCATTAAAAACTAACAAAAAACTGATCCCATTTCCTTTTTCTTGTCGTTGCAGGTGAGTGCAGTTTCTTTCATCTTCATTTCGGTTCGTTTCATTCCCCAGGACTAAGCCTGTCCTGGCCTGGGTTGTCCTGTCCTGGTCCTGGACTGGGAAAAACACACGGAAAATGGGAAAAAGCCGAAACTTTGTCTGTTTTTTATTTTGTTTTTTTTTTCACGTAATGCGTTTTTCTTTTTTTTTGGAAGAGAGAAGGAGCTTTGAACGAAATATGTCAATGATAAATGGTATAATCTTTTTAGCCCGTCTTGCCGTTTTGGCCAAAACCATTCCATTCCACTCCCCGCTATCGCAGCTCCTCTCGCCCCCTAATGATAATGCACAAAAATTATGCTAATAGCTTAATGCCATCGCACTTAAGCGCTAAGACAGCAGCGCCCGAGATGACAGGCCCCAGACCGAGGCGGGGGGTGGGCCAGGACCTCAAAGCCGTCTCTCTCACCCAACCTCCTTTGCTGCCGTGATTCCTCTTCCTTGTTTTCGATACTCTTTCAAGAGGTATTTATGGTTTCAAGAGCATTTTAAGGGTTTTTTATGATAGTTTCCTTTGGAAATCTTGATTCTTATTTATTTTTTTAAGTGTAAAAAGTAGAAATGTAAAAGGGCACTCTAGAATTCGTTGTATTTCCATTAAAATACAAACATTAATTTAGTTTTCCCAGCCTTCTGTTGTCGTTTGTCTGTCGACGCTCTTCAGAGCTCGCAAAAAAACAAAAGATCTTGGCTCAGACTCGGTTTGGACTTTTGGTTTGGATTTGCTTGCTGCCTGCTTGCCGCTGCCTGTTGGCCAGTTTTGTTAGCTGACCCCAACACGAGACATTTTGGCAGCTGCGGCCACAACAACAGCGACAACAGCAACAATTGCAGTGGGCGGCGCAATTGCTTTTTGGCCAAGCCAGGCCAGGATAGAGAGAATCTAAGCAAGTTTTCTGGCCTAATGTTCTGCGACTCTGCTGCTGTTCTGCTGTTGTGCGGCATCAAAAACTTATGACCGAGGACCGAAACTTTCATGAAAGAATCATTTTTGGATTGGCACAGATGTGACAAGCGGATATATACAACACAAAGGACATTTTTGGTATTTTTGGCATTCAAGGAAATGAAATGATCATAAATTGCGGAGGAAAACTCCAAGAGAGCTAAGATTTCATGAGGTTTCTTCTTAAATATTTAACGAGAATCACGAAATGGGAAAAGTTTGAGGTTTAATAAAGATAACCCTAGGGTTTCCTCTTGAAAAATGTTGAAAGATTACCTGGAAAAACGCAAGAGGATTGAAAGCTTCCCCTCATAAATATCCTTTAACCTTTATCGCCGAAATCCAAACACCCAGAAATACCGAAAAAAATACATATTTTCTTCCTAGTTGAAAATAAAAACATAAAAACATAAAAACTTAAAAATGCAACCAAACGAACTGTAAAATTAAAAAGAAATACTCAAGTATAGAAAGCGACAAAAAAGGGGTTATAAAAAACTCGAAAAAACTTGGAAAAATAGAGGAAAAGTAAGAGGAAAAGCCGGAAAAAGCCGGAAACCCCAAAAGGGAATTGCAGAAAGTCGAAGGAGAGCGGATGAAAAACGCTTTAAGCGCTGCGTCAGCACAAGAAATGATTTTTTAAGTACGCAATGCCCCGAAAACAACCCAAAAACAGTCCAAAAAAAAGGATAAAAAAGCACTAATAGTGAGATGCAACAAATAACGAGAAAATATCCATCAAGGGGTGCAGCCACGCCTCCAAACAACAAAGACAAAGGATATTTATTGGCAGGATGGCAGGAGAATGCATTTAGAGCCAAAAGTCCGAAAACTAAATGATTTCTGGGTGGAAATCACTTAGCAGGATAGCAGCTTATGAAAAGTGCCAAATCAGCTGAAAAGCGGAAGACGATGAGCCGGAAAAGCGATGAAAATTCATTCCCAAAAAAAAAAGGAGGATATCTCGTGTAATGGAAAAGGATAACTCCCCGCGGAGGGGCTTTGCTTCCTTTTCGTGAAGCCGCAGACGAAATATCAAATGATTTGCAGCAGATTTTAGGTGCATATTGCCCTTGGGGTCGTAAGCAGGCAAAAGGATTGCCAGGACCTGCCATATTCTGTCGAGTTTCTAGCTAGATTTTTCTATATATTTTTTAGCTTGATTTTCTCTTAAAAATATCGAGAAAAGTAAGTCAGATTCAAGGCATTCTATATCCTTATTTATCTGGAAACACGTTTATGAAATGGCAATGCAACGCAGACACTCGCAGAGAGAGCCTTTGGCCACGTACAAGGAGGGAGTTTGCTTTTGGAGTTTATTGGTCCTGGCATTCAAGGATGATTTCGGGCAAAGGATGAACGGATGGATGGATGGATGGGTGGATGGGTGGATGGACAGGTGGATGGACAGACAGACAGACAGATGGGTGGATGGGCAGTTCATTTCATTGGCATTATGATTGGAAGCTGTCGTCGTTTGCCTCAAATTGTGCAAGTTATGTAAGGACGAAGGACGTGTGGGTGTGCTCCTGTGGCTTAGTGGTGCAGCATTCGAGGATATGAACCCAAAAATTCACCCAAAAACGGAAATGATGGAAAAAAGCGGAAGGGGGACGGAATGGTCGGTGTGGAAATGGTCGGGAAAATATGCTTCTCAGTCACTCAATGCTGACCACAGGTCAACGAGGGTTAAGCGAGGGTGCTTTGTTGTTGTTGTTGTTTTTGTTGTAGTTGCTGCTGCATGGGCCTTTGAGTCCTGAAAAGGTCCTCGCACACCCAAATAGGGAGAGAGATACTAAGAGCCAGACACACATTTGCCACATCAGCAAATGATGTGAAAATGTCATTTCCAGGCGCAACTGCCAAAGGTAATGGGCAAAAAGGGGACACAGGACAGCACAGGACTCCCTGGCACTAAATTTGTGGCAAGCGAGTGCCGAAAAAAAAGGAGGAAAGGTTCACAAACTACGAAACTAATGATGGGTAAAAAGGGGGCTTAGGGCGTGGCTCATATACAGCTTCATCAGGATACAATTTCGATTTCGATTTCGATTTTCATTTCCATCTGCCCCTTGCCCTTTGCCTCTTGCCACACACACATACGGGGAATGGCAGCAAATCAAATTTAATTGAGGCACAAAAATCTGTTGCCTACTTTTGTGGCACAGAGAACAATTGCGTTCCTGCCACATCCAATTGCCAATTGCCAGAAATTCTACTAATTTGGTTAAATGTTTGATTGAAGTTTTGGCCAACAGTTGACGGACTTTCGGTTTAATTATAGCCAGGTTTGTGAGGGAACTTTAGGGAGAAGGGATTGTATTTATTTCTGGCAACTTTTTTTGGAATCCTCAATCGCACTACGCATACGCCCTGTGAGACTCCGCTTTATCAAACTTCAAGCCGATTTCTGGCTCTAACTGGATTTCTTTCCTTTTTTTTGCCCGTTTGTTGGTTGTTTTTTTTTTGGCCATTCGACTCTGCCTTTGGGCCATTTCATTTGCATTCCTCACTGAGTTTCCATACAGTTTTTTCCCCTCTGCCATTCGGTTAAGAAACAAATGATGCGTAAGAAATGCTTTAATAAACAGCGGGAATAGTTTCTGGGATGCACCTAAAGGATATTCCCATTTCCAGGCCATTTCACAAAGGTTCTTTAGGAGTCTTTAAGGTGCAGCAGCCGCACATCAATTCCGTTTGTTTAAGAGCTAATAAATATTTTAGCGGCAAGTGTAGCTGCAACAAAGGGGGGGACCTGCTGCCACTGCTGCTGCTCTTGCTGGAAAATATGTTTGGGGCAGCAGTTGGGAGCGAAACAAACGAGCGAGCAAACGAGTTGAGTAAATCAAGCCGCACTTCCGCTTCAAGCTTCACTGGGGCTGGGCTGCCCCAAAATAAAATGCCCCCTTGCCCCTTGTGACACCCCTCTGACTGTACCCCCCCCTGACTCTGCTCTCTAACTGAATGAAAGCCTTGGCGCGTTGACTGATTCCGAATGGATTTTCCACGCTTTGCATGTGTGTGGCTTTGTTGGTCTTTTCTGCCAGTGTATCTGTGGCAGTGTATCTGTGGCACGTGTGTGTGTGTGTATCTGTGTGGGGCACAAAATCCCGTAGGTGCAAAATAGCGCACTCCAGGCAACGAAGCATGTGCACATTTTCTGTTTTTTTCTCTGTTTTTTCTCTGTTTTATTTGCTTTTATTCTTTTGGCTGAAAAGCTCTAGACAATACAGGGTAGCAGCGGTATATAAGTTTTCTATTTTGAGTCTCAAAAATTATAAAGTTCTTTTATACTTCAGCAACATTCCAGCATTTCTTAACATTTCTTATATATTTTTATTTCATAATTGTCTTGATTGTTGTATTCTTATTATTTATATTATATTTCCAACGATCCTAGAGGTTTGTATATAATTAATTAAGCCTAAAAATGGATTAAAAATTGTTAAAAATACTTTTTAAAGGGTATCTAATATGCGAGTTCTCTCCTTAAGAGCTACCCTTTTATTTTTTGGCCAAGGGCCTGTCGACAGTGCAGCCTCGACTGAGGTTTCATTGTGCCTATTGTTGTTGTTGTTATTAAAGGAACAAGCCAAGGAAAGAGAAGAAGCAGAGGCAAAAGAAGGAGCAGCAGGAGTACCAGGAGAAAGCTGGAGAAAGGGAAGAAATTGTGCGGCAAAATAAAATAAACAAACAAACGGACGCACTTCTGGGATTGGTTCGTCGGGTTTGGTTTTCCCGACATTTTGTTCCCTTTTTTTAGTTTATCTTTTGTTTTTTTTTTGTGTATTTTTATTCCTGGTCGACCCTTTTGGGAGCCTGAACGCGATGTGCTTAAGCGGAAACACACATTTTGCTGCTGCATGTTGCAAGTTGTTTTTCTGCTGCATCTTGCCGAGGTGTTGAACAAAAAAAAGGAACTGAAAATATTGAATCTAAAACTCAAAGGAAACAGCAAATAGCTTTAGTGGTCAGCTGTTTTGTTTAGTTTTTTTTTCCTTTTTTCCTCGGTTGCGGATTTATGTCCGACCAATGCGGCGTATACTCGATATTGATGGCTGCCTGGTTGGCTGGTTGGTTTGGCATAAAAGAAACGTGATAATCATGGCCAAGAAAAGCACACAATGTAACACAGAAAAGGGAGAATATAGAAGAACAGATATTGGGAAATAAACATACAACCAAGACAGACATAAGCTGATTGCTCGTCCTTCGTCCTGCGAGCAGCGTTCGTTCCAGCCTGATGGAGTTATATATGTGGCGGGAAGCAAGACTTGATTTCTGATCGTATATCAAAGCCTGACCGAAACCCGGAAGTCCCAGTACCAGCTGTACATGTACTTGTGTGGTGTCCTGTTGATTTCCTGTCCTGCCAGCTGCCCTGTCCTGGCCCGAGTGCGTGTGTCTACTGTACTACTATGTATGGGTTCCTGTTCCTGTTCCTGACTGCCTGGAATAATGTCCCTCAAGAGCAGAGCAAGAAATATTTCTTAAACAAATATAAACATGAATGGAAAAGCCTCTCAAGACAGGAGAAGGTTTCCGAAGGATCTTCCTGTCATATATTTTGCTGTGTTTTATGAAGCAAGAATTATGAATATTATTATAATTATTCCAGAGAAAATAACACTGCAAAAGACTAGATCTTCTGGTTTTAAATCAATTATTTCGTTTGGAAAACACATTTATTTCTTGAAATGTACTTTCCTTCTTCCTGGACCCGGATCCGGACCCCGCTTTGATGTTCCACTCCTGTTTTTTGTCAGAAAATTAGCATTCAGCTAACATGTGTTTGGCTGTCAGTCCTGGCAAGAGTTTCCCCACGATTTCCCTCATTTCGCTCGCCGCTAAGTGTGTCGCATTAAATGATACGCAACACTTGACACCAAAATGAGCGAAAGTCGAAGGACGCAGAACGAAACCGAAAATAGAGCGCTTTTCCGCTACTTTATTAATGAGGAGAGAAATCCTTAAAGTAGCCATAGCAACCCCTGCAACCCTTTATGCAAATTGCGGGAAAAAGAAAAAGGAAACGGAAGTTGATTTCAAGTTTGTGCCCCTTGCGGCCAGGCCAAAGGACCAAAGCCGACGACAAACACACACAGAAGTCAAGAGGTGACAGGAAACAGAATAGAAGGAAGCGGAGTGGAACGTGCTCAAGTTCAGGACATGTCGGAGAGACAAGTAGGCTCCTGTCACTCCAGCATTAAATTCAACAAAAATGCCATTTGCACAGTCCGAGTTTACCCGTCAAGCCGACACAGTCGATTCGAGTTATTATTTCTATTTGTGTGAGACCGAACGGGATTCAAATTCCAAAAAAAATAAAACCCCACATTTTCGATTCACAAAAAACCGAATCCAAATTTTATGTAATCTCCAGGCCTCAAATTCCGGCAATAGATTCCACTTTCATTTCAAATTATGACAAAGCCCAAGCTGCAGTCGATGCCCAAGACCGATCCGTCTCGGTCTCGGTCTCACAAGTCTCCCCTAAAAAGCCCCAAGAGTGCCTCTTACCGGAACCGTGTTCCATCCTGCCAGAATCCCAGATCCGTCCCCAAAATCCAGCACCATTACAAGCCACACTGTACCGGAAGCAGCAAGAAAGTGCGATCGAGGAGCCCCCTTGGCCGGAAGTCCGCGACGCAACCCACCGTGATGTCCCTGCGTCGGGACAAGGCTCCCCGCGCCAGGACCAGGTCCTTCGACAGAGAGCGGCCCCTGCGAAAGCCAACGAGCAAAGCAATGGGAAAGTCCCAACGCAAGATCAGAGCAAAGTCCTCGTCGATCTCCAACAAGCGGTCTGCTCGGAGGACGAAGATGATCGACGCCGGGCCCGCCCGCATGGCGGGAGGACGAGGCACCCCCGTGTTCTTCCTGGTCAAGGACTCGCACGGCCATTCGATCGCCAGCAGCCGGAAGAGTGACAAGTCTGCAGTGACCCACAAACGCCGGAAGGTAGCGAGCTATTCGCGCCAGCGGATTGACGAGCGCTACATGACGATGCCGGTGTCTCGGGCCCACGAGGGCGTGGACTTCTTCTACAATCTCGGCCAGAGAGTCAACCCACCGGCATATCCCGGCAGGCAGATGAGACTGCAGGGCGGCGCCGGATACGGCCATGGCTATGTCACCGGCATGCCAGCCAGAGGAGGCATTATGGGCGGCCTTGGATACGGCCTGGCCATGGGCAACGGCGGAGGAGTCAACTACATGGGCGCACCGCCTGGCCTCGTCCTGGGTGCCGGTCACGGTCTGGCACCCATCGCCGGCGGCGTAGCCACCAGCGGAGTGGGTCTCGCCGCCAAGCACGTCGAGGTGCCGCTGACCAACCGCCTGCCCATCATCGACTTTATCTCCACCAACGAGTTCCACAGTATGTGCGCCCCCAGGAAGCAGCGAAACCGCCAATTCCTCCGTTAAATGGCGACTGGCAGGAGTGACAGGAGCGACAGCAGCTCAGCTTGTATCCTTTTTCTAATGATGGTTTCTCACAAATTCCTGTGATTACATTTTTATAGCAAAAAAAAAAAATAAAGACAGAAAGAATCACAAATCAAAAATCACAAGAAGGACATCGTGGATAGTCCTTTAACTCGTTCAGAGCGGTTCCGAGTGTCAAATGTAATGAATTCAGTAATCAAAGACCACAATTCGTAACTTTTCGAAAAACAAAAAACAGAGAACTTTGCTCAAACAACTTTTGAACAAACACGAAACATTTTCATTCGGGTTGGTTTATTTGGACAAGCCAGAATATATATATCCTGTAGGTCCTGTATATATGTATTCCCAAATGAAATCGTTGGACAAGATGGAATAGGAATGAGAATGCGAATTCTCGATTCGGAATTTGTGAATTCTGGATTTTTGGGCTTGCATCTGTCGGCGTTCTGCGAAGTTTTGCGCAAATTATCTGCGTCGCGTTTATTTCGCGCAAACAAATCGCAAAACTTTTGCAGACGGCGGCCTCTTGATTTCCCCCCAAAAAGAGTCCTGGCGCACCCTTTGAACCCCGCAATCTCATCATCAGTTGGTGCAGTTGTAAAACTTTTGCTCCGCCTGCTCCTGCTCTTGCTCCTCGGCACAAAAGTTTCCAGGGGTGTGGCAGAGTCCTTGCCCCCGGCATCAGTTCGGGGCATCTTGCAGCAATTTACGGGTCTTTCTTGCCGCCCAAGTTGAAACTCGAGCGTTCAGGGTTCAGCGTTGAACTTCAGGATGTAAGATGGAAGCCAGGCAATTGATGCAGCAGAGGTCCTTCCTCCTGCCTCCTCAAACCATTTCGGTTGTTGTTGTCCTTGCAGCAAGAGTTTTTCGTTTTTCGGCTTGTTTTCATTTTCGCTGCTCGAGAATTTGCATTTGCATTTGGCCAAGAGAGGACGAAGAAGCAGTTAAGACGGCCCGAAGGCAGGACGACGAGCAGGAACCAGGAACCAGGCAGCAGGACGCCGACTGCTGCGGCTTTTAACCGCAAACCGAACGGAAATTGAGATTCATTTAATTCATTGTGCGCCAAGTTGGATTTTGGAATGGCAAAGGGTTAAGCCGGAAGAGTACACTGCAAAAAATATGCATTAAGCTTCAGAAATACTTTATTGAAAAGGGAGAGTTATGTTTTTTTAAAACTAGGAGGAGTCTTTGAAAAAATTAATCGAAAAACCAATTAAAGTTGAATTTTTTTTGCGGTGTTTGAAAAACTTGGTTGACAGGCATAATCAGCAGGAACAGGAACAGGAAGAGGAGCAGCAGCAGGAGCAGGAGTAGGACCAAGGGCAGGGAACAGTTTTCTGGGAAAAGTAAGTAAGGAATAAGAATCCAAAAGGACGAAGCCACAACATTTAAATGACTGCAGAGACGTCAACGGCAACGCCTTTGCTAATATTTATGCCCCGGGCTTTATAATCGTGGCCAGACTGTATAATTCAGGGGCGTACCGTAAAGAGGGGGGCGGGACCACGACCAGGACCGGGATTAGCCAAACGAACCGAATGGGATCCGAGGGAAAGTGGCGACTGAATAAGCAGCAGTGTCCGCCTGAAAGAACATGGCTGAAAGCGCACTTTTGGCCAGCCGGAAAAAATCCTTGATTGCATTCGAGTCCTGAAAAGGGGTAGGGGGTGCTGGGTAGGAGGAAGGCTATAAAAAGCAGGGAAAGGGGCCTCCGTCGAAGATGCCAATTGGAATTGAAGAAGAGCCTTTGTGCGGTTAAGTGAGCCTGAACAGGATTGGCCAGGACGAAGTTGAGCAACCGAATTAGATGAAGTTTTCCCCACAAAAAGGGGCCATAATATTATTCAATAAATTCAGTTCCAGTTTAATGATAATGATCAAGAAAGTGGCTGAACAACTCCGAATAAAAATTATCCTTCTGAATTTGGAAAAACTCCCTTCCCAGGACCTAAAATTCTCCGGAAATAACATTTGGCCCCATCCGATCCGTGAGCAAAGTATAGATTTGGAATCTTTATTCAATTCCCTATAAATCTGCATCAAAATCCTGGCACAAAATATTTTTTAGATTTTTTTCAAATTTTCTGGGGAGACCCCTTGGAAAAATGTGAAAATCGAGAAAAATCACATTTCGCCCCTTTCGATGGCCATATCTTTGGCAGTTTTCATCCGATCCGTGAGTAAAGTATAGATTTGGAATCTTTATTCAATTCCCTATAAATCTGCATCAAAATCCTGGCACAAAATATTTTTTCGATTTTTTTCAAATTTTCTGGGGAGACCCCTTGGAAAAGTGTGAAAATCGAGAAAAATCACTTTTCGCCCCTTTCGTTGGCCATATCTTTGGCAGTTTTCATCCGATCCGTGAGCAAAGTATAGATTTGGAATCTTTATTCAATTCCCTATAAATCTGCATAAAAATCCTGACACAAAATATTTTTTCGATTTTTTCAAATTTTCTGGGGAGACCCCCTGGAAAAATGTGAAAATCGAGAAAAATCACTTTTCGCCCCTTTCGTTGGCCATATCTTTGGCAGTTTTCATCCGATCCGTGAGCAAAGTATAGATTTGGAATCTTTATTCAATTCCCTATAAATCTGCATCAAAATCCTGGCACAAAATATTTTTTAGATTTTTTTCAAATTTTCTGGGGAGACCCCTTGGAAAAATGTGAAAATCGAGAAAAATCACTTTTCGCCCCTTTCGTTGGCCATATCTTTGGCAGTTTTCATCCGATCCGTGAGCAAAGTATAGATTTGGAATCTTTATTTAATTCCCTATAAATCTGCATCAAAATCCTGGCACAAAATATTTTTTAGATTTTTTTTAAATTTTCTGGGGAGACCCCTTGGAAAAATGTGAAAATCGAGAAAAATCACTTTTCGCCCCTTTCGTTGGCCATATCTTTGGCAGTTTTCATCCGATCCGTGAGCAAAGTATAGATTTGGAATCTTTATTTAATTCCCTATAAATCTGCATCAAAATCCTGGCACAAAATATTTTTGCGATTTTTTCAAATTTTCTGGGGAGACCCCTTGGAAAAATGTGAAAATCGAGAAAAATCACATTTCGCCCCTTTCGATGGCCATATCTTTGGTAGTTTTCATCCGATCCGTGAGCAAAGTATAGATTTGGAATCTTTATTCAATATCCTATAAATCTGCAGCAAAATCCTGATAAAACATATTTTTTCGTTTTTTTCAAATTTTCTGGGGAGACCCCTTGGAAAAATGTGAAAATCGAGAAAAATCACATTTCGCCCCTTTCGATGGCCATATCTTTGGCAGTTTTCATCCGATCCGTGAGCAAAGTATAGATTTGGAATCTTTATTCAATTCCCTATAAATCTGCATAAAAATCCTGACACAAAATATTTTTTCGATTTTTTCAAATTTTCTGGGGAGACCCCCTGGAAAAATGTGAAAATCGAGAAAAATCACTTTTCGCCCCTTTCGTTGGCCATATCTTTGGCAGTTTTCATCCGATCCGTGAGCAAAGTATAGATTTGGAATCTTTATTTAATTCCCTATAAATCTGCATCAAAATCCTGGCACAAAATATTTTTTAGATTTTTTTCAAATTTTCTGGGGAGACCCCTTGGAAAAATGTGAAAATCGAGAAAAATCACTTTTCGCCCCTTTCGTTGGCCATATCTTTGGCAGTTTTCATCCGATCCGTGAGCAAAGTATAGATTTGGAATCTTTATTCAATTCCCTATAAATCTGCATCAAAATCCTGGCACAAAATATTTTTTACATTTTTTCAAATTTTCTGGGGAGACCCCTTGGAAAAATGTGAAAATCGAGAAAAATCACATTTCGCCCCTTTCGATGGCCATATCTTTGGTAGTTTTCATCCGATCCGTGAGCAAAGTATAGATTTGGAATCTTTATTCAATTCCCTATAAATCTGCAGCAAAATCCTGGTAAAACATATTTTTTCGTTTTTTTCAAATTTTCTGGGGAGACCCCTTGGAAAAATGTGAAAATCGAGAAAAATCACATTTCGCCCCTTTCGTTGGCCATATCTTTGGCAGTTTTCATCCGATCCGTGAGCAAAGTATAGATTTGGAATCTTTATTCAATTCCCTATAAATCTGCATCAAAATCCTGGCACAAAATATTTTTACGATTTTTTTTCAAATTTTTCTGGTTTTCTGATTTCTGAAAAATGAAGATATCGCTGGGAAGGCCTATGTGGCCCAAAGCGAAGGCCATATCTTGGCCAATTCTCTATCGATTCTCAAGCGGAAGGTCTTAGAAGATTCGTAAATCAATTCTATATCGATTCGTAAATCAATTCTCTATCGATCTGTTTCAAAGAATTTTTGTTCAACTGGAAAGGACCCACTCCCTTGTCCTTAGAGTGTCACTCCTGTTTCCGTTGCATTTAAATGGTGTGGCGAGCAAATTTGGTTTTCGCACGATTTCGTTTCGGATTTCGCATAAATTAATCATTGGCTTGCTCCAAATTTGTGCGGTCAAAGTGGGCAGTGGGTGGTGTGTGGTGGGTGGTGGGATGGAGCAGGGGCGTTGGGAAAAGGGACTTCAATTTGTTTGTCGTCTTGGGTTTTATTGGGCATTAAAGTGGAATGCACTGAGAAATAAAATGAACTTCTTGGAAATATAGAAAATAATTGTAGTGAAGAAAATATAGTTCTTCCTTAAGAAGGAGAAGGGTATAGTTTGAGTAAGAGATAGGGGTATAGACAAACCCACTGTCTACAGAAAATTGATGAACCAATTATGCAGAATGCAAGTGACACTCGTTGCCATTCATGTAAGTCCATGCACTCCTTCATTTACCTTTCTCCCTCCCACCGCATCCTGCCTCTCCTTCTGTCTCGTTCTTTGCTGGCATAGGCCCTCTCTTTCTGGGCTTCAGTTACCATTGCGAGCTGCTTATTGAACGCAATTACCTGACACAGTTCTGTAGTTTACGCAGAAACGATGTCAATGCACGGGTCAAAGTTCAGTCAAGAAGGATAGAATGAGCACGGAATACAAAGGAGACAGAGATAGGTGTGTCCTGTGTGTGTGGGGCAGAACTTTCCCTTTCAGGACTTTGTTAATTAGGCAAGCCCCTGTCCTCGATTCCGATTCCAAAAACTGATTTCCCACAACCGAGGCCATCCTGCCACCAATTGACCCAGTAATCCGAGTCAGATAAACTTTTCCAAAACAAAAAGGGATCCAAATACAAGTATATATATAAATATATATGTATTAATATGGAGGGAGAGTGCAATATTAAAAAACAAATTCCAGGACAAGTGCAGAAATCGAAAAGCAATGCCAACAAGTTGCAAACTGAAACCGAAATCGTCTCTTGGGCTGGGCCTACAAGGAAAAAAGGATAAAAAAGCGAGAACCGCACTCCCACATATGGGAAGAGGGACGAAATGTTATAGAAATGTTATAGAACTCAAGGATACCCTGCAAACTATCTGTCAATACCATCAATCGAATAAAAAACCTTCGATAAACGGTTTCAAAAATAAAAAAACTTGTAATTTTCCCAACAATTTCCGATAATAATCCTTGACAATAATAACTGGCAATTTTGATCATTTTAAAATAATGACAAGGCGATTACAGGGTAAACTAGGACCACATACGTAGCCGTCGTGGGTGACCTCGACCCGGCGATATAACTTGCATTTTTGGTGGGCCCATTGTTTTTTGTTTTTGATTTTTTTATGGCCAGAAGAGTCCTTTCGCCTGCGTTTGACCATTGGGCAGCCAGTTATCGCAATCGGAATCGGAATCGCCATCGCAATTGCAATTTCTATCCATTTCATTTACCGCAGGACAAATTTTTATTGCTGACCCAAGCAGCAAGGACAACAACAAGTAGAACAGTTTGTGGTGGCATTGTTTTAATAGATATAGATATATATATCTGTCTATATCTTTGTATGTCTGGTTTTGTATATAAAATTGCCGGAAAAGTTGCTGCAATTGTCCTCATTTTCTTTCGGTTAAGGACTATCTTATTGTTCTTCTCGACGACTACCAATAAATGTACTACACTCGTACAAGTATTGTGCAACATTTTACATAAATAACAAGGACAACAGAGGATAACAACCACAACAGGACCCTGTCTGATGTCCGTTTTGACAGTCGTCAAGTGCATTGTGCACTTTGCCAAAAACAATTTTGCATTTGAATTTGCATTTGCAACCTCCTACCGCTCCATACTTTTGTGAATTCTGTTCACCAGTCAAGGGCACTCCACCGAATGTTTCTGAATGAATGAGTGAGTGTTTATACATATTCATACGAGCACCCGACAACGACAACTACAACGGCAAGGACATGAGTTCGAGTGCTCTTCGCAGGACCACAAGTCAAAAGCCTGTTTAATTATGTTGACAATATGCAAATAACTTTCATGGACAGCCAGCCAGGAATAATTGCATTTCAGCTTGTGGTTTTCTTTTCGATTTCAGCTACGATATTTATTTATTTAAAATTACAATTAATTGTAAAAAATTCTTGATAAATTGCAGTGGATCTTCTAACTGACTTTGACCTTTAAACTATGCTCACTTTTTGCAGGATAATCGTTCCGATTCCGGCGAGGCCTAATTGGATTCTGTCTCGAGTAAATTGAAATCTGTCACCGATTCAGAGCAGCTGCAATTGACGGTAAGTTGGAGGATGAAGATGATTAACCCCATTTAGGGCGGGATGAGAGCAGGACGAGCAGGATAATGCCAGGCCAAGGACGAGGCGTGTTAGTTAGCGAGTCCAATTGTTTCGCAGACAATGAGTGTCATGTGGCGATTAGTGGGGGGACCCTGCTTATAGGGATATATCCGAGAGTGTCGCTGACAATTTGCCCGGGTCCGGGTCCGGGTCCGGGTCTGGGTCCGGGTTTAGTTTGTCGTAATTTGAATGCCAGCTTGGCTTTCGACTTTATTGTTGTCATATCAAGTGCGGCGACTTGGCAATTTATGCTGACAGTCGCTCCCGTCTCTGCTCTCATTCCCTTTAATACTCTAATTGGATAACATAATATTTAACTAATTTATTTGATTTGAGCCTCTTGTGATACTTGTACTTGTGATAAATGGCAAAGTGCCACATCAGGCATTTAAATGTAAATTTTCGGGTTGAATTTCGGATTGCAATTGCAATTTATGTCAAAAAGGCATTTCTGACATAAACAGAGCAGGCTCTCGAGTTGAACAATGGCCAAAAGGGGGCCTAAATGGGCGTGGCCTAATCAAATTATCGCAAAATTCAATGAATTCGAAATGAGCAGAGTCAGACAAGAATGGCAGCGTCTTTGAGTGGGATTCGAGTTGATTGCCGATTGCCGATTGTCGTTTCTCGATTGTCGATTGCCAAAGAGAACAATTATTTGATTTAATTTCAACTCCGGAGATTGTCCTAATGAATTGCTTAAAAGGATTCTGGCTACTATGGATTATGGAGATTCAAAAGGCGAATAATTTAATTAAAATTATTAGGGATCATTAATTTATTCAAGTAACTTAGGGATTAGCTTCTGTTATCGAAAGGTAGTTCCTTTTTCCAATTAATATAAAACCCCTAATAAATGTCAGAGAAAGTTGTTTATTGCAAAGATACTGATTGATTGATGTTATAGTTTTGGTTATAGAGAGTCCTTTATATGGTTTGAGGGATGTCCTTATATACTTTGGCGACCACACGGCACTAATTAAAAGGCAGCTGGAATCGCTGAAGCCGCCCCAGGCCAGGCCAAACACTCTCGCCCGAAACACAAATAAAGGACCATTAGGGGACCACTTGAGTGTAGCAATGTGTCAATTAACAATTTGCGCGCACTGTGTTTATGGCCAGGATTTGGAGTGGCTCTCAGCCTGCCTCTCCCTGTCTCCCTGCCTTGGTCCTGGCCAAATTATGTTGGCCAACTATCTCTCCTGGCCCTCACAAATTTATGCGCATCATTAGGCCAGAAATAACTATATTTTCCCCTGTATCTGTGTGTATCAGACTTTATCTTTATGCGCCTATATACATCATTCGAATGTATGTACTCGATGTATATATATATTTATTTAGTTGTTCTGTTACATAATCGGCTCGGTAGAGTGGCTGCTCGCAGTCCCCTCAATTTGTTTGTTTTCGCAAGCATTTAAGTGGCTCAAGTGGCCGAGCTAAATTCCCAATTGCTCTACATCTTGTAACTAAGTGTTAATAGCAATAGCAAGGGTGGACTTGTAGGACAGTCCAGTCCCCATTCGCCCCCTTTCGAGGTCCCCGCCAGTGTCCCACAAAGGTCTGATGAGCTCAAGTGAGAAATTGCCTTGTAAATAAGTGAGACTTTGCGGTCTTGGATTCGGATTCTAGGAATGATTCTTGGAAGACTACATTAAAGGTTTTATTTAATATTAAAGCTAATTATTTAAACCTCCTAAAGCAACTTTAAACT
This sequence comes from Drosophila ercepeae, assembly GCA_018150545.1. Taxonomy (NCBI): domain Eukaryota; kingdom Metazoa; phylum Arthropoda; class Insecta; order Diptera; family Drosophilidae; genus Drosophila; species Drosophila ercepeae. The sequence goes on along the minus strand of JAECWL010000197.1, from coordinate 10,245,556 downwards.
CCTACCTAAATCCACTCTAAAATATTAACGAGTTTAACCATCAATTAACTAATTTAGTTAGTCACACATTCGCTTCGGCCTTGATTAATCCCGCAGAAACCGTTTCCAAACCGTTGGTCTGGCCAATTAGCCAAATCAAATTGACCAAAAGCCAAAAGCCTGAAACTTGGATGTCCTGGACGCACACATTGATAAAATCCAGACACTGTCACTGACACACACACACAACCACACAACCAGGAGCTAATCAAAAGCCTGTCCTTACAAAAAGAATGAATGAATGGAAATCAACAGGGCAGGCAGGGCATTGCAGTTTTTGGCAAGGATGAGCTGCCGATGAGGTGACGAAATCGCATTAAAACAATTAAAATGCCAACACAGATACTTCTATCAGATACACTTGAAAATATATCAAGTTTCTAGTTTATTAGATGAAATTTGTAGACTAGAAAGAATGTTTAAAGAACTCTAAGACTGGGAAGAGATCTTAAGGTACAGGAAAACTATTAACTAGATTGATTAGCTTTCGTTAGGCAAGCTCTGTTTTTGTTCTCAGTGTACTATAAGCCCTACAATTAGAGCTGCTCTGTGTGAGTCTTTTTTCCCGGCCACCTCTTTGTTTGCCAGTTTGGCAGCAAATTGTCTAACAAAGACTTAAAGGCTTAAAGCGCAAATAATCTGTGGGGAGGATTGACGGGTGTCTGAGTGTGGGTGTGGGAGTGGGTGGTGGCGCTTAGGGGAGAGAGAGTGAGGAGCGGGGAGTGGGGCCATTCAATCAACGAAAATGAAAACGAGGCAAGCAGGGAGGGAGATCCATTCCAGGACTCCCAACGAGTGTGCGGTGTGTGCGCACTTATTCATTCATTTGTGTACTAATAGGCGCACAATCAGACAAAATGACAGACAATCAGTCAAACAAACAAACAAACAAACATACACACACATGTGTGTGCGACAAGCAAACAAACAAACAAACATTGCGACAAACAAAAGCGGTCGCCAACAAACGAACGACATTATCCAAAGTCAACAGCTCCAACAAATCATTCGCCCTTCTAGAGGCACTCGCCGAAAGCGAGATAATCATTTATATTTAAATATTTGAATATTTAATATTATAATAAATGCTAGAAAATATTTCAACAAAGTTAAAGTTTGAATTTTTGTTATTTTTACAAGTAATATCTTGAAATAATTAGTTAGGAAAGATTAGCTTCTATTGGCTTGCCCTGGACTGTACGCCAGCATAAACTTGACGCCGCACACACTCATAGATCCGCACACGCATACTTGCGCAAAAAAAGCACCCATATACCCACACTAATAAGCAGGCACACACACAGCTACAGCTACAGCTACGCATTAGGTGCGCTCTTTATGTTTTATCTCAAAATGCGATGCTTGGCTGCTGATGAGTTGCCTGCCAGCCAGCCAGCCACGCCCCCTTCTAGTCCCTTCGCTCAAGAGATGGAAGCTTGTCATTTACCCACACTCGTACACCCACCACGCCCACACCCACAACAGCCCCCATATGGGTCCCCACTCTATGGTAGACCCTGTCTTTTTGCTCAGCCGAGGTTGAATTTCGAGTCCTGCTCGTTCACTTAATGATTCTGTTTGCAATTTAGACGGAAACCTATTCGGGATAGTGCTGGTTGGCGTCTAAAAAAGCCAAAAGGGTTGAGTAATATTTTCGGCAAATTATTAGAGTTTATTTCAGAAATTACGAGAGTTTCCATTAGCTGACAAAAAAGTATGAAATGATTCCATTTTTTTGACTATTTAAACTCATTTAAGGGATTATTTGCCTAGAAGTCGTTAACTCTTACCTGTCAGTGTTGGAAAGTAAAGATCGACGCATTTATAAACAAAGATTGTAAAGAATTTTTAAAAGGCTTTCAACTTTTTTATTAGTGTTTCCTTAAAGTATTTAAACAAAGTATTAAGGAATTATTTGCAGAGAAATCGTAAACACTGGCAGGTAGTGTTGAAAAGTAAAGAGTGAGGCATCTTTAATTGATAGAAATGAAATCTTTGGATTTGAAAGCGTTTTCCTCTTCATTTTATACAAAAAAAACAACACGTACTCCCCCAGGGCACTCTTGTCGTTTAAATTCGTGATAAAATTTGGCTTCCACGAAATCCAACCCAAAGGGCATCCACAGTGTTTCGTGTGGAAAAGCCGAGCCGCTTGGCTCGACTTTCTTGTTTGCTTGTTAACTTTTACTCACTGCGGATGTTTCTGGTTTTAGCCATTATTATTGTTGTTGTCGAGTGCATATAAACCGCTTAGCGGGCGTAATTTAAATCTCCTTTGTTGTTCAAAAACTCGTGCGGAAAGCCTTTCAAAATGATTATCATAATGGGCCAATGGCAAATGGTGTTAGCAACTGGCTTTTCTTTTGATTACTCTTGGGTTTTCTTCTTTTCTTTCTTTTTTTTTGTCTAAAAATACTCCATGACTTAATAGGTTTGGCTTTCCGGGAGTTACTTTTTATTGGACCGTAAAATGCGGTTTGTTTTTTTTCTATTTATTATTCCAGAGAGTTTAATTGCAAAACAAAGTTGTGTTGTGGCTTTTTAATCAAGTGAAGGATTGCAGAATTAATTTAAAAGTTGTCTTTAAAAAATGTACGAGTATATGGAATCGTAATAGCTTTTCCATTCCTATAACAACGATCTAATCCACGAAATAAAGCCAAAAAAACCTCAGCTAATTGCAAACTGAAGCAACTTTTTCGCACTTCCTTCTGCTCCTTTTTGTGGCTTCCCTGGAAAGGTGAAAGAAATCTGAAATAAATGTCGAATGTTTTGGTTTGGTTTCTGGGTTTCTTGTGATTCCGTGGAATTGCCTGTCTCTGGTTACGTGTAACAAGTAAACTTGTCCGGATAACCAGGGGCTTACGTAGGAGGGTCGGTTAGGGGTCTCTCCGTGAAATTCAAGCCAAGACATTCCGATTGTTCCTTCCTTGGTTTTAGTTTTTTCGCTAGTTTCGGGCTTGTTTCTTATTTCGAGTTATTGATCAAGCTCCTCGAAGACTGCCTGGCAGGAGGACGCCTCTGGGTCTGGGACATGACAGCTACACATACTCCCTATCCTCCCGCTATATCTGTATCCTTTTTTTTCCTGCAGTTTATTTTATTTTTGGCCAAAAGTCTTCAACTCCAACTCGTTCTTCTCCAACTCCCTTTCCCGTTTCCCCCTCGACTGTCGAACATTTTTCGTGTGCAGCGGCTAAAAATTTCGTGACTGCCGTCTGGGGGGCAGGCCAGTGACTGGGGGGCGTGGCAAACATTGGCTATGTCTGCACGCGATGTTTAACGTCTGCTGGCGGTCCGGGGCGCCTCTCTATCTATCTCTCCAGGAATCCCGACTCCTGAATCCCGACTCCTGGGCGACCACCTCCCGAGTCCCAGACGATAGGCAAATGCAAACAAGAAACTTTTTTGGAGGAGAAACCACCAGACCATATCCTGGTTCTTCCTGGCTCTTGCCAGCTCTTGCTTTTCCTGCCTCTCTGGCGAAAAAACGAGGAGAAATCTCTGTCTGTATGCTTCCGCCTTTGCCTCAGCCAAGCACCGCCAATCATTGGCGTAAATTGAGCTCATTGTGGTCTAACACCATTACACCGGCCATGTGTGTGGAGCGGAGACGGTCAAAGGGGCGGGATAGGAATAGCGGTGGGCGGTGGTAGAGGTTAGGGGTCGGCGGCAGACAGACACAGATAGATGGAGTTGCCAAATTCAACTGCGACTACACTGGCAATAAAAAAAAACAAAAGCCTACAATTATTTCTTCCAAATAGTTGCAACATTTTCTATCAAATATTACTAGTTTCTTCTCCTAATATCTTTTTTAGACTCTTCTTGATTAATTCTAATCTAAATCTTATCCAAAAAAGACCTCGAATTTGTTGCAGTGTCGGGTTTAGGCCAAGTCTGGCGGCGCCTGTGTGAAGTCGTTAAATGCGGCAAAGTAAAATAAATTGAGCCAAGTCATGTTTCGAGCATGAAATGCATTTTTATTGCACCCAACATGGCTCTTGAATAGTACGAGTAGCGGCACGGAGGGGGAGGCTCCACAACAAGGGGCACAACCACCGAAAATATATGAACTATTGAAATGCACAAGATATTGACTGCCGCCTAACGACCCCCGACCCTCGTCGACCCTTTGGCGGGCTCTGAAGTTACCGACCATAAAGTTCATAAATTCACGAGGACCCAGGCAACGAGTTGTTGCAAGTTGCAAGTTGCTAACATTTGAGGCTCCTCCTGCCCCTTCGATTCCTGAGGAGCAGAGAAACTTTCATTGAATGGAAATTATTATTTCATTTATCAGTTTTCAGGGCAGGAAATGTAGTGTAAACGGCTTGGAATGGAATGCTTTCGAAAAGCAGTTATTCCAGGCATTCGTTTGTGAAAATAATTAATAATATTCTACGATTTTAAAGAAACATTCAAACATTCAAGTGGATTAAATCAAAACTTAAACCCCGTTTAAAATATAATAACTTCTATTTGAAATATTACTTGTATTCCCTTTTTTCTTGCCACACTTTCTCTGGTTTGGGGGAAAAAGCATTTTTATAATTACACCTCAACTCTGGCTTATTTAACTAAGTAATTCCCATTCATTCACTGGACTATTTATTAATTCAACTCTTTATCCGCCTCTTATCTCGTTGCAGGTGAGTTTTAGCTACTCGGCAACCCTTTAGCTGGTAAGGGAGAGGCTGGGGCGTTGCTAGCCGCTAATTGCCCCCGTTTGTGGATGCCTCAGTTGCAGATGCCTCAATTCCAGACCGCATTTTTCCCAACCAAACCCGAACCGAGCCACCCACCCATAGACCCATCACCCATCCAGAACCCCCTGCTGTGTGTAATGTAGCCAAGACCGTGTTTTTTTGTGTCTGCCCCCTGCAGTTTCATAAATTTTAATGTAATATTTCCATGTTGTACAAAATGTTGGTGGGGCGAGAGAAAAAACCGCTTACAACGCCCAAAATTATGCCATAAAAATGCACTGCCACTAATTAGGCCAACAAACATGGCCAGAAAATTGGCCAAAAAAATTAGACTACGATGCGTTACAAGGAGACTCCTTCCTTGGCTTCTTTCTTGATATTATTTTTATATTTTTCCCAGGATAGAAGGGGATCTAAAGCTTCGCCTGTACTTCCTCGTTTTTTAGTGATTCTTTTTTTTTTGTAGCTTCAATGACGCTTCTCGACTCGCGCCCCATTTCTGTTGTAAGTGTAATCATCGCACGATGAAAGCCGCTTACAATAATTGCCCCATCTTGTCCGGACATCGTGTCCGAGTCCGTATCCGTGTCCGTGTCGGTGTCCGTGTCCTGTCTCCTGTCCGTTCCATCCTGTTCATTCCTGTTCCACTTTCCCAGCCAGGACTCCCTCTTTTTTCCTATTTCCAGGCATCTGCTGAATTCATTTGAAGTCGCTACGTTTTGTGTCGATTTCCGTTCTTCCTTTACAATATTTTTTTATATTTTTTTTCGAGTAATCGCAATTGCAAGTAGGCTAGTAATTGTGGGTGCCTCGGTTCCTCGGTACCTCGGTGCTTCGGCAATTCAGCTTTTTATAGACTAAATGCAAATTGAATCAAGTCATTAGTGAGTTTCCAAGTGAATTAGCCAGCAGAAAGAAAAGCCATTTGCTTGTATCAAAAGGAAAATATAAGGACACTCAAAGGAGATAAAGCTGCCTTATCGGGAACTCGAATTGTTCAATTTCGGTTTCGGTTCCATTTCCTTTAAACTTTTCCAAACCCAACAATAGAAAAGTTCCACTTTTTGTTTATTCTTCGACTTTTGGCCTTTAACTTTCGGGATTTCTTTCGGTTTTCGGTTTTGTTCCGTTCAGCTGAAATATTAATAAATAATTTAATTCTATGTAAATATTTAAGCGCTTGGGCAGTCATAAATGTTATTTATTGCTGGTCCTGGCCACACCCCTTTGCAAGGTCCGACGTCCGAGGGAAAGGGATATTTATAGGGCTTGGTCGGCTTTGTTGTCCTGTCAATGTTGTTCTTGTTGCCTAGACGAGGGTCCCAAAAAACTGAAACTTTTTGTTGCTTTTCCCGCTCCAGAGCTGCCATCGCTGTCCGCTGTGTTGTGTGGTCATTTATGTCATTTCATATTTATTCAGCGGCCTTCTGCATAATTGGCAATCCCAATCCCCTCCAAACCGACAAAAAGCTTTCAAAAAACCACCGAAAAAAACAAACAGAGAGAGTAGTTAACCAGCGTCACTTGGGACGGAGGCTTGATTGTAATGAAATTAATACAAAAAGTGGCAAGTAGGGAAGGTTGTTGTTTCATTTGCTTTTAAACACAAACTCTGCTTTATTCTTTAAAACACAAATAAAGAGCCTCTCCGCTCTGCAGATATCGGAAAATTAAAGCATCGGCTGACCTGCTTAAAAATAAATCTATGTAAATGCATTTAACGTGGTCAGTGGGTTGGATTGCAGGGTGGATTAATTGAGTTGCCACTCCATGGCAGTTGCTTGCTGAATATTGCATTGCAGAGGGAACCCCTGCTGGCTGCTCCACCTCCTCGTGCTTCTGGATTCACATCACGCATACGCCATGTGGCCCACTTGCCTTTATTCTCTCTCTATTGACTGACGGGCGAAGGCGAGGCAGGGGGCCGGCTGGAGGTTGGAGGAAACTTGAAACTGGCATAGAGTTGCGAAAGTTAAAGTTGATCCTGAGAAAGTCTGTCCGGGGGCATTTGCGGCTTTTGTGGCCTGGCCGGGGCTGTGACTCCCTTTTGGCCCTAAGTATTTCAGCACTTTTGCATATTTTATTGTATTTTAATTAACTAAATCTCCGCTGCCTGGCCAAAAACTCTTGTCAACTTGCGGTCACTTTTCAGCATCGGTGCGGGCCACATTTTCTTGTGCCCCAAAGAAAGCGGAAACGGAAACACTGGGAAATATCACTAGTTCGAGGGGTACTCAAGGCATTTCCTTTGGGATGCGACAAAAAGTTCCTCCTAAAGGCTTTTCCAGCTATAAATTATCAAGTGATTGAAATAATTGGCTTGAGCGAGCCATAAGATGTGGTTTTTGGGTGGGAAGTGTGTTTAATTTGATTGAAAGTTAGCTTTTTGAAGGATTTTTTAATCCCAGCTAAGCTCTGGCGAAAAGTAACTATTTTTCAGTGCAGAAAATGATCCGCAAAACTTGTTGACAAAATCAACAAAACGGAGTAGAAGGGGAGCTTAGGCCAAAGGTGTTTGCCATTCGCCTTTGTCTCTTCCGGTTGGGTGATAAATCTGCATTAAAACTTCATTCCATGGCAAGGATACAAGCCAGGACCCACAAAATTAAATGTCATGGGCAGGACAACAACAAAAAATATACCAAGTTTCATAAGCCACTCCCTTGTCAGTGACTTTGGCTAATTTATCAACAAATTGTTAAATGCCAGGCGACTGCAGCTCCAAAAATAAGACTCGGACTCGGACTTGTCCGGAAAAACTTCTCCGCTCGCCGACAGTAAAATCTCACTTTGACAAATTAAATATTGACCAGGATATCATCTAGAAGAGGAGAAGAGAGAAGGACTAAGACCAGAAGTCTAGACAATCTATCTACGAGTATATGTATCGAATCCTTAGCCTTCCTTGGTATAAATGCACTTAAATGGCTTTTGGCAACGCTTTTTCGCTTTTTTCGGGCCTATTTCAAGCCGAGTGGCTCTGCAGGCCAAGGAGCTCTGCAAAATGACCCAAAAGTACCGCCCACTTGGCAGAAAAAAGATCCAATTCCACAATTCCCAACCCTAAACCCCATTTCTGCCATTTTCAAGGGTCCCAGCTGCACGCAAATATTTGCCGCATTTTTTATGCGACCACAAAATACGAGTATAGAGAGTTGCAGGAGGGGTGCAGGAAAAATATGAAACAAAAAGGAAGCAAAACCTTTTTATGCGATTTGCGTTTTGTCATAAATTTAACAGCAAGTAAATATTTGATTTGATTTTCGCTCTTCAACCCGATAAACCCAACCCGATACAGCCCAGAGTGCCGGCAGTTGATAAAATGACAATTTTCAGCTTTTCAAATTCAATGACTTTACTTTATGGGTTTTAAACGAAACAGTTTATGAAATGGGTCAGAACACAGACAATCGAATAGACAAATTAGGGAATATTACCAATATTTGTGCAAGAAATTGCTTCTTTTTGAAACTTAACAAGGACGTACTTGGACATACTTGAATTGCAAAATACGGAAAGTTGATATTTGCCAAAAACTGACTTTTTTATCCATTTGAAAGCGTATATTTTATGCGTTTCTAAACCGATTTCAAAACAAAATACCATTCAGGAATCAGGGCTTCAGTCTGCTTTGATCTGCATCAAAGAATCTGAGAAACTAAACAAAAAAAATTTATCTGATTTTTAAAAATTTTGAAAGGGGTACCCCTTATGATTTTTTCAAAAAATCGTTGAATTTTTTTTTGTTTTCTTTTCCAAATATTTAAATAAGAATCAATAGATAATGAAACCCTGATTCATAATTGGTATTTCGTTCCAGAATCGGATGCTTATTGTCAAAGATATTCGTAAAAAACTGATCGAAATATTCGGATTTTAAAATTTAAAAAAAATAGGAAATTTCTATTTTCAAAAAACGAATTTTTGTCTACCTTCGATTGCGAATATTTTATTCATTTCTCAACCGATTTCAAAACGAAATACCATTCAGGAATCAGGACTTTAGTCTTCTTCGATCTGCGTTAGTAGATTCGAGAAAATGGCAAAAAAATATTTTTCCATTTTTTTGAAATTTTTGAAAGGGGTACCCCTTATGATTTTTTTTAAAAATAGGCGAAAATTTTTTTGTTTTCTTTTCCAAATATTTAAATAAGAATCAATAGATAATGAAACCCTGATTCATAAATGGGATTCCGTTCCAGAATCGGATGCTTATTGGCAAAGATACTCGTAAAAAACTGATTGAAAAATTCGGATTTTTAAATTTCAAAAAATGAGGAAATTTCTATTTTCAAAAAACGAATTTTTGTCTACCTTCGATTGCGAATATTTTATTCATTTCTCAACCGATTTTGGAACGAAATACCATTTCTGAATCAGAGCTTTACTCTTCTTCGATCTGCATTAGAAAATAAGAGAAATCGACCAAAAAATATTTTTCCATTTTTCGAAAATTTTGAAAGGGGTACCCCTTATGATTTTTTCAAAAAATCGAAAAAATATTTTTTTTTTAATTTCCCTGATCTTTTATCGCAGATCGATAAAGCTTCAAGCTCTGATTTCGGAATGGTATCTTGTATTGAAATCGGTTGGGAAATGGCCGAGATATTTGCTGTCAATGGTAAATAAATCTCAAAAAATTTCGACCCAATTTTTCGGAATATTGAAAAAAATGGCTCAGTTTAATTTTCTGATTTTCTGGCAACTATTTTTTTAATATCTCGGCTATTTCTAAACCGATTTGGGAACGGAATACCATTTTGCGATAGGAACTTAATTCCTCGTCGATTTTCATTCAAATATTTGGAAAGTAGAACAAACAAATTTCGACGCATTTTTCGCATTTTTTGCGAAATTTTTTCATTTTTTTCAAAAATTGAAAAAATATTTTTTTGTCGATATTTGATATTTTTGGATGCAGATTAAAGGAGGTTGAAGCCCTGATTCCAAAATGGCATTTCGTTTCAAAATCGGTTGAGAATTGGCTTAGATATACGAATAAAACTGATCAAAAATTATGTTGAAGGCAACATGGCGTATACGTAATTTTTATAAAAAAAAACTAAACAAATAATTTTCCTATAGAAGAAAAAGTTTTTCCATTGAAAGTAACTTCTAATTGGTTTAAATACAGCATATTAAAACATTTTTGAAGAACTCAAGTCTTAAATTAACTAAGAACCACAGGGCGTATGAGTAATATTTTTGGCACGTATAAAAAAAAAACACCTTTTTTCGCATCAACAAAATGTTTATCCACTTAATTGGATGCCTTAAAGTTGCAGTCTTACTTTTCCTCGAGTAACGGATATAATTTCAAATTAGAAAAATTATGATGAGCGTTTGTCCCCTGTGTTGTGTGTCCTTTCAAGTCGTAGCAACCGAAACAGGACGAAAAAAACGAAGCCCTTTCAAATACACACACTCGCATGCGACTAGCCCGGGAAAATGAGCATAAAACAAAGTTTATGTGCAACTTTTTGATTACAAATGCAAATTACAGCGTCGACTGGAGCTCTGAGCAATAACAACAAAAAGACTACGGAGTCGAGCCTTGTACAAAAAAAAAGGACGAAAATGAAAACGAACAGAAAACAGAAGCAGAACAGAAAAGCCGGAAAAACTTTTTCATATTGCAGCAGAAATTGCGTCAATGTTTGTTTGTTTGCCTGCTTATTTGTGTGTTTGTTTCCCTTCCCCCGTTTTGTTTGTTTGTTTGTCTGCTTGCTTGTCTCCGTTTGCTCTCCGCTGTTTTGCCGCTGTTTTGGCAGTTCTGGAAAGCAGACCAAACGTTTCATTTTCACGCAGGCTGGCAAAAAAGTGCGTAATCATAATTTCAGAGAAAAAAAACGGCCTCTTGTGCCTTTCAGCAGGTTTATTTGATTAGGAAATGCAAATATATATTCAAATGCGATGACAGGGAGAATATTATAGGGAATCAGCGTCTTTAATGTTCAATATTCTATTCAAAAACATTCTTAAAGCACTCGGAAAACCTATTTTTTAGTAATTCAAAATAGTTCGCTTATAGTTCTCTTGCATCCATCCGACTTTATGGAATTCAGAAAACTGAAAGTTGAAGAGGAAAACCTCTTCCTCGGTTTCATTGAAGTTTCCACACGAAATGCCGGCGATCCGATCGGATCGGGCATCAATTTTCTGCTGTGTCTGACAGCGGCTGTCGCTTATAAATTGCCAACCCAACAACCACAGGGCCAATAATAATAATAACAACAAAAACAGCCAGAATAACGAGAGAAATAACAAGAACAACGGTAGCAGTTACAGTACAACAACGGCGACAAGCGCTCTGACATTTAACATCCGGTTGAAATTGTTCAACGCATTTCCGGTGCCCTCTGGCCTGCCCTGCCCTGTCATCCTCTGCCATCGTCCCCGCACACGCCATATTTTTCCATCCCAAAAGACAGGACACTGGGTCCTCGACCGGCAATTAAACGCTTATCGAGAAGTTGGCCGAAAAGAGGAAACCAGAGCGTGGGAAAAAAGGATACAGACAAAGACAGGCAGACAGAGAAAGAGCAGGAGCAGGAGCAGGAGCGGGAGCAGGAGGGTGTAAGGAGACAATGAGCTGCCTTGCATATAATTGAGGTTATGGCCGACCGGGGCCACCTTCTGACCTACCCCAGAAAACTTTACCGGCACAAAAACTTTCAGCTGCCAGACAGAGTCAGCCAGCACACGGAATAAGTTGAAATGTGTCCACCTGGCACACCTCTTGCCATCATAGCCCCCCACCTCACCACCTCAACCCGCCCATATGGCGAGTCAAATAACTGCAGACAAAAGCTGAAGAAATTAATTAGGGTCTCCTCTCGCCACCATCATTACCATTGTCGTAGAAAACCTGCATCAAAACTACCGAAACGGATGTCGCCCGTAAACAAGCAGCGAGACAAAGGCAACAAAAAGTCCGTTGACAGAGAGGGAGCTATACCCCCGAAGAAAGAGACAGCAGTCGGGATGGGGATAAAAAATGCAGCCAACAAATCGAGTTGTTGTCATGGAAATTAATTGCTGCAAATTGAGTAATGATGTTTGTTGCTCTCTCTCTCTCTCCGAAGAAGAAAGAAAGAACGACTTGAAACTGCAATTAAGAAAAGCTTTTCTTTTGTTTTAAACCCTTTTTCCCAAGGCAATATATTTGGGAAAGATAAATGGAACGGACTAGAAGAAGGGAAAATGTCTATAGAAGAATGTGGTATCCTAGGATCATTGCTTCTCCAAGAATCACATTCAAAAGTCAAAAAAGGGTATTCCTTGTCGACCGTGACAGGACTCGAACCTGCAATCTTCGGATCCGAAGTCCGACGCCTTATCCATTAGGCCACACGGTCGCTTAGCTTTCTTGCGATTAACTTGCGAATAAGCCAGACCGCCGCTGAGCGAGTCAGAACGATTCAGAGCGAGACGGGGCCATAGAAGAATTGCTCGAATCAAGACAGAGAGGTGAAATGCGAATGTGAAAGAGATGGGGCGAGGCGAGAACGAGAATTTTAAGCAGGAACGGGACTGGGAAGTGTCTAAAGTGCAAAAACAAAGCGAGGCGCTAATTAAGCAACGTTCTAATGAACAACCAACCAACAGACGGAGTGACGGACTGACAGACGGACAAAGAAAGGTGCTTCCTCTTAAACTTCCTGGCTCGTGAAGTAAAGGAAGAGGAGAGCAGCAATAGAACACGTTTCATACGAAGAAATAACTAAAAAAAAAGTATATATATATATAAAAATAAAAGAATATATAAAAGCAACAACTAGACGTGGGGAGAAATATAAAAAATGAAATGTCAAGGAAATGTGCAAAATGACTTGGAAACTCTCGGCACTCATCTCCTCTTGTTGTTGCCTTTCCCCCATTTTGTTTTTGTTGTTGCCTGCTCGAGGCTGAATGGCCAAGAGAAGAAAAAGAATAGTTCCGGCTTGCTTTTTGTTTTGTTTTTTGTTGCAGTTTCATATAAAACATCTCCTTCTCTTTTGAGGGTTATTGAGCTTTTGTGCCACGTCATCTTTCGTCACCATCTTAAATCGCAGGCGAGCGTCTCTACAAAGCTTTAAGCTTAAACAGTGTTAATGATCCCCACATTCTATAAATAGAACCATAATGCCTCTCGCTCTCATTGGCTTTTTGGCCAGCCGGAATCGAAGAGGCCCATTAGCTCAGTTGGTTAGAGCGTCGTGCTAATAACGCGAAGGTCGCGGGTTCGATCCCCTCATGGGCCATCAAAACTACTTTTTTTGTTAATAAAACTTTAAATCTGTATTGTTTAACCAAGTTCTAGCTCTAAAACATTCAGTATTATATATATAGTATTATATTATATATATATTATATATATTACATAGTATTATATCAATAACAAACATGTTTTACATAAAATATTACTCATACGCAGCGTTTCCATGCTTAATTGATTATCATAGAAGAATACGAATGATTAAAATAGGTTTCTATACAATGTCAACTTTTATTTGTAATCTTTTTTACATTTATAATTATATTGGAACGTTCCTTGGCTTATGCTCCATTTTATATTATTCGTTGAATTTGAATCGATTGCGATTCCGAGCCCTCAGAACGATTGCTAGAAATAGAAAATAACATAAAAATCATTAAAAAAAAACTTATAAACAAAATCAGGAAAGAAGTTAAATCTTGGAAACTAACGAGGTTTTACCCACTTCGATTGGAATTCCGAGACTAAACGATTGCTAGAAAAATAAAATAAAGAAAAAGCCAAAAAATGAATATATGATTTTTAAACTAAAAAAAGCTTCAAACTACTGATCTTCAGATTCTCAGACTGTACTTCGAAAGCCAAAGAAATCTGTTAGAAGAAAAAAAAAGAAATTAAATGAGTTAAATAAAAATAAGGAGGTTTAGCGCCACTTCGATTGGTGAAAATAATAATAATCAGAAAATAAGTTTCAAACCCTTTTGGTTTTCCGATTGTATTTCGACTGCCAAATAAATCGATTGCAAGATAAATAAAAGAAATTAAAATAAATTAAATGAGTTGAAAAAAACAAGGAGGCTTAACCATTTCGATTGGGATTCCGAGATTAAACGATTGCCCGAAAAAGAAAAAATTACAATGAAAATTAAATTATATCAGAAAAGAAGTTTCAAAGCCTTGAGATTCTCCGAATGTACTTCGACTACCAAATAAATCGATTGCAAGATAAATAATCGAAATTAAAATAAATTGAATGATTTAAATAAAAAAATTAATAAATAAAATCAGGAAATTCAGGAAGAAGTTTCGTCCACTTCGATTGGGATTCCGAGAAAGTCGATTGCTCGAAAAATAATAAAGTTGAAATGAAAAATTAAATATCAGAAAAGAAGTTTCAAACGCTTGAGGTTTTCAGACTGTACTTCGACTGCCAAGATAATTAAAAGATATTAAAATAAATTATATAAAAAAATAAACAAATCAGGAAAATCGGGAACAAGTTTAGTCCATTTCGATTGGGATTCCGAGAGCCGATTGCTCAAAAAATAAAAGAAAAAATTAAAATGAAAAATTAAATCATATCAGAAAATGAGTTTCAAACCCTTTTGGTTTTCCGATTGTATTTCGACTGCCAAATAAATCGATTGCAAGATAAATAAGAGAATTTAAATAAATTGAATGAATTGAATAAAAAAGTAGAGGCTTAACCATTTCGATTGGGATTCCGAGAAAGCCCATTGCTTGAAAAATAAAAAATTAAAAATAAAATAATAATTATAATCAGAAAAGAAGTTGCAAACGCTGGAGACTTTCAGACTGTACTTCGACTGCCAAGACAATAAAAATAATTTAAAATAAATTGAATGATTTAAATAAAAAAAAAAGGAGGCTTAACCATTTCGATTGGGATTCCGAGACAGCCCATTGCTCGAAACACAAAGAAATGAAAATTTAATAATATCAGGAAAGAAGTTTCAAACCCTTGAGATTCTCCGAATGTACTTCGACTACCAAATAAATCGATTGCAAGATAAATAATCGAAATTAAAATAAATTGAATGATTTAAATAAAAAAATTAATAAATAAAATCAGGAAATTCAGGAAGAAGTTTCGTCCATTTCGATTGGGATTCCGAGAGCCGATTGCTCGAAAAATAAAAAAAATGATGAAAAATAAAATAATATCAGAAAAGAAGTTTCAAACGATTGAGATTTTCAGACTGTACTTCGACTGCCAAGATAAATAAATAAATTGAATAAAAAAATAAACAAATCAGGAAAATCGGGAACAAGTTTAGTCCATTTCGATTGGGATTCCGAGAGCCGATTGCTCGAAAAATAAAAGAAAAAATAAAATGAAAAATTAAATCATATCAGAAAATAAGTTTCAAACCCTTTTGGTTTTCCGATTGTATTTCGACTGCCAAATAAATCGATTGCAAGATAAATAAAAGAAATTAAAATAAATTAAATGAGTTGAATAAAAAAGTGGAGGCTTATCCATTTCGATTGGGATTCCGAGAAAGCCCATTGCTTGAAAAATAAGAGAAAATTAAAATGAAAATAATAATAATCAGAAAATAAGTTTCAAACCCTTTTGGTTTTCCGATTGTATTTCGACTGCCAAATAAATCGATTGCAAGATAAATAAAAGAAATTAAAATAAATTAAATGAGTTGAAAAAAACAAGGAGGCTTAACCATTTCGATTGGGATTCCGAGAAAGCCCATTGCTTGAAAAATAAAAAATTAAAAATAAAATAATAATTATAATCAGAAAAGAAGTTGCAAACGCTGGAGACTTTCAGACTGTACTTCGACTGCCAAGACAATAAAAATAATTTAAAATAAATTGAATGATTTAAATAAAAAAAAAAGGAGGCTTAACCATTTCGATTGGGATTCCGAGACAGCCCATTGCTCGAAACACAAAGAAATGAAAATTTAATAATATCAGGAAAGAAGTTTCAAACCCTTGAGATTCTCCGAATGTACTTCGACTACCAAATAAATCGATTGCAAGATAAATAATCGAAATTAAAGTAAATTGAATGATTTAAATAAAAAAATTAATAAATAAAATCAGGAAATTCAGGAAGAAGTTTCGTCCATTTCGATTGGGATTCCGAGAGCCGATTGCTCGAAAAATAAAAAAAAAATGATGAAAAATAAAATAATATCAGAAAAGAAGTTTCAAACGATTGAGATTTTCAGACTGTACTTCGACTGCCAAGATAAATAAAAGAAATTAAAAGATATTTAAATAAATTGAATAAAAAAATAAACAAATCAGGAAAATCGGGAACAAGGAAAATCAGGAAATTCAGGTAGAAGTTTCGTCCATTTCGATTGGGATTCCGAGAGCCGATTGCTCGAAAAATAAAAAAAAAATGATGAAATATAAAATAATATGAGAAAAGAAGTTTCAAACCCTTGAGGGTTTTCAGACTGTACTTCGACTGCCAAGATAATTAAATAAATTGAATAAAAAAATAAACAAATCAGGAAAATCGGGAACAAGTTTAGTCCATTTCGATTGGGATTCCGAGAGCCGATTGCTCGAAAAATTAAATCATATCAGAAAATGAGTTTCAAACCCTTTTGGTTTTCCGATTGTATTTCGACTGCCAAATAAATCGATTGCAAGATAAATAAAAGAAAATAAAATAAATTAAATGAGTTGAAAAAAACAAGGAGGCTTATCCATTTCGATTGGGATTCCGAGAAAGCCCATTGCTTGAAAAATAAGAGAAAATTAAAATGAAAATAATAATAATCAGAAAATAAGTTTCAAACCCTTTTGGTTTTCCGATTGTATTTCGACTGCCAAATAAATCGATTGCAAGATAAATAAAAGAAATTAAAATAAATTAAATGAGTTGAAAAAAACAAGGAGGCTTAACCATTTCGATTGGGATTCCGAGATTAAACGATTGCTCGAAAAAGAAAAAAATTAAAATGAAATATAAAATAATATCAGGAAAGAAGTTTCAAACGCTTGAGACTTTCAGACTGTACTTCGACTGCCAAGATAAGTAAAATAATTAAAATTGAATTACACAAATAAATAAAATGAAAAATAAAATAATATGAGAAAAGAAGAAAACACGATGTTGATTCTTCGCTATCCGGAGCTAGAATGAAATATTTAGTTCAGGTTTTTAGGTCCCTGTTTTTTCCAAGGGGCATCGAAATGAAATCAAAGCCTACTGCGATTTAAAGCCTACCTACAACACTAACCAACTAATAAAAACATTTTGCAACACTTTTTGTGATTGATAATTTGTAATTTAAATTCTTAATTGAAAAGAAGCCCCATTTTCGGGATTTCTAATGGATCTTTGACCCATTGACGGCCGTCCAATTATAGTTCTAGGAATTGCCATACAATCAAGCTCAATTTCAATCACAATAAAACCGCTTTCATCAGCCTCATCAGCATCTCCATCTCCATTTCCATCATAATGAGGAATCGTCAGGACGATTGGCCAGGCCATAGGCTTCTTTATGCCGATTTTCTTCATTCTTTTTATATACTTTCAGCTTGCTTCCTTTTTTTCCTGTTTGCTACATTTCATTTGATTCAATTCAATTCGAGACGAGACGAGACGATTCCATTCGATTCGATGCCATTTCATTTCATTCAATTCTGGCCAAGACCAGCCAGCCAGTCCCCTCTCTGGTGGCCAACAACCCCTTTGGATGCCCTGCAATTGGTAAACACCCTTCGATTCATGGCTAACAATTTGCAGGCGCCATTCGCCAACGCTCGAAAGCTCGAAAACAACATGAGCATATTTTCCTTTTGGACAGGAAAGGTCACTGGGCCCAGTCTCTAAGCCTTGTAAATGTTTTCATTTTGTTCTTTTTTCTTCGTTTTTTCCCCTTGGCAAACATTCAAAATGAAAAGTCGCAAAAAAGAGAAAAAAAGGAAAGCAAACTCAATGGAAAGCCACGATAATGTGCATCAAATGAGCTGTGCGCACATTTAGCAGGCGTCGCTTTGGCTATTGAACTTTATTAGCCTTGTACTCTAGTCCTAGGCCCGACTCCCTGGACTCCCCGGACTCCAGACCCCTCTGTGTCTGGCCGGTTTTGGTCTGCTGGTCCTGGCAGTAAAAAAAAAAAACCAGGGTCCTCAGGGGCAGGGGACAGTTTATCAAAAAGCTTAACTGAAACACGCTCGGACATTTGTCCTAGCGGGAAAATCCCCAAAGGATTTTCTTATAAGTGACCAGGATATGCTCTAAAAAATGGAGAGTTTCTTCTCTCGAACAAGGTAATTGTTTCTGGGCTCAAATCATTTGTTGATGGATTAATCTCGAGAACTCTTAACTTACTTTTAGAATTAATAGATAATAGATTTACAAAATTAATTCGCATAACAAATTCCAGGCCATCTCTCAAGAGATCTTAAATTCCAACTGGCTTATGGCATAAATCAATTGACCAATGGCTAATGCCCTTTCCAGAGGTCCCCACAAAACACAATAAAAAAGCACAAAAATGAAGTAAAGGCAAAAGCATAAAAAAAGGGGCGAAACAATATATGGCTCACACATATATGGCTACTAACAAATCATGGCTGGTCGTGCATGTTTCATGTCCACTTAGCCAAGAAGACGACATAACGACACAGTCAACCGCCCACGCTTGGCACACCACCCATCGCCCATCGACCATAACTCCAGATCTAGTTACAGGGAGAAGCAGTTACAGGATAGTGGGTGGTTTTTAAGGCAGAGAATAGTGTGTTTTTGCAGCTTTTTGCTAGTTCTAGTGCCACTGCCACAGCCACAGCCGCTGGCACTGAATTACGCTTAAATTATGGTAATTTATTTTACCCCAAAGAGCGATCTAACAGGGCCATGACGACAACGACAACGAGAACGACAACTACAAGAACATAACCCCCATTCCCTGCTCCCCATTGGGGCCTGATTTCTCATGTCCGAGGTCCGACTGTCCCACTGTCCGAATGTCCTCACGTCCTTGTGTCCTCTGATGTGCGATGTCTGATGGCCCCTGGCCAGTTAAAGCCCACTGTTGTTATCTTTTGTCCTGTGAGGAATACTTATTATTTTAGTTTATTGCCTTTATTTTTTTCGCAGAGCTTATAGCGACCAGCCCAGCCCATAACTCTCATATGTTTAATTTTATTTTTATAAACACCCTTCTGGCAGTAAAAAACTTTTCTAATTTTCCTCGGAAACTTTTTTTTATAAATTCAATTAAGTTTTTAAAGCAATTTCGAAACCAAGAACATAATTAAGGTTTTAGACAGTCTGGGTTTTAAACGATTTAATAAAGTTTTTACTTTGATTAAACAGAAATCTTTGATTACGATGGATAGAAAATTTCCATTTTTCGAACAGTTTTATTCGAATATCTGAGCCAATTCTCAACCGATTTTGAAACGAAATGTCATTTTCGAATCAGGGCTTTAATCCCCTTTAACCTGCTTCCAAAGATCCAAAAAATTGACCAAAAAAAATTTGATCGATTTTTGAAAAAAATTATGATGGTACCCCTTTCAAAAAATGCGAAAAATGGGTCGAATTTTTTTTGTTCAACTTTCCAAATATTTGAATGCACTTCGACGAGGAATTAAGTTCCTATCGCAAAATGGTATTCCGTTCCCAAATCGGTTAAGAAATAGCCGAGATATTCAGAAAATAGTTGCCAGAAAATCAGAAAATTACGCTGAGCAATTTTTTTCAATATTGCGAAAAATGAATCAAAATTTTTTGGGATTTTTTTACGATTGACAGCAAATATCTCGGCCATTTCCCAACCGATTTTAATACAGGATACCATTCCGAAATCAGGACTTAAAACTTTATCGATCTGCGACAAAAGATCGGGGAAATTAAACAAAAAATATTTTTTCGATTTTTTGAAAAAATCATAAGGGGTACCCCTTTCAAAATTTTCGAAAAATGGAAAAATATTTTTTGGTCGATTTCTCTTATTTTCTAATGCAGATCGAAGAAGAGTGAATCTCTGATTCAGAAATGGTATTTCGTTCCAAAATCGGTTGAGAAATGAATAAAATATTCGCAATCGAAGGTAGACAAAAATTCGTTTTTTGAAAATAGAAATTTCCTCATTTTTTGAAATTTAAAAATCCGAATTTTTCAATCAGTTTTTTACGAGTATCTTTGCCAATAAGCATCCGATTCTGGAACGGAATACCATTTATGAATCAGGGTTTCATTATCCATCGATTCTCATAAAAATATCAGGAAAAGAAAACAAAAAAATGTTCGCCTATTTTTTAAAAAAAATCATAAGGGGTACCCCTTTCAAAATTTTCAAAAATCGGATAAATTTTTTTTGTTTAGTTCCTCGAATTCTTTGACGCAGATCGAAGCAGACTGAAGCCCTGATTCCTGAATGGTATTTCGTTTTCAAATCGGTTCAGAATCGGATAAAATATACGCTTTCAAATGGTTAAAAAAAGTCAGTTTTTGGCAAATAACAACTTTCCGTATTTTATCCTACATTTTCCTAATTTCGAATCAACTCTTTAAGAAACATCTAGCGACCAAAATAGTTCCTAATTAGAGTTTCAAGTTCCTAACATACATATTTTATTGGTATTTTTTGCGCTACCTCCCGATAATTAAAATTATGGTCAATTATGTTCAAATGGAATTTTTTCTCTTATTAATTTATAATTTCTCTCGGAAAAAGTGTAAACAGAAGTGGTGTGGCATAAAAAAACGCTGGAATGAAAAAATAAAGGAGAATTATTGAAGAAAAGGAAGTAGCTGCAAGGATTTCTTTCAAAGGCAAAAGGCTATGAAGTGGCGACTGGACGGAACGTCGCCGCCTGCCATTGACGCCTCGTCAGCTTCTTGATTTATGTGACTCCACTTCTGACCGTCCGACCCTCGTAATGCCTCGCCCATATCCGTAGCCGTATTCCTGACCCTCTGACCCTCTAACCCTCCCACCGTACGGCTCTCCATTTCCCGCGATAAATGAGCGTAAAATATAAAAACCGCCGCTGCTTCCACTTTCTACTAGCTGCTAAATTCGCCTCGGGGACTTGCCACACCCGGGGGCAATTAAAACACAAAAATGCATTCGTATGCGCTTACGAAACAAATGCGAAAGGGGTTTGGGGTTTGGGTCTGCCAGGGGCGGCGGTGGTGGCGGAAGCAAAGGGGGGAACGTTGAATGACGGCGACGCCTGATGCCGGATCCGTTGGTCCGGAATACAGAGTCCGGACTCGGGAGTTTCATACACAAAGGAAAATGTTTAACGTTTTTTTCAAGATTTCTTTCCTTAAAAATCGGTTTTATTTAAAGCCCAGCTCAGGCTTTAGTCTCTGTAATTCCTTCGAGTGTTTTTTAGGCAAAGTGTATTCCTTTTTTTACGGTGTAATCCGTTCAGTCCGGGATGGATTAACATGTTGGCCGCACGGGGCTCATTAAGTGCGTCGTTGACGTTGCCGTCATTCCAGGTCCTTCGTTCCTGGTCCTTCGTTCTTCGTCCTTCAATCTTCATCCTTTGGTGGGTGGTGTGTGGTGAGTCAGGCGCCAGGAGCCAGGGCTGGTTGGTCTCGCTCTGGGATTCCGGTTATGTGTGCTTAGAGCGCACATCAAATAACAAATTAACGATGACGACGCCACAGGAGCCGCAATCATTCGACTTGTTTCCTTTTTTGATTCCTTTCCGCTTTTTCTAGTGTATAATGTGGGATTTTCCTACCGGTTGAGCCTGCAAATATTTGCATTTGCTGAATGAATGATTCGAATTAATAACTCAGAACGACTAATGATGAGTGCGGTTAACCTATCGAGCTCTTGGATAATACGACTTCTTTTCAATTTAATTTATTATACAGAAAGTTGGCTATTAATGGATTCCCACTATTATTACCTAGGAACTTCATTATCTTAAAGGAATCCTTACACTCTGTATGTCACCTAGGTAGAGCCTTTGAAATAATCTTAAAATTGATAATTTGATGAGTTGGAATTGGGATTCGCAGAGACCACTCGAGACGCTGCACTCTGACAAAAGCTGGAGTGCCTTTGGCGAATTGATAATTAGATTAACCCCCGCCTGTATATGTCCTGCCATGTACGAAGATATTGGATTTAAAGGAAGATAAGTTTGAGTGCCTTTGAATGGAAATCGACAGGTTGTGGGTGGCTTAGCTTCACGCATCCTCCTTGAACTGGTCGTTCGACAATCGTTCTACATTGAGGCATGACAAAGTCATATAGCAGGAGTGCCACCAAAGACCCTCCCAGCACTTGTCCGGGTGGGGGAGAAGTCCTTCCTGCCTCGTCCTCCGTCCTGCGTCCTTCTGCTTACGACTCATTTGCGTTTGGCGCCCGTAAAGCAATTATGACCCAATTGGTTTGGCTTTGGTTTGCATTTCCTCCACGCCCACGCCTCTATCTAGGTCCCTGTCCCTGTCCCAGGCTTTTCCCCCCTTCGATCCTGGCCAACTCCTAGTCGTGTGTTTAACCTGATTTGTGCTCAACAGTGTGCACTGAGAAAAAGTTGGTTGGCTGATTTTAAAGGGATAACTAGTAGTTTTCTTCAGAGCCTCAAGGAATCTATTTGATGGGCTCTTAGCTAGAATTTCTGCCTGTGTAATCATGCAAAAATATATGTTGGGTCCCCATTACGTCTTGGATGTGTATAACTGGCCATGGACGTGCTCAGATAACAGTAGTTGGTGGCTGGAGGGACGGAAAGATGGGTGGGAGGGCAAAGGATCCGGATACGGATGCCAATGCGGGTGCACCACCCACCCCTGCACCACTGCCATCGCTTTCTCTTTGTGCATGAGATGCAATGAAATTATCACTTTCAATTGCAATTGCCACACACTCTGGGGAGGGGCAGGGCGTTGCAAGGCAGGAGGTGGAGGGTAAAGTGGGTTTCGGAGCTGCTAGATTGAAGAGGCTCTGGGCAGGTGTTGAGTGCACGTAGCTCGGCTCTGGCCGCTTTTATGTCTGCACGTGTGCATCCTTGCTCTTCACTCTAACTGGCGTCCTCGCCCGGCTTCCTCGCTTGCACAGTCCCTGCCTCTCGCTCCCACTTGTGACCAGCCGCGGGCATTCCTTGCAATCCAGTTCCTGTAATTCCTAGTGATTCGAGAAGCGTTTTTATGACACCTGCTTTCGACATTTTTTTATAAGAAATAAGAAATATTAAAAAAAAATGTTAATTTACAAATTATTGATCGCTAGTCCTAGCCAATATTTGCAGGAGAAAAGTTGTCCCATTTTATTGGGCACATCCTGGCAAGTATATGCCTACGGATATCCTGGCCGTTTTACTCTTTAAATTGGACTCGGCTGACTCCTTTCTCTCCTTGTTTAATTTTTAGTCCGCCATTTGCATTGCATACTTTTGTGCGTTCATTTAATTGCAACGCTGTCGCCGAGGACGAAGGATATTGGAGTAGTGAGAGGAGGAGAGTCAAGAGAGAGAGTAGGGGGTCCTGCCCAAGGATATGCTGGAGCCGAAGCTGTCAGCCTTTTGTGTGACAAACCAACTGCGGACTGCCTGCTGTTGACTGAAAGATATATGATGCCAAGCTCAAAAGGCGAGATTCGTTGCTCTTTTTTAGGGACATGTCCTGCGAATCCGAATCCGAATCCTTTCGCGCATCCTTCGCATTCATATTTGTTTTGTCTTTGCGTTTGCCTTTTTGTGCAAATTAAATTCCTTGCTCTTTGCTCTGTTTTTCTTTTTATATTTATTTTCATTTTTATTTTCCTCCATTTAACTAAGTTCTTAATCAGGCAGGCTCTCCCCTTCCCTCTGCCGCAACTGTCACTGACAGATAGAGGAATCCTTTTTGGGCCCGGCTCCTTGCGCCCTGGAAAGGATATAGCCGTAGAGCCCCACTGGGTGTTGACCCATTAAGAAATGTGTGCAAATGGAGCATGCATGCATAGAATTCTGAGTTCTGAGTCCTGAATGGGAATCAGCCAAGAAAAACGCTTAACACAGGACACCCCTCCTGTCACCCTACTTGTTTCCTTTCTAGTTTCTGAATTCTCCAAGAAAAATAATCAAAAAATCCTCAGTTTTTCCCAATTACTTGCAGATTAAGTATTTTAATCGTGATGTAACCTTTCACATTGCCTCCCCTGAGGCCTCAACGGAACGATTTCAAATCTCTAGAGTCTCGAGATGTTTCGAAACGAATTTCCACTTTTTTTGTGTCCCAATTTAAATGAAATTAGGTTGCTTTTCGCCAACTAATTTTTCTGCTCGCCAAAACTAATTTCAATTTCAATTTCAATTGTTTTACTTTCTTCACTTTCTCCGCCACCTGCTGCATGCTGCCCTCTCGCTCTAGCTCTAGCTCTGACCCCTTGGCAGCTGTCTCCTTCTTCGCGGCAGCCTAGTTTCAATTTCTGTTTCTGTTGTTGTTGTTTTTATCCTTGTTGTGCATATTGCATTGTAGCCCCTCCCCTCGCTGTTTTTTAGCCTTTGGGTTTTTAATGAGCTGCAGGAATAATTTTCTTCATCATCATCAGCGGAACGTAGCTTTGTCGCTCGTTTTTTGTCGGTCTGGCCTTGCGCCTATTTTTTATGTTTAGTTTTGGAGAAAAGGGGGCGGAACAACGAAAGGGCTAGAAAGCGCGACCCTTGTCGCATTTTTTATACTTTGGCGGCTCATTAGCGGGTCACCGTCCCCAAAGGCATTGGCTTCCTTTCTCTTGCCATCCTTTTCCATTTCCCCTTTTGATTCCCCTTTCTCTTCCTTTTTTTTCTATTTTTTTTCTATTTCTTGCAAACGAAAATTATTTTCCCTTAGTCATCTTTGGCAATGGGAAATTTTGTATCTTGTCCGCAATGCTGACAAAAGCAAAAGTGTTGAACAGGAAAGGAAAGGAAAGCTCTGAGCTCTGGCATCTCCTTTTTCTGCATACACACAGCATAAGCCCCTCTCTATTGCAGAGCACACTCGTATCCTCGTCGAATATCCTTCCCCGTTCTGTGTGTCTTGTCGCTGATAGCGCAAAAACTGTCAGATGATTATCGGAACTGGGGAACGCCTTTTGTCAACTTTATAAACGAGCTCATCTCGGCATGACGAAAGACTTGGACGCAGGCACGTCCATATCAGTTTACCCAAGCGGGCTACCCCCTCCCTATACACAGGCCCAATCGCCTTGAGAGGCAGTGGTCTATGTCCTTGCGAATCCTTCCGATTTTTGGAAAATAAATACTTGCTTTGGCAGTAAATAGAGAAGAAGCTAAAGCTTGGTTTTGATCTGCAATCCGAGATCTGCCTTTATAGTTATCAATCGTTTCTAGCCTTTCTAGCTAAACGTTTTTTATAGATCTGTTAACGGTTTTCGTATATTTAAAGGCCACTGTAGCTTGGCTTTAACCCTTAAGCCGGGTCATGCCTTCCGGACTCAGCCTCCCTCCAGGACTCACCCTTTGCACACTTTGCCCGTTTCTGTTTGACTTGTTGGCTTCGTTGGCTTGGTTGGCGTTCTTTTCTTAGCCTCCCCCAACCTTACCACCCATCCCACCCCACCTTTTTAACCCGCCCCCTTTGCACCGCGCCTCTGGGGATTGCTGCTGTTAATTGGCTGCCACAATTTGACTTTTTGTCGCCTATCGGGCAAACAGAATCAGTTCTGGGGGGCAAGTCCATGGGCGACATCATCATTTCCCCAACCACTGCCCCCCACCACTCCCTACCACTATCTTTTTTGCACGTTTCTTCCATTTCCGTTTCCGCTTTCGGTACTTTGCGGTGTGTGTGCGTGACTATCGAGCTGTGTGGCAGTTTTGCATGGAAAATTGAAAATTTTCGCTTGATGTTTGACTATTGCCACTCCTGCTCCTACTTCCACTCCCACTCCCAGTCAGCCGCTCATCTGAAAATCTCTTTTACACCAAAATAACAAGAAAAGGTAACTAAAGTTTACTGTGAAAATGTTGAGGGAAAATTAGAAACAGCAGAAAGTAAGAGATTGCGCTGCAAACACTAAAAGGAAAACGTCACTCATACGCCATACGCCATGTGGGCAAACAAATTTCTAATGTGATTTTCCGCCAGGGTTGCCAGGGCTGCTCCTGCCGCTTCTGGGATCTGCATTTTAGTGCAATTTTAACAAATTTCACCAGAGCCAGAGCTAGGGGCACGGGGCAAAGGAAATTAGGGAAAAGAGCCGCCAGGGGCCTTGCTTTTATGATTTGATTTTTTGCTTTGTGCCCCAACCGTACCAACCGCCCCAACAGTGCAATTCCCATTTTCCCACATACTCGTATATATATATATATATATATATATATATATATATAGAAGGTAGTTGTAGGGAGTAGTAGGGGGAGGACATTATAAACTTATCATAAAATAAAGTTAGCAGCTATTCAAACCGCAAATTTTTGCAACGACTCGTTATTAAATCACCAGGTGTGGGAATATGTGTGTTTATGAGTGTATATTAGTGTGTCTGAGAGTGTGTGTGTGTGGAAAACTAACAAAAGCAAAAATATTAAAAAGAAGATGAAGAAGCCGGCTGGCACACACACACACACACACTCGCAGAAAGGTTGGAAAATGCAGGCAGCTGCACAAAATGGCTGCGACGAAACGGAAAATGTGAACAAGCTTAACGAAAAGTCGATTTGCCAAGAAACTTCCAAAATATTCGAATGCCAAATGTCCTTTAAAAAGGAAAAGGAAGAAATGTTTTAGGTTTACAAAATTATTTTTTATATTAAGAACTTTTAAGAAACAAGGTTCTTTACTACAAAATCAAATATATCATTTGTTAAAATAGGTTTTTTCCTCTAAAGTAATTATTATTGATATTTTTCAAAAGAAAACTCGGAACTGGAAACATTTCCTAGCTTTTGTTTTTTAAAAATGACTTGATGAATATTTTTTGGATATTTTTATAAACAAGAATAAACCTGAAACAGAATATAATCTCCATATGCTCCTCTTAATTACCCCAAGATGCATAGAAATATTCCTTCATACAATTTGGATAATGAATTTTTGCATATGCCAGGATGTGCAGGGATAAGCCAGGATATATTCAGGATTTCCATTATTTCAGGGTATACAAAAGGTAGAAGATATCAAAACAGGAAAGGGATAAATTTAAGTAGGGAAACGGGAAAATTGGAGTTGCTAGAAAGGTAGCAGGGCAGGCCAGGACACGGCAGGGCTGGGAGGGAAAACATTGTCAAGCCAAAAAGCAGCAGCGTTGACATTTTCTCAACTTAATTAATTTTGGCTGCTACCTCGGCTAATACGCACACACATTTATA
Organism: Drosophila ercepeae; assembly: GCA_018150545.1. Lineage (NCBI taxonomy): Eukaryota > Metazoa > Arthropoda > Insecta > Diptera > Drosophilidae > Drosophila > Drosophila ercepeae. Next base: position 10,218,547 of record JAECWL010000197.1, on the reverse strand, counting down.
GATGTACGTTTATATATATATCATTTAAGATATATATAAAGATATATGCGTTTCCCTTTGACTTTCTCGCTTTGTTTAGTTTCGACTCGAATATTTTGGCACTTGATTAAATTTTGAACGGCCGCGGCGTGGCGTGACAGAAGGCATTAATATTTCCGATTGCTATTTTCGGTTTCAGTTTCAATTAAATTGGGAAAATTGCGGGCCATAAATTAAATCGGCTTGAGACTGTCAAAGGTTTTCAATTACGCACAAATGATCGAATGCAGTTTCCAGGTGCTCTTGTGGAATGCCAAACGAGGGCGTTAAGCAAATGGGAAATGTTTTTAAACGATTTTCCACAGCTTGGCCTTTAAATGATTTATGGCTCTCTCGAATTGAGTTTGAAAGGGCCTTGGCATTGGCTTGACTTCATAAGGACTTTATTAGTAAATAAAATGCCGTAAAACACAAACAAGATAGGGCCAAAAAAGGATAGGGCTCAGCCGGCCGTAGGCCATTCCGTCTATTGTCCTTGGTCCTTGGTTGTTGGTCGTTGGTCCATGGTTGCTTGGATCCTTGGGTCCTGTGCCCCTTTTATCCTTTATCCTGCTGTTGGCGTTGCACTCAAGACCGCTTTTGTGCACTGCTATTATGCAAATCGCAATGCCCCGCCTCTCAAGCCTCCCAAGCCTCTCAATCCTCTCGCCACTCTCGTTTCGAGCACAAAAGAGTCAGCGGGCAAAGCATCTGGAATGTCGATGCACAACATCCTGCTAACAGCAACAGCAACAGCAACAACAACATGCATATCCTGGCAACAACAATATAGGCATTCGTCTGCCATGGCAACGACTTAAGTGGATTACAGCGGCAACTTGTTGGCCGAGTAAAAGGATCCGGATCCCAGAGATCCCTGGGTTCAGTGTTCAATAAACACGCCCGCCCCAAAAGAAAGTGCCACAGGATAAGCAAGGATATTCCGCCAGCAACAGCATCACTGGAAATAAAAAATATCAAGTTAAATATTTCACTTTCCATATTTTTGCTTGATTGAAAGCTTACTCGCTGTTGGAATTATAATTTTTAAGGAAGTACTCTTCCTATTTACGAGTATCCTTTCCCTATTATTTTCTCTGAACTTCTCAGGACTTTTTCTCTCTACCAAACACTTTTGGGCAGATGAGCTGCTCCAGAACCACCTTCGGTTCCCCACTGGCTTATGGATTCTCTTTGTCTAGAAAAAAAGAAGAGAATATAAAACACTTTATCGATACGCGGCGTATACGCAATTTGTAGGGATGTGCCAGAAGAGGGATGAACTGCAATTAGCCAACGGCTTTCCAGGCTAAAGAATGTTTGCGATTGGAGTCCTTGGAATGCCTTGGAGCTCTGCTGGTCACATAATTTAAAACTCTCGCCCAAGTGCAATTTAAAAAGTTTGTTTACTGCCTTCGTTTACAACGCGTCGCCTGCTCAGAAATTGTTTTCATTCCTTGTCGTCCTTAGTGTCCTTTTAGCTCCTCGTCCTGCTCCTGCTTCTTCCTGCTTATTTCTGCATTACTTTTTGCATGTCTCTCTGGTCGTTGTAGTTATGCAGTTGCCTAGCAAATAATAACTTCCGCCTTGGCTGCTTTGACTAAAAAATGAAATGATTGCGAAACAGGACCTGTCTTGACAGACTGCTGCACATTTTATTGCTTCAAGATGAAGGCAGAAAAGGCGAGAAAGTTTGTAAAGCATGGAAGAAATAATTAGTGGGTGATACCCAGTACTTCTCGGTTTAATATTAAGCATTTTTTAGAAAGTACCGGGAATTAAAACTAAACCCAAAACTGAAACTTTATTTCCAAGAAAGGGGAAAAGTTTCCTTCAAGAATCAGAAAGTGGGCGCAGCGGAATACGGCACACCCACCGGCTGATAGTTATCCTTATGTACTGCTAATAAGTACAACAAATAACATAGCCCGCTGCTTCTATACTTTCCTAAAAGCGACATAAATAAATAACATCTATTATGCCCCTGCCACCGTCGACCTCTTAGCCAACCGCCTCCGGCACTCGAGGGTTAAGCGAGCCCGCCCACTTGATAGTTTTTCCCCCAACCAGGCCCGACCAGGCCAGACCAGGACAGACCAGGCCAGTCGAGGGCTTCCATCGAGCAGTTTCCTCGCACCCGCTTTCAGTCGATGGAGCGCGAGCGTCTGAAGAGCACTTTTCCCCAAAAACTTTCTCGAGTTGATCGAAAAATAAAGAGCCACACCCACCGCCACTGCCACCGCTATAGCCACCCACCAATTCATTATGTTGTATGACAACTCTCTTTTATTTTCGGCCAGCAAATCGTGTGGAAAAGTTGCAGGAGCTCCTGAAAAGAAAATCAAAGTGCCGGCCATTAATTACAAGCATTTTTAAATTAGTTACAGCTTACAAAGGGGTTTGGATTACCTCCCAGATTTCTACTACAAAATATTATATTCTGGAATACAGAAATGAAATGTCGAGGCAGGCTAATAGAAGAAATGAAATGGCAACTGCAGCGACCAGCGGCACTTCTATTGCCACTTCCGTTTCCGTTACCGCTTCCAGTGGCAGCCTGGCAGCTCGACAGCCTTTAGATTAACTTAATCGGAGTGGCCACTGGCCCCCTGGCACTGTGTCATGCATTTTTCATGACACGGCACGAGCTCAGCTCAGCTGCTCGACTAAATTAACAAAATCAATCATCATCAGCGTGCCTGCTTGGGACAGGTCGCATGCACTGGCAGAAAAAGGGTTTAAAATACTGAAACTCTTGCCTTAATTTTGAACAATAACTCTTTATCTGAGGAGGTTTTTGCTTGAAAGTTGCTTTTAAAACTTTGATTGGTTTTATGCAATATATTCCATACATTTAATAGAAAATCCCACCTGTTTTCGCTGTGCACTTTTGGCCAATACTCGAATGCAACATATGTAGGGTTTCCCACGCCCTTGCTGGGCTAGAAATATATAAAAAATTGCAAATCCCCGAAATGAGCTACAAACAGGCATCATTATTCGAGCCAGACAGCGTTCGATGATGAAATTATGGCCAGCATTTAGAGAACGGATCGAGGGCTGGGCCATATCAAGTATACGCCCTGGTGTTTGGGTTTCAATTTCAATTTCGTTGGCTCGGGACTATTTTTTAATTATGGCAATGTCGGAAGCTCTTTGGCAGGGTTTGTTGTTTCCTCTCCTTTCGTTTCCTTTTTTCCTTTTTTGAGTTACCTCCCCTTTTGTCACATTTTCAGTGCACACATGCCACGCCCACGCCCCACGCCCCACGCCCCTCGGCCCATGGCTCTTTATGTGAAGTTTTTAATTAACTGCCTTACAAAGATTTTCCTTCTTCCGGTATTTTTTTTATTTATTTTGTGCCTCGTTTTTGGAATGTCCTGGCCTGTGCCCGCAAATTGACATTTTTTTGGGGTGTAGGTGGAGGAGGGGCAACAGCGCCCCCCCTTTTTGTCCCTACTTTGTAGTTTTTTTTTCTGCTAGCTGGCGGAATTTAATAAGCCAGAAATGCCGCCGCCGAACCGAAATAAATTTGAAAAATCAGCAAACTGGCGGCGTTCGCTAATTAAAGTTTGCCCCGTCCCCGTTCCCCTCACTCTTGGCTATTATTTTTGCCTTTTTTGGGGTTTTTTTTTGCGCCAGGAACTCTTTCCAAATGCTAAAAGCATATGGCCACGCCCACAGCCCATCATCCACCGCCCACCGCCTACCGCCCGCAGCTAATGACAAATGGTTGTCAGTTTGTCAGTTCTATTTTTTTTCCAGGCTGCAACAACTGCAGGCGACTCGAAAGCTCGAAAAAAGAGATGGCCATAAGGACAGTGAGAGAGATGGAGAACTGCACCTATTTTCAGAGGCCAAAAGGGCAAGCCAGGGCAAATTCAAGTAGTTCCTTTTTTCGAGTTGCGAGTTTTTGAAATGAATTGGAAGTAATGAATGGCGGGGTTAAAAAGTACAACAAAAATTATACAAACTCTATATGTTGGGAAACTAGAGCCAACAGCTGGCTTTGCCTGTGCAATTAACTGTAAAAATGCTGTCACAATATTTAAAAGTTTTAATTGTTTGTTCAATTGCAATTGCAATTTCAAACTGGCGCCAAACTTTGCACTTTGTGTGTGTCTTTCCCTCTCTGTCATTTGCTGGCTGTCTCTGTCTCTGGCTGGGCTTGTGTTGTTTTAAAGTTGATTCGCCAAAAGTTAAAAAAACTCCTCTGACTTTTGTTGCAAGCACGGACTCGGTGCAGAGCGAAAAAAAAAGAATAATTTAACATGAATATATCGCATTTCATGGAGTCGTACATCAACCAGCAGGCTGCTTTTCCGAGGGGCGGCTATGGGCTATGGACAGGAGGGGGGCGTGACCGGCGGCAAGTGACAGCACTAACATAAACCACAATAATATCCAAAGTCATGAAGGAAGTAACCAAGTGTGAATTTTCGGTTTATGCCTTGCGAACCCGAGCGTTGCTTTTCCCTCGCTTTTCCGCATTTCCCACTTTCTACTTTCTACTTTCCCCGCGGCGATGTTCTCTCTCCCCTCCAGTTCCAGTTCCTGTTCCTGTGCCGGGCCAGGAATATATATATTTTATACACACATTTATATAGTATATTTCGGATCTAACTCTTGACCATGTTGGCTCTGAATTGTTCTCTCCTCGGGCCCGGCAAACCGTTTAAAACTTCCTTTTTTTATTTAAACAAATTAAATTGCACCCAAATAATTATTATTAAAAGTTATAGAAATATAGAAATACTATAGACTTTTAGATACTTTACCTTGAGGATTATAAAATATTATTTGTAAGTCCATAAAACTTAAACTTACCAAGGCAGCGCACAGTGCGGCTCATTGTGGCTTGATTCCTGTAGCTCGTTTTTCTTTTTTTTATATATATTTTTGAGCTTTTTTTCGAGTTCATCCGGTGGACGCTCCTCCGATCCCTCTACTTTCCAGGAGCAGGAGCCCGCCGCCACTGGCCGCTTGGCTGGGCCCCCCCTGCAGTTGTTTTATTTGCGCTTCCGTTTCGCGGACAGTTTGCTTTCCTTTTTTTACTCCATTTCTTTTCTTTTTGTCTCACTCTTTTTTTTTGAGTCCATCTTTTTCGCTCCCCATCTAACTGTCTTTGTCTATGCTCTGTTTTTTTTTACTTATTTTTTACGTACAACAGAAAAATGTTGCAACAAAACATTTACGACGTCATCGTTTCACAATTTTTGTGCTGCGACCTCCTGGGTGGGAGGGTGTTGGGATGGTAGGGTGTGTGTGTGTTTCTTGAAATAAAAATTGTTGTTGTCGCTCTGGTTCTTTGTTTTGTTGTACAAGGCCCGACGCCCACGCCTCCCCCTCGTAGTGTTGCAAAAAAAAGTGGCAAAAAACAAAAAATTGTAGTGGGGAGCCAAACCTTGTGTCATTTATCATGCATTTCCACTTTTGGCTTCCGTCGACCGGGACGTGGCCCGCACAGACAAATGTACAACGACAGGCAGACGGCGGACAGCGGACGGAGAGATGGACAAGCGGACAGTCGGACAAATGGACAAACGGACAGCCCGTGGTGGGGCGAAGGAAAAGGCAGTGGCAGTGGAAAGGAAACCACCAAGAGCCTGTGGCTTTAAAAACCGAATGTTACCCCATTGAAAGTTTTTCCGATTACAATTGTTTTTAAAGAAAACCAAAACCCTTGTAGGGCTTTAAAAACTATTCTATTCCCTTCAGTAATTTCGCATTAATTAGAAACGAAAACACACCTTTTATTTAGAAATAACAAATGGCAAAAAGTGTTATCAATTTTCAGCAGAAAATATGGCAAACATTTTAATTAGTAAGCAAAAGCAAAAAAAATGTACATCTCATCAATTTTAATTACTATCAGATATTGTATTTATAATTGGCAACTAAAATACCCAGAATTGGCATTTTATTTATCGTTTTATTAAAAACTGGCATTTAATAAGCTCACATGTGGATCAAATCTTCAGCATTTAATTTCAAATGAATATTATTTTGTCAAATGCGCTTCAAGTATTTTGTGAGTGTCAGTCAGTGATTTCTGTTTCGATTTTTCGATTATTTTTTGTGAGCATTGTGGCCATGAGAGTCCTTTCATTCCCCAGAGTCCGCTTTGTCCTCGGGGGGTGTCGGGGAACAAACAAAGCCGGACACAAATCATGGACAGACGAGCAATTTATGCGTTTTCATTTGCCGCCCGATTTCCTTTCTCCTTTCTCCAGAGTGACACATTCCCTTCCAGCCAGACATTTCTAGCCGAAAATTTCCATTTCCGCTGGAAAATGAAGGGAAATCTTTAAACGGAATTGAAAATTAATCAAAACGAGAACGTTAAATTCATTTCCTTCACGGCCAAGAAACATTTTCCGCTCGTGCCCTTCGCAAAGTTGGAAAAAAGTTGCCTAGTCATTTGAAAAATTTGAATATGGAAATCTTCCCGCTTTTCCGGTTTGCCGGTGGACTGGGATCGGAAAAATTATGAAAAAGTTCCAGGAATTGTTTGATATTGAATCGCCGGGCTTGCAACCCATTTTTTGTTTTAGGTTTTTTATTGCTCGCTGGTCTCCTGCCGTAAAGGGCAGCAGGCGGGCTGACTGTGATAGAGTGTCTCCACCAGGAGGTCCCATCGTCATGAGTTGGCAACATTTATTTTTCCAGAAAAGTCCTCCGAGACAGCGGGAGTTTCCCAGCAACTTTTTATAAGCTGGCCGGCTAAATGATTTTGATTATTTCAAATTGATGAGCAGACAGACAGCTTAACTTAAAAATTATTGAGTTATTGAAAAGACTCATAAATATTGTGTGAAATTAGTGTTTTTTTTATTTGTAAAATAACATTTGTTATGCAAATCATATAAAATCTTCATAAACGTTGTGTGCGCAATGTGAGAATTGCATAGGTGTCTTGAAGATCGAATAGATTTTCGAGTAGATTCAAGAAGGGATGAGTTGAGTCGATCAATGCAGAGCAATTATTGTAGCTTTCCTGTTCCCATAGGAATATCCTGTGTTTTCCTTTTCTAGTGTGGATTTGCACTCAAGTGCTAATAAGTAAGTTTTCCGTTCCTGTGTAGAAGAGTAATTATTGATTAAAATCGTTGCTTATCCTGTGTCCAAGTCGCTTCAGACTTTCTCCAGTGTAGTAGAGTGTGATTCTTTCTGTGTTCTGCGCTCCGGTGTTATGAAGTTCATGATGATTGAGTATTGAACCATTGTGTGTCCCTAAATTCAGCACGTTTGAGGTGTTTAGGTCTAGATTCAAGATTCTAGATTAGCAGCAACGTTGGAATTGTTCAGCACCAAATAGGTAACCCAGTGTCTTCGGCTTTTCAGCCGTAAATGTTTCACAGCAACATCGTATACCTGTGGCCAGGTTCCATCAACACCACCAACATAAATGTCTTCAGTGTTTCCAAAATGTGCTCCAATATTTACGAATCGCGCCTCGGCATGAAGCTTGATTGAGAATCAGCTTGATTGAGGGCTTATTCCGCGCCAGAGTTACCATCTGGCTCGAGCACCAAAGACCGTCACAGCTCTGGCCTCGAGCCAGAGTGGGCTTGATTAAGGTGTGCTTGAATTCGAACGTTACTTTCTGTATTGCGTTGCAATAGAGGATTAAATTTCATTTGAAAGACTTGATACTTGGATTTGATCTTGCTTTGTTCTAAACGGTATGTTTCATTTTGTCCAGTGTATGGCTCATGGTGGGTGTAACTTTTCAGTTTGATTTCTCGGTCTCATCGAAATCGTTTTCAATCTTTTCCTTTTTCTCATTTATCACTGTGTTATATAGGAGTTGCTCCTTCATTTCGTAGTCCTGTTCTTCCAACTTTAGGGGAGCATCGTCCCCTGGAGTGTGGGTTAACTCCTGCGATTCTTTTAGTTCCTGTACATCCTTTAGTTCTTCCTGTTGCGGCAGCTTGGGCAGACCTTGATCTTTGTCGTCATCCTCCTCGGCGTATTCGGAGTATTCGTCGTCCTCGGACTCGTCCATTAGGACATCGTTATTGTAGGAATCGTAGTAGTAGCTATCCTCCATTTCGTCGTCCTTCTCGTGCTTCCTGAGATACTCCTCGCGGGTCCTCGGCACTATGACGCCCTCGAGGCGCGCACCCTCGCTGGACTTCTGCGCCTGCTGGCGAATTATCTCCTCGTACTCCTTGTCCGCCCCCTTCGACTCCACCCAGCGACGGTACATCACCGCCGCCTCCACGTTGGCCGGGGACGAGGTGTTCGGCTCGTTCAGGAGCGAGATCACAGACAGCAAGATGGTGCGAACGGTCTGGGCTGGATTCCAGCGCTCGCACGGCAGCTCGCCGCTATTGGTGTGATCCGTGGGTGGATGGAGGATAGAGATGCACAGGGTGCCGCTGGAGTAGACGTTCGGATGCCAGACTTTGGACAGGAAGCACAGGCTCGGCGGCGAGTAGGGATAGTCGTTGGGAAACCGCATCCGGGCTTTGAAGTAGCCCCCTTCGTAGAGAGTCTCGGGTGGCCCAAAGATGCCCACCTCCCACTCGAAGAGGTTCTTCTCATCGAGCAGCTCCACGGTGAAGCCCTCGATCATCTGCTCCTGGAGGCGTTTGTATTCCACGGCCAGAGCCCTCTTGGCCATGCTCGAGCTGTAGGCCATCATTTCTTACCGAGACGAATCCTAAACGGGGAAAAACAATTCGATTATTCACTTTTATTAACTGGAATTTTTCACTAAATTTTCATACACGTTTCAGATCGAGTTCTGGCCAAAGCAGTTACTATTTCACTTCCGATTCCGTATCGAAATAATTTTTTTTTTATTTAATTTTTTGCACTTTTATCGAAAGAGGGATACTTTAGGTAACTTTTTTATCGAATCGGCTTCAGTTTTCACTTTTTTGTGGTATAGTTTATTTATGTTAAAAATGTAATTTTGTATTATTTTTTTTCTTTATATTTTAATGTTTTATCTTATTATGTGCTTCTGTCCCGAGCTCCGGGACTCGAATGAACAATTTTGTGGCGTTCAGTCGGAAGTCGAAAAATGGCTCTGCCAAAGCCTACTTGGATTTCGAATTTTTTAAATTTAGAATTTCAAGGCTACTTTGTTTTTCTGCTTTTAAAAATATACTATCCATTAAAATATATACTAAATATACTTTCCTCTCCTATATTTTGTAGGCCAAGGACTTCTAACACCGCTATGGGCTTGGCATCGATGAGCAAGAGGATGCTGGCAGTGCCCCTCGTGACCTTGGCGATCCTCGCCAGCTGCGGCTACACCGTGGATGCCTACTCCAGTGCGTATATGTGATGTTTTTGTGTGAAAGAACCAGAGGTTTTCTCCCCAGAAAAGCGACGGTTATCCAAGTTTTGAGTTCCTCTTTTTGTTGTTTAACCGAAAACCCTTTAAAAAGTTGTTCCCTCCCAAGAAAAATTCATGCCTTCATCAAAGCTCCATCATTGTCATTTGAGAAATATGAAACCCAAGTAATTCCAGTTCTTAAGCAGGTTTATAATTTATTCTTTTCCGTTTTATTTTGATTTTTATGTATGATTTTCCACCTGTACAACCTGTACAACCAACAACCAACAACCTCCAACCAACATAACCACATACACTGATACTGATACCAAAATCCAAACGATATACAAATACCAAAAAAACCAAACCCTGAAAATATAAAGAGTACGGTCGTGGATGTGGGGACATCGGGTGCCTGCCCACCGAGGAGTGCATCATCACCAGCGATTCGTGCAGCTACAACCAAAGGGACGGAAAGGACTGCGGCAGCTACCCGACCTGCAAGCGAAGGTCCTCGGGAGGATCCTCCAACAGCCCCAACTTGGCCTCGCCCTCGGCCAATCCGTCAGGTATTTACCAAATGGATACTCTCTCTTTGAATTTCTCATTGTGCCCGCCTGGGCGGAGTTGTCGGGCTTTTCTCTCGGATTGGCATCGTGTTTGGTTCCCAAAAAAGCTATAAAAAACAAAATAATACCCTTGAGATGCGGGGCCTTAATCGGTGGATAAGCGGGTCTACAAAATGAGCCCGACTTCGGACACCGAAGATCATAGATGGCAGAGTTCTGGTAGATTTTAGACTCCGAGTTCTTACAATAGTATTTTGTTTAAATGCAATTTTAACTTTCTTTTTCCCAAATATGGTATTTCTTTTACCAAAAACTCTGCCACTCTAAACACAAAATCCTAAAAAGAAACATTCTATTTTGTTGTGATTTTAATTTGTTTATGTTCTGGGCCCTTCGTACATAATTTGGTTACCTTTAACGATCGGTTTTACCTTTTTTTTTCGAAACAAAAACGTACTGTTACTGAAGTGTTAAGTTTTAAAATGCGATCACACCAAGCACACCTTTAAACACAAAAACCACCCAAACCACATCGAATAACAAGAAAACCAACACCAAAATCATACACCACCCTGCACACACACCGAATGCTTTTTTGCCAACTCAATAAATTTAACAATCAATCAATCAAACAACCAAGCAATCAATCAAACAATCAATCAATCAATCAATCACTCGCTCGCTCGCTCATTCATCGCCTCATTCGCTCTAAATGGCTTCCAAAGTACTCGACCCGCCTCGAATGCTACAAAATGCACCCGGCCAAGCCCTGCGGCTCTTTTTCTCACTCCGCACCCCGCACCGCTTATTTTTGCATGAAATTTCGAGTAATAATTTTGTAATAAATAATAATAGGGCAGAAAATGCTTTCTATAATTTGGTATTTCATTTCTAATACCACAAAGAAGGATTTAGCTTACGAAAATCTGCATGTAAGCCCTTTTTTACAACTGAACTTAATTTGTTTCAAGGCTCTATGGAGTCCTTTATTTTGGCATTATTTCTATACTACTTAAACCATTTATTTTGAGAAAAAGAGCTAGCAGGCTTGGGCAGAATCATGGCAAAGACCAACATTAACTAAAAACAACATTGCTTTTCTTTGGTCTATGCATTGCATCCGGCTGGATTATTAACCAAACCACAAAAACCAAAAACTAACTAATAAACAGGATCAAGCTTGGGCCAAGGACCTGAGAATAATATCTTTGCACCCGCCTCATCGAACCCCACGCTGAATACTTACACCTACAACAACAATCACCAATCGAACGGGGACGGCCTTTCCGGTTTGGGGATTAACGGAAACGGAAACGGCCACGGTCACGGAAACGGCAATCATGGCGGTGGCAACGGGGATCGCGATCGAGAGAGAGACAAGAGTCCCGGAAACATCAATAGTGGAACAGCGGGAGCGAGCTCAACGGGAATAATCGATCCGCATTACGTGTTCGGGGCCAAGCACCATATGCCCATCATACCCAATATGCCCATCTTTCCGTACAACTCGCCCACGTCGGCGCCCTCGTTCCAGCAATTCCCCCAACCCAACCATCCAGGTAGCGTCCTCAATCCCGGCTACCCGATGCTCGGCCTCCAGCCGGTGAACCCGTACAATCCGCCCTTCGTCTTCGGCCAGCCAACCTTCTACGGCGGACCCACCGGCGGCACTGGCGGCAGTGGCGTCGGCGGTTCGTCCGGCTCCGGGGGCAGCGTCTCCGCCGGCGGCCTTGGCCTGCCCAGCTCGACGCTGGGCATCCTTGGCGGCGGCGGCGGCGGTCTGGCCCCCTACGGTAGCAACTATCAGGGCTACCAGAGCCAGCACTCGAATGCCAATATGTACAACAAGCCGCCGCCGCAGTATCAGAATCAGAACCAACAGAATCCCTACAACCGGCGTACCCAGGCGCATCCTTCGGCAGCCGGGCAGCTCGGCTCATCCAGGCTCTACCTTCAGGTCCTGGCCATCGGGCTCATCCTCGGCCAGCTGCGCACGTAATAGGCCAGAACGGAGCAGCAGTTTCAGTGTCGGTTTTGGTTTCGCTTTTAGTTTTCAGTTTTAGTTACCTTAGATTCGCTAAAACGCAGGAATCGCTACGACCACCATGTTACCCTGGAAAAATCAAACAATCGCAAACAATTAGATCACAAGGCTCCAAGAAGGCGACCATTTTCACTTGATTCAAGGATTCAAAAGTTTGTTTTCGAAGGAAAGCATTACAGGAAGTACAGGTTATATCTTACAGTTACAGAAAATAATACACGAAACACATTATTGGCTTAAGTAATAAATTAAAAAACAAACAAAAATAGAAAAATACATGAATCGAATCGAATATGAATGTAAAAAATCAACAAAAACCTTTTAGAATCAAGGTTTCAATTTATTAATCAAAAAGCAGCAAAAAACAAGTGAAAATGGAAGCCTGTCTAGGAGTTAAGCTTTTTATTTTTATTGTACTTATGATTTAAACTTCTGTCTCGTATTTCTAATCACTGATTGATAATTGATGTATTTTTCTTTTTAATTTTTGTGCTAATAAGCAAACGCAGTGGCAGTGGCAGTAGCAGTTGCAGTGGCATGGAAAAATATCATGTTTTCGGCTAAAATACAATGGAAAAAGTACTTAATGTTAAATATTTGTGGTAGATTTAGTTTTTCGGACAGATCTCCAACACATTTTAGCCCTTTAGGCATTTGCAGTTGCATTTTAATTACAGCATCACTTCGTTTTAGTCTGGCTGGCACACACTTCGTATACGTAATTTCAATTTAATATTGTGTACGGACAGCAAAGAGCAGAGGACCAACAACAAACGGGGAGTGGGGGGATGGAGTTCATTTGTCAGTCAAGAGGAACTTTCATGGCGCCCCTCGTGCAGGGCCCTCCTTCCCAAGAGGGAAGCTGCTCTTTTTTGCAGCTCAATTAAATTGGAATTTAATTTCGGGCTTAGACAGGAAGCCTCCGGTTTGAGGGACGGTTTGGACGGTTGGCCGGTTGGCCAGTTGGTGGAGCGTGGGAGCCTCCCTCAAGTCTGACCACTACACAGACGCACAGATACAAAGATAGAAAGATACACAGATACATGGCTGTATGGCTGGTTTAGCAACTTTGATGTTAATTTCATTTTTTTTCCGGGTGCTTCGAATTTGCGGTCAGTAGTCCGGAAATACCAACGATTTTTAGCCGCTAAAAGCGCCGCTGGCACTGCCACTGCCACTGCCTCTGCCGCTGCCACTGTCAGATACTTAGATGGATAGTGTTGTAGATACAAGATACGCATGTCAATCAAAAAATGCATAATGAGCTACATTTCGTATATACTATATATAAAAACAGAACAGAAACAAAAGAATAACAAAAACACATATAGAGTGAAGATTGAATGCAGAATGCACCAAGTGCGCTCGAATTCAGAGTTTTTTTTTTGCCCTTGATACATTATTGGAGTATAAATAAATAATTATTAATCACTGAAGCAATTTAAATGGATTAAATGCATTTTTAAAATCGAAAACTAGCCTAAGGTGTTTGAATCTAAACAAAAACCAAAACTAAAACTAATATTTAAGTGCTGCAAAATGCAAAGCTGGAAAACAAAAGCAGAATCAAAAATAGGAAATGCATTTACATTGCTAAAACAAAAAACTGCCAGAGATACAGAGATACAGAGATACAAAACAAAAATCAATTGAAGGCCAAACGACAAAAAAGAGCCCACTATTCAAACAAAAACTACTCACCACATCAGAAAAAATTAGAAAAAAATAACAAACAAATAACTTAATTAGTTTTGTCATCATTTTATTGGCTATACATTCTGATACAAGTATATATGTTTTTTTGTCAGTACAGAGAATATTTACTCCGTCCGTGTTCAGTTTGATTTTTGGGACATAAACTAACCTAATTTTTAATCTCTCAACCGGAATCATATGTAAACAGTATTAAAAATAAATTGGGGCAGGGAACGGGGATGGGGATGGGAATGGGGCTGGGGATGGGGATGGAAGGGCATGAGGACTAACTAAAATCATTACTTAAGATACAAGATACAAGATACCCGCATACAGATACGAATACCCTAACATACATCCTAACATACATAAAACACATACAAAACGGGCAGCAAACAATAAGTATTCGAGTATTTACTAATCAAAAAAAACAAAAAAAAAAACATTTAAAAGGAAAACCCACAAATTGTTGTAAATAGAATTACTAAGTGTATGAGTGTGAGGCTAGAAAACGAAGTATATATATTATATACATATTTAATATACTAAAGGCAAAGACTTAACTCTAGCTTAAGGCCGACAAACTCAAAGTTGTGTAGATTTTAATGTTTAAAAGAAAAACAAAGAAAACTGTGGAAAAGCAGAACTAAGCTAAGTTTAAAGAGGATCCTTTTTTGTTTGTTTAGTGTCCTAATATTTGTTTGTCTTTGTGTTTATTATTTTTATTTGTTATTATTTTTGTATCCCTGTTTTTTATGTTTCCGCTTTGTGGCTAACCAAAAACTGCTTGGAATACTGCTTTGCTGAAACTGCTTGCCCCCTAAAAAAAACGAAACAAAAAAATACAGAGGTGCACAGCCATAACTCATACGCCCCGAATGCCCCGAGTGCCCCGCAACCGGAAGCGGATGTGAACGGCGGTGGAGCCGGCGGTGGCTACGGCGGTGGCGGCAACAACCTACCGAACGGCGGCAGCGGTGGATACGGTGGTGGCTTCTCGGCTGGCGGTCATTCCCTCTATCCTAGTCTACCCAATTCTGGCGGTGGTGGCGGTGGCGGTGCCGGTGGAGCAGCTCCCTACAACCCGTACGGTGGCTACCAGCCCCAGCAACCCGGCGGCTATAATCCCGGTGGCTACAACCCGGGAGGCTATCAGCCCGCTCCGGGTGGATATCAGCCTCGTCCTGGCTACACTCCTCCGGCCCCTGGCTACGAAAACAACGGAGGCGGCGGTGGTGGCGGCCAAAAACCTAAGGACAAGGAAGGCGGCGGTTTCTTCTCCAATTTCTTTTCCAATCCGGCGGTGAGTCAAGCAGTATCCGGTATAATTGCAGGCCAGATCGCCAAGCAGCTGCAAGGCGGCGGTGCCAATGGAGGAGGAGGAGGAGGCGGCGGTGGAGCAGCAGGTGGTTACCAGCCTAATGGCGGCTATCAGCCCAGCGGCGGCTACGGCGGAGGATCCTCATCCGGCGGCGGCAGTGGTGGTGGTGGTGGAAGCAGTCTCCTCACCGGAATCCTGGGATCAGTCCTCTCCGGCGGCGGTGGTGGCAATGGAGGCGGCGGTGCCGGCGGCGGTGGAGCCAGCAGCTTCCTGGGCAGCCTGCTCAGTGGCGGAAACAACAATCGCGGCGGCGGCTCCGGTGGAGGAGGCTCCGGAGGTCTGGGCGAGATTTTCAACTCGAAGAACTTTGGAGGACTCTTCAGCGAGAACCCCAGGAGCTCCAGTTCCAATTCGGGCTCCGATTCCAGCTATGGAGGATCCAAAAGCTACCCCACCCAGGCTCCTGGCAACTATTATGGCTAAAAACTGAAAATTTCTTTTTTTTGCATACATTTTGGCAATATAATCAAATGAAGAACTTTCAACGAAATTAACTCAAACAATATTACAAACAAGACAAGAATATTAAATATATATACAAGACAGCATAAGCATATTATACGTAAACTATAATTGAAGATTATACAAATACCATACAATATATACAGAATAAATATACCCAAGCAGAAAAAAACAGACACACACGTAGACTTTCCCCAGACAAAACTAAAGTTAAATAAAAACAAGCAAATACCATTTGGAGTTCATTTGTAAATAGAGATTAAACTGAAATTATAAATTGAACAAGATAATAGAAATATACGTAAGAATTGAAAGCCAGTTTAAAAACTTTTTGTTTTCCTTTCGAGTGGAATCTGGGTTTAAGGTAAATTTGTACCTTAAATACCTTAAATAGGGTGTAAGTATACCTTGGAAATAGCTCTATTATTGCCATAACGATGCCAAACCGATCATAACTTTGTAAGAGGCTAATGGCGGAGGGTAAGTAGATTTTAGAACTTTTGGAGAGTCTCGAAAAAGAAAAGTTCTGAAAAATTGTACTCTGCCAGCTCCCAAATGGCATTGGATTTCCCTTTCACCTGTCGGCCTGTCCTGGCCTGGCCTGGCCCACAGGACGCGTAGTCCTGTTCTTGGCAGTAGACCACGCCCCATTTTAGGCTATGTCGGGGGAAAAAATTGGAGGACATTGGAGTATGTTTGCTTTTTGTTTGTTCTTTGTATTGTTATTAAGTATTTTATTTTTAAGTTTTACATTTTCTTATACCGTATGTTTTATATTTTTGGTAAATGTTGAATGATATTTAATCCAAGCCCCCGACTACGCCACTGCGCTGTCCCGTTAGTGTTGCAGTTGCCAGTGTTGCTGTTGCTGTTGGTGCTTTTCTGCAACAATATATTATTCGCTAAGCTTCTCAACTATGCAGCCAAACAGAGGGGGGCGACTGGGTGGCCATTTGGCTTTGGCTCTGGTTAACCGACTACCGTTTTGTAATTTATTTAAGTAATAAAATAAATATATGTACGTTATACGTACATTGCGCACCTGCCCGGCTGAAGCTGAAGACCTGAAGAGGTCCGCCGTGAAGCGAAGTGTGCAGAAAAGTGGCAAAGAGAGAGTGCACAGAGGAATACATACATACATGCAGACACACACATATGCCACATTGCAACGCAGGACGCACGGGAAATCCCTGGCAGAAAGGACGCAAAGGAGCCAGAGCAGGCGCTGAATCCTGAGCTGGATGCGTTAGTGGGTTTGTTGTCAAGCGAAAGAGCGCTTCAAGTGCTCGAAGCACCCACTTGGCCAAAGTGAATTTAGTGTCAAGTGCAGGAAAATGTGAAAAGCAGCTGCGAGTTAGTTTTTCATATTTAAGCAGCACTTCACCTAGCAGCAGCAGTAGCAGCGGCAGCGGCAGCGGCAGCTACATCAATGCCAGAAAGCGGCACACACTGATTCGTTGTCCATTCTAACCTTTTTCTCCTAAAAATTTCATATTCCGGGAAGTTTGCGAAACCCTAATGCAGATCGAATATTAAAAAAGTAAAATTTGTTCATCATTGATAGAAAATATCTCGGCCATTTCCCAACCGATTTTAATACTAAATACCATTCCCAAAACAGGACTTGAAACTTTATTGATCTAAGATAAAAGATCGGAGAAATTGAAAAAAAATATTTTTTCGTTTTTTTGAAAAAATCATGATGGTACCCCTTTCAAAATTTTGAAAAATCGTCCCAATTTTTTTTGTTTAGTTCCTCGGATTCTTTGATGCAGATTAAAGCAGACTGAAGCCCTGATTCCTGAATGGTATTTCGTTTTGAAATCGGTTAGAAAATGACTAAAATATACACTGTTAACCGTTTAAAAAAATCGGTTTTTTGGAATGTAAATTTCCTCATTTTTTGAAGTTTAAAAATCCGAATTTTCTGCTCAGTTTTGTGCGAATATCTTTGCTAATAGGAATCCGATTTTGAAACGGAATACCATTTATGAATCAGGGTTTAAATACCCTTCGATTCTTTATAAAATATCGGGAAAGAAGAGCAAAAAAAATTTGATCGATTTTTTGAAAAAAATCATGATGGTACCCCTGTCAAAATTTTGAAAAATCGTCCCAATTTTTTTTGTTTAGTTCCTCGGATTCTTTGATGCAGATCGAAGCAGACTGAAGCCCTGATTCTTGAATGGTATTTTGTTTTGAAATCGGTTAGAAAATGACTAAAATATACACTGTTAACCGTTTAAAAAAATCGGTTTTTTGGAATGTAAATTATACATATGTGGATATGTCGTCATCCCTGGGTTAGAGGAGGTGTCCCAGACGGCTATTTTGGGGTGAGTATCGATCCGCGCAGTAGGGACTGCAAACTGTACCTACTGAGACAAATCCATCATTCAACAGAGGTCCTGGTGCGACGAACGACATTGGGAAATCCCAAGTAAGTATCATAATAGCCTGCCTTATTGTCCGTTTCAATGTATATAAATGTATGAACTTTTAGTTTCCAGTTAGGACTTTTCGGCGGGGCCACAAGATCACCATGTTGCCAGCCATTATTTTGATACAATGTTGCAAAGAACACAGCATCAACATATATTGCTGGAGATACTGACGCGGCAACATGTGCTTAGAAACATATGTTGTAGATACTCGTGCTGCAGCAATATGTTCCGGACACTTATGTTGTAGCAACATTGCAGCACAAGTCAGGTTCTGCTGATCAAGACTCTAATGTTGCAGCAACATTGCATCAAGCCAGTTCAGCAGCAACTGTTCGCGCCTCTTCATACCAGGACAGGACAACGATAGGTGAGTACCGTCGAAATATATGGGGTTTATTTGGTATATTATTGGGTATTAATGTTTTTTCCATTCCAGGAATGTTAATGTTTTGTTCCAGTAGTTCATGAACGTGGGTGAGGCAGAGACCACGTATGCCACGGACTGGTGGAAGTTTTCATGTTGGAGAGGTGTTCTAGCCGTTCATTTTCGGGTAATTATTGATCTGCACAATGAAAAGACCAAAATATTCGCTATTAAAAATATATAAACGTCAAAAATGTGAAAATCGATTATTTCATAAATTTGATCGCGAATATCTCGGGCATTTTCTGACCGATTCGGGAAACGAATGCCGTTCCGGAATCAGGGCTTCAAGCTCATTAAATTTGTAGGAAAATATCGGGAAACCCCAACAAAAAAAATTGACCCAATTGCAAAAAATCATGATGGTACCCCTTTCCAAAAATGCGAAAAATCGATCAAATTTTTTTTATTCCGTTTTCGGGATCCTTTGATGCAGTTTTAAAAATATTGAAGCTCTGATTAAAAAATGGTATTCCGTTCTAAAATCGGTGCACAAATGACCCAGAAATTCTTAAAAAACCAAAACAAAAATCGGGTTTTTTTTCAATTCTGGTATATTTAAAAAAAATCATTTTTTTATATTTTTGGTAGCGAATATCTTGGCCATTTTCCAACCGATTTCAAAAAGGCCTACCATTTCTGAATCAGGACTCTAAGCACCTTCTATCAGTGCCAAAAAATCGGGAGAATCGAACAAAAAAATTCGACCCGATTTTCGCAAAAAATCATGATGGTACCCCTTTCCAAAAATGCGAAAAATCGATCAAATTTTTTTTGTTCCGTTTTCAGAATCTTTTAATGCAGTTTTACAAATATTGAAGCTCTGATTAAAAAATGGTATTCCGTTTCCAAATCGGTGAAAAAATGGCCAAGATTTTCTAAAAAACGTGTTGATAAAAATCGAATTTTGGATTAAAAATGGTTTTTTTTATTTTATTTCACAGATTCACAGAATCGAGACCAAAATAAATAGTATAGGCTTCCAATGATCAATACGACAAATGGAGACGGATCTATCCATGGAGGACAACCAGGAGCTCTGCAACTAACCCCTCGACTTTATGAAAATTATGCGGTGAGTGGAAAAAAACGCTTCTTACCATTCAAACACTCACAAGCCTCTCTTATTTTGCAGATCCGGAGATGCCCCCTTTATAACCATATCCTGGCTGGTAGCAAGTCTGTCCGGAACCCCAAGCATTCCAGAAATAGGCACTGTCTCTACTTGGATCCAGGCTGTGGCAGACACCACTAAGCAGCAACAGAACGGAAACTCCCTCGGAAAAACATAATACTGGACAAGTGGAAGACGTGGACAAGACATTCCAGCGACATCACACGATGCTGCTTCCAGGTATAACTTCTATTTTATTATGCTTTTTCCATTACTATAAGCTGTATCCTTTTTTTTTAATTACTTATAATTATTTTTAAGCTTATTTTGTATTTAATTCCCTATATTTTAAGCATTTTCCTATGTAAATACATGTATCTGAAGTAGAATGTGTTCTTTATTTTCAATAAAACATGCTTAGATGTTTTATTGAAAATAAAGAACACATTCTACAAAAATTTTCCGAGTTTTCTTTCATTTTCCAGGTTTTTCCCCGAATTTTCCCCAAATTTTCCTGACTTTTCCCGAATTTCCCTGAATTTTCCTGAATTTTTCCAAATATTTCTGAATTTCCTTGAATTTCCCTGAATTTTCCTGAATTTTCCCAAATTTTCCTGATTTTTCCCGAATTTTCCTGAATTTTTCCGAATTTTAATAAATTTTTCAGAATTTTCCTGAATTTTAAAAATTTTAAAAACCCCAAAAATCGCCCTCCGACACTTCTGAAGTACCAGGCGAACAGAAATCAGCAGAAGGTGGATGCCAAATTTTTAATTTTTGGCGGGAAAAAAATTTGAATTTGAAAAAATACTAAAAAAAATTTTAACGGAAAAATACCAAAAAATGTAACGGAAAAATACCAGATTTAAATATTTTTTGGTATTTTTCCGTTAAAATTTTGGTATTTTTCCGTTAAATATTTTTTGGTATTTTTTCAAATTCAAATTTTTTTCCCGGCAAAAATTAAAAATTTGGCATCCACCTTCTGCTGATTTCTGTTCGCCTGGTACTTCAGAAGTGGCGGAGGGCGATTTTGGGGTTTTTACAATTTTTTAAAATTCAGAAAAATTCTGAAAAATTTAAAAAAATTAGGAAAAAATCAGGAAAATTCAGGAAAATGCAGAAAAATTCAGGAAAAATCGGGAAAATTCAGGAAAATTCAGGAAAATTCAGGAAAATTCAGGAAAATTTGGAAAACTCGGGAAAATTCAGAAAAACTCGAAAAAATTTGGGAAAAATTCAGGGAAATTCGGGAAAATTCAAGAAAATTCGGGGAAATTTTGGGGAAACTTCGGGGCTAAACCTGGAAAATTCGGAGAAAAACCTGGAAAATGAAAGAAAACTCGGAATATTTGTGTAAACTGTGTCCTTTATTTTCAATAAAACGTGCCTACAAATACAGATACATGTATTTACATAGGAAAATGCTTAAAATATGGAAAAATAGGTGCTGTTCTGGATCTCCAGGATCTCCTACGGCTGCTCCAGGTGCTGCAGAAGGCTGGTCCAGGATCTGTCCAGGCTGGCCTAGACAGGTCCAGGATCCGTCCAGGGTGGCCTAGGCAGGTTCAGGATCCGTCCAGGCTAGCCTGGGCTGGTCCAGGGTGGCCTAGGAAGGTCCAGGGTGGACTAGGCAGGTCCAGGCGCCGTCCAGGCTAGCCTAGGCAGGTCCAGGGTGGCCTGGGCTGGTCCAGGATCCGTCCAGGCTGGCCTAGCCAGGTCTAAGGTCCATCCAGGCTGGCCTAGCCAGGTCTAGGATCCATCCAGGCTGGCCTAGCCAGGTCCAGGATCCGTCCAGGCTGGCCTAGCCAGGTCCAGGGTCCGTCCAGGCTGGCCTAGCCAGGTCCAGGATCCGTCCAGGGTGGCCTAGGCAGGTTCAGGATCCGTCCAGGCTGGCCTAGGCAGGTCCAGGGTGGCCTAGGCAGCTCCAGGGTGGCCTAGGCAGGTCCAGGGGGCGTCCAGGCTAGCCTAGGCAGGTCCAGGGTGGCCTAGGCAGGTCCAGGCGCCGTCCAGGCTAGCCTAGGCAGGTCCAGGGTGGCCTGGGCTGGTCCAGGATCCGTCCAGGCTGGCCTAGCCAGGTCTAGGATCCATCCAGGCTGGCCTAGCCAGGTCTAGGGTCCATCCAGGCTGGCCTAGCCAGGTCCAGGATCCGTCCAGGGTGGCCTAGGCAGGTCCAGGGCCCGTCCAGGCTGGCCTAGACAGGTCCAGGATCCGTCCAGGGTGGCCTAGGCAGGTCCAGGCGCCGTCCAGGCTGGCCTAGCCAGGTCCAGGATCCGTCCAGGGTGGCCTAGCCAGGTCCAGGGCCCGTCCAGGCTGGCCTAGCCAGGTCCAGGATCCGTCCAGGGTGGCCTAGGCAGGTTCAGGATCCGTCCAGGCTAGCCTGGGCTGGTCCAGGGTGGCCTAGGAAGGTCCAGGGTGGCCTAGGCAGGTCCAGGCGCCGTCCAGGCTAGCCTAGGCAGGTCCAGGGTGGCCTGGGCGCCGTCCAGGCTAGCCTAGGCAGGTCCAGGGTGGCCTGGGCTGGTCCAGGGACCGTCTAGGCTAGCCTGGGCTGGTCCAGGGTGGCCTAGGAAGGTCCAGGGTGGCCTAGGCAGGTCCAGGCGCCGTCCAGGCTAGCCTAGGCAGGTCCAGGGTGGCCTGGGCTGGTCCAGGATCCGTCCAGGCTGGCCTAGCCAGGTCCAGGATCCGTCCAGGGTGGCCTAGGCAGGTCCAGGGGCCGTCCAGGCTGGCCTAGCCAGGTCCAGGATCCGTCCAGGGTGGCCTAGGCAGGTTCAGGATCCGTCCAGGCTAACCTGGGCTGGTCCAGGGTGGCCTAGGCAGGTCCAGGCGCCGTCCAGGCTAGCCTAGGCAGGTCCAGGGTGGCCTGGGCTGGTCCAGGATCCGTCCAGGCTGGCCTAGCCAGGTCTAGGATCCATCCAGGCTGGCCTAGCCAGGTCTAGGGTCCATCCAGGCTGGCCTAGCCAGGTCCAGGGTCCGTCCAGGCTGGCCTAGGCGGGTCCAGGGTGGCCTAGGCAGCTCCAGGGTGGCCTAGGCAGGTCCAGGCGCCGTCCAGGCTAGCCTAGGCAGGTCCAGGGTGGCCTAGGCAGGTCCAGGGTTGCCTAGGCAGGTCCAGGATCCGTCCAGGGTGGCCTAGCCAGGTCCAGGATCCGTCCAGGCTGGCCTAGCCAGGTCCAGGATCCGTCCAGGGTGGCCTAGGCAGGTTCAGGATCCGTCCAGGCTAGCCTGGGCTGGTCCAGGGTAGCCTAGGCAAGTCCAGGCGCCGTCCAGGCTAGCCTAGGCAGGTCCAGGGTGGCCTGGGCTGGTCCAGGATCCGTCCAGGCTGGCCTAGCCAGGTCTAGGATCCATCCAGGCTGGCCTAGCCAGGTCCAAGGCCCGTCCACGGTGGCCTAGGCAGGTCCAGGCGCCGTCCAGGCTAGCCTAGGCAGGTCCAGGGTGGCCTGGGCTGGTCCAGGATCCGTCCAGGCTGGCCTAGCCAGGTCTAGGGTCCATCCAGGCTGGCCTAGCCAGGTCCAGGGCCCGTCCAGGCTGGCCTAGCCAGGTCCAGGCTCCGTCCAGGCTAGCCTAGGCAGGTCCAGGGTGGCCTGGGAAGGTCCAGGGTGGCCTAGGCAGGTCCAGGCGCCGTCCAGGCTAGCCTAGGCAGGTCCAGGGTGGCCTGGGCTGGTCCAGGATCCGTCCAGGCTGGCCTAGCCAGGTCTAGGATCCATCCAGGCTGGCCTAGCCAGGTCCAAGGCCCGTCCACGGTGGCCTAGGCAGGTCCAGGCGCCGTCCAGGCTAGCCTAGGCAGGTCCAGGGTGGCCTGGGCTGGTCCAGGATCCGTCCAGGCTGGCCTAGCCAGGTCTAGGGTCCATCCAGGCTGGCCTAGCCAGGTCCAGGGCCCGTCCAGGCTGGCCTAGCCAGGTCCAGGATCCGTCCAGGGTGGCCTAGCCAGGTCCAGGGCCCGTCCAGGCTGGCCTAGCCAGGTCCAGGATCCGTCCAGGGTGGCCTAGGCAGGTCCAGGGACCGTCCAGGCTAGCCTGGGCTGGTCCAGGGTGGCCTAGGAAGGTCCAGGGTGGCCTAGGCAGGTCCAGGGTGGCCTAGGCAGGTCCAGGCGCCGTCCAGGCTAGCCTAGGCAGGTCCAGGGTGGCCTGGGCTGGTCCAGGATCCGTCCAGGCTGGCCTAGCCAGGTCTAGGATCCATCCAGGCTGGCCTAGCCAGGTCCAGGATCCGTCCGAGGTGGCACAGGCAGGTCCAGGGGCCGTCCAGGCTAGCCTAGGCAGGTCCAGGGTGGCCTAGGCAGGTCCAGGGTTGCCTAGGCAGGTCCAGGATCCGTCCGAGGTGGCCTAGGCAGGTCCAGGGGCCGTCCAGGCTGGCCTAGCCAGGTCCAGGATCCGTCCAGGGTGGCCTAGGCAGGTCCAGGGACCGTCCAGGCTAGCCTGGGCTGGTCCAGGGTGGCCTAGGAAGGTCCAGGGTGGCCTAGGCAGGTCCAGGCGCCGTCCAGGCTAGCCTAGGCAGGTCCAGGCTGGCCTAGCCAGGTCTAGGGTCCATCCAGGCTGGCCTAGCCAGGTCCAGGGCCCGTCCAGGCTGGCCTAGGCAGGTCCAGGATCCGTCCAGGGTGGCCTAGGCAGGTCCAGGGTGGCCTGGGCTGGTCCAGGATCCGTCCAGGGTGGCCTAGGCAGGTCCAGGCGCCGTCCAGGTTAGCCTAGGCAGGTCCAGGCGCCGTCCAGGTTAGCCTAGGCAGGTCCAGGGTAGCCTGGGCTGGTCCAGGATCCGTCCAGACTGGCCTAGCCAGGTCTAGGATCCATCCAGGCTGGCCTAGCCAGGTCCAAGGCCCGTCCAGGGTGGCCTAGGCAGGTCCAGGATCCGTCCGAGGTGGCCTAGGCAGGTGCAGGGGCCGCCCAGGCTGGCCTAGCCAGGTCCAGGATCCGTCCAGGGTGGCCTAGGCAGGTTCAGGATCCGTCCAGGGTGGCCTAGGCAGGTCCAGGGACCGTCCAGGCTAGCCTGGGCTGGTCCAGGGTGGCCTAGGAGGGTCCAGGGTGGCCTAGGCAGGTCCAGGCGCCGTCCAGGCTAGCCGAGGCAGGTCCAGGGTGGCCTAGCCAGGTCTAGGGTCCATCCAGGCTGGCCTAGCCAGGTCCAGCGTCCATCCAGGCTGGCCTAGCCAGGTCCAGGGTCCGTCCAGGCTGGCCTAGGCAGGTCCAGGGTGGCCTGGGCTGGTCCAGGATCCGTCCAGGGTGGCCTAGGCAGGTCCAGGCGCCGTCCAGGTTAGCCTAGGCAGGTCCAGGCGCCGTCCAGGTTAGCCTAGGCAGGTCCAGGGTAGCCTGGGCTGGTCCAGGATCCGTCCAGGCTGGCCTAGCCAGGTCTAGGATCCATCCAGGCTGGCCTAGCCAGGTCCAAGGCCCGTCCCGGCTGGCCTAGCCAGGTCCAGGATCCGTCCAGGGTGGCCTAGGCAGGTCCAGGGCCCGTCCAGGCTGGCCTAGCCAGGTCCAGGATCCGTCCAGGGTGGCCTAGGCAGGTCCAGGGACCGTCCAGGCTAGCCTGGGCTGGTCCAGGGTGGCCTAGGAAGGTCCAGGGTGGCCTAGGCAGGTCCAGGGTGGCCTAGGCAGGTCCAGGCGCCGTCCAGGCTAGCCTAGGCAGGTCCAGGGTGGCCTGGGCTGGTCCAGGATCCGTCCAGGCTGGCCTAGCCAGGTCTAGGATCCATCCAGGGTGGCCTGGGCTGGTCCAGGATCCGTCCGAGGTGGCACAGGCAGGTCCAGGGGCCGTCCAGGCTAGCCTAGGCAGGTCCAGGGTGGCCTAGGCAGGTCCAGGGTTGCCTAGGCAGGTCCAGGATCCGTCCGAGGTGGCCTAGGCAGGTGCAGGGGCCGTCCAGGCTGGCCTAGGCAGGTTCAGGATCCGTCCAGGCTGGCCTAGGCAGGTCCAGGGACCGTCCAGGCTAGCCAGGGCTGGTCCAGGGTGGCCTAGGAAGGTCCAGGGTGGCCTAGGCAGGTCCAGGCGCCGCCCAGGCTAGCCTAGGCAGGTCCAGGCTGGCCTAGCCAGGTCCAGCGTCCATCCAGGCTGGCCTAGCGAGGTCCAGGGCCCGTCCAGGCTGGCCTAGCCAGGTCCAGGGCCCGTCCAGGCTGGCCTAGCCAGGTCCAGGATCCGTCCAGGGTGGCCTAGGCAGGTCCAGGGTGGCCTGGGCTGGTCCAGGATCCGTCCAGGGTGGCCTAGGCAGGTCCAGGCGCCGTCCAGATTAGCCTAGGCAGGTCCAGGCGCCGTCCAGGTTAGCCTAGGCAGGTCCAGGGTGGCCTGGGCTGGTCCAGGATCCGTCCAGGCTGGCCTAGCCAGGTCTAGGATCCATCCAGGCTGGCCTAGCCAGGTCCAGGGCCCGTCCAGGGTGGCCTAGGCAGGTCCAGGATCCGTCCGAGGTGGCCTAGGCAGGTGCAGGGGCCGCCCAGGCTGGCCTAGCCAGGTCCAGGATCCGTCCAGGGTGGCCTAGGCAGGTTCAGGATCCGTCCAGGGTGGCCTAGGCAGGTCCAGGGACCGTCCAGGCTAGCCTGGGCTGGTCCAGGGTGGCCTAGGAAGGTCCAGGGTGGCCTAGGCAGGTCCAGGCGCCGTCCAGGCTAGCCTAGGCAGGTCCAGGGTGGCCTGGGCTGGTCCAGGATCCGTATTTTGCTCTCGATTCTGTGAATCTGTGAAATAAAATTAAAAAAAAAAACGTTTTTAATCCAAAATTCGATTTTTATCAACACGTTTTTTAGAAAATCTTGGCCATTTTTTCACCGATTTGGAAACGGAATACCATTTTTTAATCAGAGCTTCAATATATGTAAAACTGCATTAAAATATTCTGAAAACGGATCAAAAAAAATTTGATCGATTTTTCGCATTTTTGGAAAGGGGTACCATCATGATTTTTTGCGAAAATCGGGTCGAATTTTTTTGTTCGATTCTCCCGATTTTTTGGCACTGATAGAAGGTGCTTAGAGTCCTGATTCAGAAATGGTAGGCCTTTTTGAAATCGGTTGGAAAATGGCCAAGATATTCGCTACCAAAAATATAAAAAAATGATTTTTTTTAAATATACCAGAATTGAAAAAAAACCCGATTTTTGTTTTGGTTTTTTAAGAATTTCTGGGTCATTTGTGCACCGATTTTAGAACGGAATACCATTTTTGAATCAGAGCTTCAATATTTTTAAAACTGCATCAAAGGATCCCGAAAACGGAATAAAAAAAATTTGATCGATTTTTCGCATTTTTGGAAAGGGGTACCATCATGATTTTTTGCAAAAATTGGGTCAATTTTTTTGTTGGGGTTTCCCGATATTTTTCTACAAATTTAATGAGCTTGAAGCCCTGATTCCGGAACGGCATTCGTTTCCCGAATCGGTCAGAAAATGCCCGAGATATTCGCGATCAAATTTATGAAATAATCGATTTTCACATTTTTGACGTTTATATATTTTTAATAGCGAATATTTTGGTCTTTTCATTGTGCAGATCAATAATTACCCGAAAATGAACGGCTAGAACACCTCTCCAACATGAAAACTTCCACCAGTCCGTGGCATACGTGGTCTCTGCCTCACCCACGTTCATGAACTACTGGAACAATTACAGGCGGTTGCTTGGAACCTGGAATGGAAAAAACATTAATACCCAATAATATACCAAATAAACCCCATATATTTCGACGGTACTCACCTATCGTTGTCCTGTCCTGGTATGAAGAGGCGCGAACAGTTGCTGCTGAACTGGCTTGATGCAATGTT
Source organism: Drosophila ercepeae (assembly GCA_018150545.1). NCBI lineage: Eukaryota > Metazoa > Arthropoda > Insecta > Diptera > Drosophilidae > Drosophila > Drosophila ercepeae. The sequence continues at coordinate 10,191,381 of JAECWL010000197.1, read as the reverse complement.
GCTGCAACATAAGAGTCTTGATCAGCAGAACCTGACTTGTGCTGCAATGTTGCTACAACATAAGTGTCCGGAACATATTGCTGCAGCACGAGTATCTACAACATATGTTTCTAAGCACATGTTGCCGCGTCAGTATCTCCAGCAATATATGTTGATGCTGTGTTCTTTGCAACATTGTATCAAAATAATGGCTGGCAACATGGTGATCTTGTGGCCCCGCCGAAAAGTCCTAACTGGAAGCTAAAAGTTCATACATTTATATACATTGAAACGGACAATAAGGCAGGCTATTATGATACTTACTTGGGATTTCCCAATGTCGTTCGTCGCACCAGGACCTCTGTTGAATGATGGATTTGTCTCAGTAGGTACAGTTTGCAGTCCCTACTGCGCGGATCGATACTCACCCCAAAATAGCCGTCTGGGACACCTCCTCTAACCCAGGGATGACGACATATGTGGTTTCGAGCTCAACCCAAGGAGGATCTTCAGCTTCGCGTCGCCGATCTTGCTTTCGGGGCAGGGACCATCCGGAAGCCACCCGCTATGCATCGTATATACATTGCCGCCTCTTTAAGTAGCTATAGTCTAGTATAGACTATTATGTATGAAATCTGAAATATAAATGTTTAAAAGGTTTATTGTGTGTTTTATTCAGGAGGGAATATTTTCAGGATCGGTGTTGGTCGCAGTGGTATTTTTTTCATTTCCTGTGAACTATTTATTGAATATCTCGGCTATTTCTAAACCGATTTGGGAACGAAGTACCATTTTGCAATAGGAACTTCATTACGCGTCGATTTGCATTAAAATTTATAAAAAGTCACACAAAAAAATTTCGACCAATTTTTGCAATTTTTGACAGGGGTACCATCATGATTTTTTCAAAAAATCGATCAAATTTTTTTTGCTCTTCTTTCCCGATATTTTATAAAGAATCGAAGGGTATTTAAACCCTGATTCATAAATGGTATTCCGTTTCAAAATCGGATTCCTATTAGCAAAGATATTCGCACAAAACTGAGCAGAAAATTCGGATTTTTAAACTTCAAAAAATGAGGAAATTTACATTCCAAAAAACCGATTTTTTTAAACGGTTAACAGTGTATATTTTAGTCATTTTCAAACCGATTTCAAAACGAAATACCATTCTGGAATCAGGGCTTCAGTCTGCTTTAATCTGCATCAAAGAATCCGAGGAACTAAACAAAAAAAATTGGGACGATTTTTCAAAATTTTGAAAGGGGTACCATCATGATTTTTTTCAAAAAATCGATCAAATTTTTTTTGCTCTCCTTTCCCGATATTTTATAGAGAATCGAAGGGTATTTAAACCCTGATTCATAAATGGTATTCCGTTTCAAAATCGGATTCCTATTAGCAAAGATATTCGCACAAAACTGAGCAGAAAATTCGGATTTTTAAACTTCAAAAAATGAGGAAATTTACATTCCAAAAAACCGATTTTTTTAAACGGTTAACAGTGTATATTTTAGTCATTTTCTAACCGATCTCAAAACGAAATACCATTCAAGAATCAGGGCTTCAGTCTGCTTCGATCTGCATCAAAGAATCCGAGGAACTAAACAAAAAAAATTGGGACGATTTTTCAAAATTTTGAAAGGGGTACCATCATGATTTTTTCAAAAAATCGAACAAATTTTTTTTGCTTATTTTCCACAATCTTTTGTCGCACATCGATAAAGCTTAAAGCCCTGATTTGGGAACGGTATCCTGTATATAAATCGGTTAGGAAATGGCGGAGATATTTGGTATTATTGATGAAAAAATACCAAAAAAACCAAACCATTTTTGGCTAGTGAAAAGGCTGCATTTCCTAATTCGCTAATCGATACTCACCTGAAAAAATAAATAAAATAACTAGTAATGTTGCGAATGATCGGAAACGATATGAAAAGTTTCAAAAGTATTTAATAAAAACAAATAAAAACGAACCTTTTAATAATTTTTGTAGTGAAGGAAGTCACTGTGCACGGCACAGTGCGCATTTTTAGAAAAGCAGTCGGTCCTTGGATAGGTCCTTTAGCTGGCAGATCCTTTAGGGCAAAACAATGACGCGCCGCATTTATGTGGAGGTGCCACCTACCCCTCCAACACCTTCGCTGCCTTAACCCCTCACTGGCCCAGGGAGCTCGTTTCATACCGGATGTCGTTGACTTTTCAAGTCGCATTAGAAGCGACACGGCGGCGTCGTGCATGGGCGGTGAGATTGGATATGGGTGGTTTTGGTGGGTTGCTCAGTTGCTGGTTTGGTGGGTTGCTGGGTTGGTTCAGTTTCTCAGTGGCTCAGTGCTTGGGTGGCTGAATGGTTTTTGGTCGGACTGTGGGTGAAGTGCACCCCTGGCGGGGCATAAAAATACATGTAAGAGGCTTTCAGCTTATTGTTTGGCACTGTCGCGTTTTTATGATTGCACGCAAGACTTTCGCCCGGCTTAATTTTATTGATATTACACGTACTTGAAGTCGTCGACTTGAAGTCGACGGAGCCAGGTCGAAAACAGGAGCCACCAATCCTCAATACCCATCGTCTGGCTATTAATTTTTACGGCTTACGACTTACGGCACAGTTTCGCATAAACGCCCAGTGGATGCCTCCCACGCAGTTGATCAATATTTTAATACCTCTTGGTACTTAAAGCCGCGATTTATTATATATTTATGTTCTGCATCCTGGTTGGGCAAATTCAATTACGGTTTCATAATCAAGACCAGCACATCTGGATCACTTTAGCGGGATGATGCGATGTCTGAAAGATAATCAAAAGGAAAGTTGAATAGTTTTCGTCGGATTTTGTTTATGGAACAAGTTCTTGTTGCTCAAACAAAGCTTAATTGCCTAGCGCTTTGTGTGTTTTAAGAATAACAAACGATTAAATTATTAAACATTTGACATTCCTAAAAGATCTGCCGCTTTTCGCCCCCAAGGACCTCCACCAATTGGCTCCTAACAGCAACTATTTTATAACATGTGTATTATATGGTTGTTTTTCTTGTTGCTGGGCAATAAAAGTGCTACAACTTAATTAATTAAGTGCAAATGATAAAAATGACCAAACAGCACGAAACGCAATAGCAACAAGCAAGCCAAACGGAGAGAGAAAAAACTAATTAAGTTTTATGTGCAATTTTCGTGGCTGAAAAGTTTCGTTTGTGTGGCAATACTGTGTGTTGGTGTGTGGCACACATAGGCGGTGTGTGGGAGGAGCCCTAGAAGGGCGGGTAGAATGTGGCACGTTACGTAGCCGTCACGTTCTGTTATTTATTTTGATAGTTTGCTGTAGCTGCAGCAGTGCTTTCTCATTGTCTCTGCCTCTATTTGTAGCCCACTCTTTATTTTATCCTATTTTACGTTCCTTTTTCGCTTTTCTCGCCCCGTTCTCCCCTCTCTTTCGATGGCCATGTCTCCCTCTCTTTCCAGCAGGAAATCTCTGCACTGACATTTGGCGCGATTAACGAAAGTTAAGCTTTGGTCCCGAAGTCTTTAATTTGTGGCCATTAGAGGATGGTCAACACAAATACGACATAAGAAGAGGGTGTGGGGGAAAGAGGCTATAAAAAGGGGATAGCAAGTGAAAAGGAAATAAAAGATAACAAATACTTTTGGCAGGATTTGGGGGAAGGATATAGGAATTCGAAAACCAACAAAACTTTTGACAGTAAACAAAAATTAATAACAAATATCCAAGCTTAAAGTTGACTAAGTCAGTTTGTTTTATTCCCCTAATCCTGTACTTTTTCCAGTGTATTGAAAATTCAACCACACAACATTCACAATCGACGAAAATTCCAGTAGGCAAAAATCCATTGCCTACTTATGTGGGCAACATCAGAAACATCAGCTCGTTGCCAAATTGAGTTGCGCATTATGGTCTGAAATTGGGTTGGGTTTCTCCTTTTTTTTGTGGGGGTCTCCTGAGTGGAGGAGGTTGAAGGAGGCGTGGCAGAAGGTTGGGGTCGTGTTGGCTTTGGCGTGTGTGTGCCCGTGTGTGGGTGAGCGGGTTGGCATTTTCCCCAAGAGCTGGAAAAACACACTGTTGGCCCCAGCGCTTGTTTACATGCGTTTGGCGCACTCGCCAGATAAATCAGCAGCAACATCACAACAGCAACACCAACAGCAACAGCAACAGCAAGTGCAACAACTGCAACAACTGCAACAGGCTGACTCTGATTTAGTCAAGCTGGATTGTTAAACTAAGAACTGCAACCACGGACATGGGTAAATTTGCAAAACAAACTTTCAACATTTTTCCTCGCTCTCTCAAATATTTAGAAAATCAGTGCAAGTATGGCTTTAAATATATAAGCTTTAGATTAGATTCAATTACTTTTCGATTAGCTTACGACCTTAACTTGCTTAGGCCCGAAACTCTACTCTTTTTCTCTAACGAAATTTCCAACTGAATGTTTTGTTATCCCAAACTCTCCCACATTTATGCCAGGAATTCAGTTGCATTCGAAGCTTGCCGGCAACATTGAGAAGTTGTTGAAAAATATTTGTCCTACGCCACACAGGACTTGAAGTTTCCCATCCATTTCAAACGCTCGACGCATGTGGAGGAGCTGGCAAACTTTCGACTTCGGCGCGCAAGTTACCTTGCAACTTTTTCATACCAAAAAAATAGAATAAAACAGTCGAGGAAATAGCCAAGAAAATATCAAGAAAATCCAGAAATTTGTTAACTTTAGACCAAAAAACTTTTCATTCCAAGGGAAGAGTGAAGAGTGAGAAAGGGTGATAAAGGCTTTCCTCATGGCTTCAAGTCCAATTTGGCAAATCGTCCGTTTTTGCAGGTGATAAATTTTGAAAGGAATTTTAATTGATTTCGACAAATTGAATTAAATTTGCGAGCTACTCCGGGTAGAGATGCTAAACTAGGTGTGAGCTACATCAAATATTAAATGTTCTGCCATTTGAGTTATCAAATTTGGCCAGTGACAAAATGTGCACTTTTTGTCACTTGCATGTGAGTTTCAATTAAAAATTTACTTATTTGCTCGACAAAGTTTTTGTGTGGCATTTAGCAGAAGAAGATGCTGGGAGGATTGGGGGATCGGGGATCGGGGCAGGCGTCTGAATCGAAAACTCAAATACCGAAATGCTCAAATACAAAACGACAGAACAGACAAATGAAGATGCCAAGTGCTTGGGATGAGTCGGGAAATGAAGTAGGGACCAGGGACTATATGGTAGAGCCGGAGCAGGAAATCAGAATGGTAAGGGTCTCGAGTTTTTTGGGCAGAAGAATGGGAATGGGAATGAATAAATTTCCAAGCAGTTGAAATGTTGAACCAAGCGAAGTTTCTGCTTTGTTTTGGCGCCTCAGCTCAGGCAACACACATAAAATGAGCAGGAATCAGGGAACAAGCAGGCACTTGAAGAAAATAATCACTATATACAGTACTGTTGGTAAACAATATATATATATTAATAGCTTAATAAATTGGGATTTGATCCTTAGTATTTGGAGTGGTGGTAAACGAAAGGATTAATGCATCTTTCTGCTATCCTTTTGTAGATATAACATTTTCCATGCATTGAGTTTCTATACAAATTTCATAGCATACTTTTTGGCTAACCCTAGTTTCTTTCAGTGCTGCCGCATCCAAAGACGATGCAATAGTTGGGAGCGACTGGAGCTGCCTGCGGTTTGTGGTGGCATCTTACTTGCAGCATACTTTGTACCCAACTGGAGGGCCAGGCAGGACGAGGCAGGCGGTAGGCACGAGGGGGAGTGGGCTGGAAAACTACAGTATTTGCGAGGGAAAAGGGTAACCGATCGGGGAAAAAGACATAACTACATAGAGCCTGGGCCTGTGTTCAAGTTTTGCAAAAGGCAGCAGCAGCAGAAGCAGCAGCCAAAGCCACAAAAATAAGAAGCGACGACAAAGTAAGGCAGAGTCTCCTCGGCCGCGCCCCCCTTGGTGCCGCCTCTGCTGCGAAAAATTAGAACCGCAAATCATTTTGAAAACAATGCATATGCCATGTCATATAAGTAGGCGGCGGGGGCGTGGGCGTGGCCGACGGGGAATGACACCGACTTTTCTTCGAAGGGGAAATGGAAATGGAAAAGAACGGCAAGCGGTGAGCGGGGAGCGGAAGGAAGGCGCAGACTTTGCCTTTCCAGGAAACTGCACAAAATTCTCATCTATTTAAGGATAACCGCAAACAAGCCGGATATCCGAGATTCAACCAATGCTAATTAGTCGGGTTGCGGCTTCTAATTGGGATTAGCATTTCTGCAAGAAGCAACTTGAACTTGTTCTGCGGATTCTTTGTGCGGATTCAACAGATCGTTAGCTCGTTATCAAAATAACTTGAATAAATACAAAGTCTGGGAGCCAGCTAGGTAATATATTCAAATTAATGCCTTTAACCATCAAAAATATCTAGCAATTTATGAGTTAATTAAAAGTAACAAATGCAAAATCCAAAGCCAAAATCCAAAGTCCACTTTTGACTATTCGCCGATACCCGAAAACCACAAAACCTCAACAAAATATGGAGCAAAAGACTAGAAAGAGGTGCAGATTTCTATGGAGAATGGACTATGTAGAATGGAGTATGGAAGGATATGGATTCCAGCCATGTTAATGTCGGCTCAGACATGTCTAACACTCGCTGGCTAAGCTGCAACTGCCACGGCCCCCTTGCACTCCGCCCCAAGGAGGCTTGCAATTTAATATTCATTTTGTGAAAAGCCCATTTACATTTTACGTTTGCCCTTTTTCGTTTTTCTCCACAACGCCCCGCCCCGCTCCGACGACACTCTCTTTTTTGCAATGTGTGTTGCACTTTCTTCTTCCGACCCCATTTGCCCCTCCCCTGAGTCCTGAGCCCTCAGCCCTGTGTAAAGGGTAGAGCAAGGGCGTAGGAAAGGACCCTCGGTTCAACACGGCGTATGCGTAATCTAAGCAGAGCTCTCTAGTTACTCCTTTCGGACTTTTTTTTTTGCCAGTGCCTTTTGTTTGACTTAATTCAACCGCAAAGGCACAAGGATGCGGGATACAGGACTACAGGACCAAAGGACGACTGGACTGTATACAATCCAAGGGATGCTGTGGGATATAGGGACAAGGATTTGCGTCCGTTGACCACTTGAAAAGATTTTTAGCCCGCTGTCCCGCCTTTTCCTTCCTTCAGATTTCCCGCTTTCCCTGATTTCCCCGCTCTTTTCTCTTTTCCCTGCCATCCCTATCCCTATCCCTCCCTTCTGGGACGGAAACCCGAGTGCAGCTGTTGATTTATACGCACTGGACCATGTCAATGTCGATGCCGATCCCGGGAAGCCCTAAGGGAAGCAATCATCGCCGGGTGCCATAACCAGATGTCCATGGAGTCCTTACACAGGGAGAAAAATAAATGGCCTCTAGGGGAAAGAAAGGCAAGGCCAGAGTCTAAAGGAAAATGCCAAAGGCTTCCTAAAAAAACCTTACTTCTTACCCAAAAAAATACCCAAAAATATAAAATAAAAAACATGCATTTTTTCTTACCATGTTAATTCATCCGATTTGGGTCCAGATCATAATCCATTCCGCGTTTTGGGTATCCGCTTGGCTGGTTTTCAGTTCGGTTCGAGGGCGTCAATAAAGAACCGATCCGGACACGCCCACTATTAGCTGGAAAGAGACCGAAATAGAGGGTTAGAAAGAGGCAGATAGAAGCCAAAATTGGGAAATTGCGAAATTGTTTTTTGCGGGTGGCGAAAATAGTCATTGAAATACTTATGGACAGTTAAATGTTTAATCAATGTCCTGCCATATGTGATAATTGAGGGTGTGGCAAGTGTCCTGCGAGGTGGTGTTGCAAATATTTGGCCGTTGGCCACAAAAACCGGGTTTACTGCCAACCAGCGAAAATGCAATTGAAATGCAAATATTAATTACAATCAAATGGCCAAGAGCACGGTGTGGCTTGTTAATTGCCGAAGTTAAGCGGGGTCTTGTGGCAAAGTTTAGAGCCTGCCCTCGCTGGTTGGCAGGGCAGCTCATGAACCGTTCACGCAACGTGTCGCGTTGTAAATAGAATTTGTGCATAATAAAATTATGCATTCATAAAGCAGCTGCAGTCGTAGGGCCATAAAACACTCGCTGAATGCAATTTTCATTCACCCAGCAGCCCCGTCAGCAGCCCCGTATTGTGCGGAAAGAGCGGCCGCTGAAATGGAAGGGAATCCTCCATGGCAATGCCCTGTACACCCCGCACTTTGTGTCTGATCCCACTGTCTGATTTCCCCCATTCAATTCGGAGCACAAGGCACAAGTCTATTCAGAGCAGAGTCGGCTCAGTCAGTCAGTCCATTTCCCCCGTTTCCACCCAAAACTACAACCTCGCACATGAAAACTTTAACCGCACACGCGTCTTTCAAATCAGACTTCCTGTCCAGAAACAGATGTCATTGAAGTTTATGAAATATTTCTATATAATTGCACAGAAAGGGGCGGCCTTTGTTGGCGGACAAAACAAAATTCTCTTCACTATAATTTATAAAAAACAGAAAGTCCCTAAGCTTACGAATTTTTCAATATTTTCCAAATTTAAATTTGTGATTCTGTTTCTGATTCTATTCCTGGTATTCTTCACAGGACGCGATCGGTTTTAGAACTCGCCGCGGTCGGCTTCCCGCTCCAGGCGGCGCTGGAAGGTCCTAGCCACCAAATTGTACGAGTCCATGAAGCGATCCATGCACATGTTGAGGCAACGCTGCTCCCTGGCCTGGAGAACCTCCGAGGGGCGATCGATGCACTTCCGGAAACAGTTGTCGCAGATCCGGTCCAGCATGTGGCGGACGCTGTCCATGATCGCCTGCTGCTGGACTTTCTCCCTGATCGATGCATTCAGACTCGAGCTGCCACTAGTATCCTCCATCCTTTTGTATTTTCTTACTTTTCTCGCTGGTTTTTTCAATAAATATATAATTTTTTTGTTCCCTTTAAAATTGTTGTGCAGCAGCTGCTGGTTTCTATTTGATTCAGACAGCCAGGTTTAAGTCGGGGCCTACTCGCTTTACTGCTCGAATTGCTCAGGTTTCCTAGCTACCTTGGATCTCAACCATAAACGGATTATAATGCGTGAGCTCCCCGCCCCATCGGTCGGACACCATCGCCGCCCCTGACCGCTGGCTGCCTACTTATGCCAGCCCAGTGCCGGGCAGTTAAACCGCTTACGGAAATTCCCAGCCCAGCTCCACCGATTGTCGCATTTCAGATTTGCTTTAAACGGTGCACTCGAAATAAAGTTGAAGATAAATTATAATAATTGAAGTGAAGTGATTCGATTAGTTCAAAAGTACAGTGCATTGAAACTATAGTATTAAGGCCTTTGTTTTGTGATAGAAATCCTTAAATATTTTAAGGATAATTCTCTTAAATATTCGTCTAAACAACTGTCAAAATATAAATACTCCAAATGCCGGGCTCGAGTATTTATTTTGCTCGAGTGTAGCCAGAAAGCGTGGTGCTTCCTGAGCTTTGTCGAGGCAAAAGTCCATTCTGTCACGTTTTATATTGATATTTAAAAAAAACAACATGCTGGGTAGGCGGCAGCGGTGCTGTGAAGGGGGTTGGTTGCTTTCGGGGCTTTGGAGCCGCAACTAACAACTAAACAAAATGGCAAAACAAATTTCTGCGCGTTTTATGCCGCTCAGCACGTAGGCGGCGGTAGGGTCGGTCAGAACCAGAGATGGGGAGGGATGGTTTGGCGAGGGAGAAATCTAGTGGAAAATCCAGGAAGAGGGGTAGGTTTGGGGATGGAAGAGCAAGTGCAAGTACTTTCCACGTGGCAGCCACGTAGCAAATGGCAGTGGCGAAACGGAAATTGCAATTGAGTGCAAATTGCAAGAAGAAAAGGGCTCACAGTTTGGGTCGTGAATTCTGCTCTTCTGCTTGCCACCCACTTCCTGTCACCCTGTCTGCCCTCTGCTTCCTCTTCTGATTCTGATTCTTCTTCTTGGCCATGCAGGACTCACTCAATTTTTAATGCCCGCAGTGATTTAAGCCCCCATCCCCCGCCCAGGCACGCAACGAGAACGAGCCAGAGACGAACTACCTCCGGGTAATGAATAAATCTGACCATCTTGAGTCATGCCACGCCCCCGGAGGCGGCTTTAATGATTAACCGCCGTCAGCCCCTGCGAAAGGTAAACAATACATCAACCACGCCCACCCACCCACACACACGTACTGGGAGTATTGGGAGTATCTTTGTTTGCCGGTTTGCCTGTTTGCCCGCCGCCTTCAACTTCATCGCCGTTTGTCACGTTCTTGGCGCGATTTTTATCGCCTGCAAGTCGCGCCGCCAGCAAGAAGGCTTTAATTAAATTTCACAATGAAAATTTCACACATTTTTGTGCCTTTTCAAGCGCAACGAGCGGAAAGCGGAATGCGGAATATTTTCAAATTAATATGGCCATAAAGCAGCTAAATATTCAGGCTAGTTTTCAGATTTCCGAATTTTTCAAGCATAAAAACTCACGGGGCGTATACGTAATATTACTAGTCCAGTAAATATTGATTCAAAGAGATTTTTAAGGGAATTTATCATAAAAAACTATATAAAACAAAATAACTATAACCAGAATTTTTTTCAAGCAGAAAAACCCACGGGGCGTATACGTAATATTACGTATACGTCCCATAGTCCAGTAAGTTTAGATTTAAAAATTAGGTTTCCAAGGGAATTTATCTCTATCGGGGGAACTCCACAAAATACTAGTCTTCTTAAACCGATTAAAATATATTCCTATTGGAATAGGGGAAGGTGAATATTTTCACCTTTTGATGCAGATCAATGGGGATTATCATCCTGATTCGTTAATGGTTTTCCGTTCCCACAAAGCTGATCAATAAAAAAAGTTCTTTGTCTTTAGTGTATATTTGTAATAGTGTATAATATTTTGGTACATAGCATTTGGTCGAAAACGATGTCAAGTCTTAAAATGTTTAGTGTTATTTAATGCATTACATTTGAAACCAAAAACTGTGTCTTTTTGTTTCTAACTAATTAAAATCTTCATCGGCGCCGGATCTAAACCCTGTTGATTCTTTATAAGTCTAAGACTTCGGATTCTGTCCTGGATTTCTTTGGCCTCTTGATACAGCCTTCCATAGTTTTCCTTGAGCTTGAACTTCGACTTGCCACGAACATATCCTTCCGTCTTTGTATGTAATTTGTGTATTATGTTTCTGAACTATTCCGTTAAAATTATTGAACAACTATTTTTATAATTTTATGTCATTTCTCTTCCGTGTGACCTGCGGCGCCGGTATTATTCTCTTCCTCCTACAACTACTTCCTCCTATATCTAACATATATAGCTTCTCATTCTAGTTAACTTGTTGCGATTCGTTGTTTTGATTAGGTTCTACGTTTTGGTTCTGATTCTGGTTCGGGTTCTGGGGTTGAGGTTCGATTCTATTCTCAACCATTGCGGTTTTGAGCTGCATCTTCCACTTGTCGACGCACATGGCCATGTGGAGGCTGTGCAAGTGTCCGGCTTCCTCCCGGAGGCGAGTCATCTCGATGGGTCCTTCGCGTATGGCCTGGATCAGGAGCTCCTTGGTCACCATTAGCATGGTGAAGATCCAAAAAATGTGGCTGTCCGAGGGCAAGGTGTGGATATAGAAGCGGTTCAGGCGCCAGGACACCTCTTCACAGAAACGCGGCAAGATGAAAGCAAGGCAGTACACTAGTTAAGGTTATTAATTAATATTAAATGGAAGAAAGAATAAGGCCTTTAGGCCTTGTCTCACCAATCTTGACGAAAGTACTGCAATCAATGCACATGAAAATCGCCCGCACCTCAATCACCACAAACATCACCAGGACACTGTAGGTCACCTCTCCTCCGAAAAGGATGTACTGCAAGGTGGCCATCCAGCGATTGATCCAAGTGCTGATCTTCACGGCCCATCTGTGGACCTTCTGCAAGGAGAGCCCGTAGCGCCGCGGATTGGCGATGATGTCCTCGTACGGACCGAACTGGACGTAGCCGCGTATGGCGCTATACAAGAGGGCATGGCCCAGGACCATCAGGCCCACCATTCCAAATAGCTTGAATATATTGGAGTCGGCCACTATCCCGATCCCCATGAAGCCAACTATAAACCAGGCGGCGCTGACCGCCGGCTCGCGCCAGCACAGAAGTTCCACCACAAAATCGGGCACCTTAATGCCACTCAAGCTCTCGTACAACTCACCCAAAGTATAGACTCCGGCTCGGTTGCCGTTATTGAAATTCATGCCTCGATTCATTGTGTTTTTGTATCGTGTTTTTGTGAAATTCTAAAAGCAGAATCGATTATTTTCACCCACTTTTTTTTATCGCACTAAACTTTCACTTTTTTTTCACTTACTTTGTAGTGTTTTATATCCAATTTTTCAAAAAATTAGAAAAGTAAACTAATTTTTAGGTTCGATGTGCTCTGTAGACGTAGAAATTGTGAGGGATAGGCTTGTGTAGCAAACACAGGAAAGCAGAAATTCGATTGAAACAAAAGTCACCGATTGCTTGAAACTAGATTTTCAAACAAGACTTGTAGTTTACAAAAATTGTTAGGAAAGAAGGTTCCAAGACACATTTAGATACAAAAAGGTAAGTCCTTTGTATATAATTCTATTTTAAGCTTCATCTTAAGGCCGCCAAATACAAAAAACTGTATACATTTCCTAATAAAAATGTTGTCTTAAACAAATTCTTGTGTGTTTTTTGGGGCGGTTGGGTTGTAGCTAATTTATTCATGGTCCTGGCGAGACGAGGCTTATCGCTCATCAAGCGGACTTTGCCAATGGACTTTGTCAATGCCGATGCGACCCCCCTCAGAATCCCCAATCCCCAATTTTTGTGAAACATCAAATATTTGCCCAGTTAGACCGAAAACACAAAAGGACTCAGGAGGACAAAGGCGAACCAAACGCGCCTGTGATCCGCCATCCGCTGTCCGCTGTCCGACATCCTGCGTATATGTTCGTAATAAATAAATAAAATGCCAATGAAATCGGGTCTCTAGAATGCCGAGGGGCAAAACAATATTGAACAGAATTAAAATACAACGACAGGGACAGTGAGTAGAGGGGTGCGAATAGAGGGGCGACACAAAAGTTTCGATGCTAAATGGAAAATGGTAAATGGAAAATGGGAAATTGAAATCGCTTTGGTTGCACTAATGAAATGCGATAAAATGAACTGAAAATCGAACCAAATTCAAACGGGAAAAGGGCGGACATTTTGCGCGGCCAATGGTTTTCGGGGAATTGTGCGGAAATTAGTAAAACTTTCTGTCAGCCATCGTGGGGGAGGAGTGTCAAGGATATAGTCCTTTTGGCGACTTCCTTTCCCTGGCTAATTTCCAGTGGCAGTGGCAGTGGCAGAGGCAGCCTCCAAATGTAAATCAAAACTGCAGCTCCAAGTGCCACACTAATTAGATTAAGTTGAGGCAGCAACAAGAGCAAGAAAGGCGGCAAAAAACCCAAAATACATATACAGTGAGTCACAAAAAGCTGTTGACAATTTGGAATTTTGTTTTTGCCCAACCTGATGAGGGAAATCTATATTGCAGTGAAAGAAACTATCAGAAAGATCGAGTTCTTGCTGTTTAGAGAACTTGGGGGAAGATCCTTGGGGAAGATACTTTTCTAACCAATCAATCTTCAATCTAGTTTCGTCTCTAGATTATCCTTTCCATAAAAAAGCTATAGATGATAGTTTTCCTTTAACTCTCCATCACTTTTTCTTGTAGTGTTTAAAAAGCGGAGATATAATTTGGAGTATATATAGCCCAGTTTATATATATTTTTGACTTGGCGCCAGAGTTTGTGAGTTTCTTGTCCCTGTCGCCCTGTCTCCCAGTCACCCAGTGTCCCTGTCCTCCTGTCTCCGCTGCTGCCACGTCTTGCTTAATTATTTCCTTGGGTAGAGCAAACAATCAACATAATTTCTGACACGCCTCCCACGCGACCAGCCTCCTTTAGCTTGGCTCGCTTTCGTCCTTGGCAGGATGGCGATGGCGATGGCAATGGCGATGGCGTGGCATGTCCTTGTTGGTGTTGTTCGTGACAAAATGAAAAATGCTCAAAGTTGCAAGTTGCGGATGAAACTTCTCATTAGCTGCAGCTTCTTCCAGTCCCAATTGATTGCTTTTTCTGGCCAGGCTAACAAAATTTCAATAGCCTTTAATCGTTGGCCATTTAGTCAAAGCAAAGTAAAAGCAAAAGCAAGAGCAAGGGGAAAGCATAGGAAAAGCATAGGAAAAGCATGGAAAAAGCATGGGAAAAGCAAAAGGTTAAACAGGTAAGGGTTACTTTCAGGGGTTGGGGACAGTTTGCTTTGGCAAAACACTTTCCCTTGTTTGCATTTAAATTTCGTTTTCAATATTACCGAGAAAGCTGCATAAATTATCTCCCACAAACTCAGCTGTTTTTCACCACTTTCCTACCACACTCGTATATACCATATAAATATCCCTGCGTGTGTACAACTATAACTATCGATCTCACTTAAGCCTCCTGGGTCCTGGTCCTGGTTCTGGCCATGGTCCTAGTCCTGGCCCTGGCCAGTCCCCCCCAACCTGTCTGGGCCATATGCAAACTGGCAATAAAATTTAAATATTTTGCATATAAATCAAATCGATGGAAATTTTCGGGACAAAGCAAGGTGCCCAAATACTCGTACACACACACACATGCCCATTTGTATCCTGTGGCCAGGATGTCGGTGTGTCTCACCGACACATGCCAGGCTAAAAGGATAAGAGGACAGGAGAGTTGGGTTTAGACGAGAGGGGGTGTGGTGGCGGCCTGGGTGGATGGGTGGATGGGTGCTTTTGCCTGAAGCGTCAGCGCCCCAAGGACCCGTTTCCATTTTGCCAATGCAGCTGGACAAGTGGATGGCCAGAATCAAATTCGAATAGAGTTGAGCAAAACTTGGAAGTTAAAGCATCAAATTATAGGAAGCAATATTTCAGAAACAAATCAAAGATTTCCATTTAATATTTAAAAGAAATTATAGTTGTTATTCTTTAAGTTACTTTTTGTAAACACTTTGTTCCTTTCCCCTCCAAAGTTACTAACAAGGACTTGTTATCCTTCTCCCCTAAAACCCATAAGCCTGAAGCCTAAACGATCACGTAGCCATAATCACTCCAAAGGCACCTCCATCGATCACACACTCCACTTTTGAGACACTCCACATTTGGCAGGTCCTTGAATTATCCTGCTACCTACGTTTCTCAACCGAGCATGACATTTCCATGATTTAGTGGATTTTGAGCGGCGTACCAAAAAAGGACAAACTAAATTGATTGAAAGGTTTTGTTCTATTAAATAAATTATGATTTTTGGATGTGGATATGTGAAACCTTTTTCTGTCTTTCGAGTTTGACAAATGGCATTTTGGAAGCCTCAAGGATAATGAAGATCTCTGGCCTGGATGGGGTGGATGAGCTGAATGGGCTGAAAGGTGTTCTGTCATATGAAACGTCTGGCAAATACTCACACACTCTAAAGCAGGCCAAAGCAGGCCAAAGCAGGATAATGGATAATGGATAATGGCCATTTGGACCCGCATATGTCCTGGCTACTGTTCTGGCTGCTGTCCTGGCTGGCTGGTGTTCCACCTTCATTTGCATCATTTGGTGTCTCCTAATGCAAGAAAATACTGACACTATCATCAGGACACTACCAGGAAGCCTTATACCAGACACGAGAGAAAAAAAGTGAGGGAAAAGGACATGCAACATTTCGTTTACGTCGAGTGCACTTTCGGTTACATTTATTACACAATTCCAATAAATAACATTTCGCAGGGCTTCCTGGTCTCTGGTTGGATGCTGTTGTTGCTGTTGCTGTTGCTTCCTTCTGGCCAACTTCTTGGCAGCCAGGACACCCGCACACTCACACAACCACACACAGACACAGACAGACAGAGAACGAGACAGACTTGGACAGAGCACGTCGGCAACGATTTTCTTTATGGTATTTACAACGGCATCGTCAGCTCGTCATCGTTTTGCCGCCGGGCCCGGCTTTCGAGTTGGGAATTACAGCGGGACGTTCAGGGCGGGAAGGCGCATGCAAGTTGAGTATTTTATTTACGAGTATTTTCCAACACTCCCACTTCCACTCCCACAAAGGAACAAAACGTGAATTGGCACGAAATCTTAATACGAAATTGCAAATGCTCTTCGAAGGTCTAGACTAGAAGGTTTCCTCATTTAAAGATTCAATTTTTATCTCTTTTTGAAAATAATAAAACCTATAAATGATATATTTCCATAAACATGATTAAAGAGCATTCAAAGTCCACAAGGCCTACAATATCCTTACAGGATGCCCTTCAAGTACTTTCGTATTTCTTGATATATACGAAAGCATATAAAATATATTGCATTTACGTATATTTTTGTGCAATAAATTAACGTGCTTTATTGATATTTAATATGATTTTATTTTATGCTTATTCCATTCGGTTATCACTGAACCCGAACCCGAACTCAACCTCAACCTGGACCTGGACCTGGACCTGAGCCTGGGCTCGTACTTTTGCACTTCAAGTGCTGTAAATTTGCCATTTAATTGACAGGCTGGAATCATAATTGCATTATTGTCCTTAAATCCGACTTTGTGGCGCAATTTGAATTTAAATTCAGTCGCTTCGATTGCTGCCAGAGCAGAATGCTCGGCAATGCCGGAGTTTTGCATATTTATGAAGTTATTGCAATGCCAACTGGCATAAACATATTCATTGAAAGAGGGGTGGCAAGGATTGTTTGATTTGCCACACTAACGAACAGTCAGAGTGTACATACATATATACTCGCATATCCACAATATACGTACTTATGTATATAGTTTCGGATATATAGGTGGGTGTGTTTATGCGCCAGAAGTGCACATTGTTTGCTATGCAAAGTTTGCCAGTCGCTGCTGCTTCGCTGGCTTCGCCTGATCCTTCTGTTTCTGGTTCGTCCTTCTTCTCCAGCCATTGCTTTTGGCCAAATATCAATAGCCTGGCTGAAAGGGAGCAAGGACCAAGTAGCAAGGACCAAGACCAAGGCGAGACGCATTCCACTTGCATATTTATATTTTACATGATTATGTTTAATTTCCTTCCTAATGTCCTTGGCATTCTCAGGACCTTCTGCAGGTTGCGGCATTTCCCTTAAAAGGAACTCAAACTCCACTTTGTGTGGAAGAATCGAAAGAGAAATCAGGTCTTGAGACCAAGACTCCTCAAAAACAATTCTGAAACCCAATTCAAGTCGCAAACTTGATTATACCTCTCTAATCCCGAATATCAAAATGCGTTAAAAATTCATCGAATTTGCCTCACCTTTGAGTATTATTTTATAGAAAAAACGAATCCCAAACCCCCAGTGTTACAAAATAAAAATACAAGTAGGCCTTGGATAAAATTTCCATGAAAAATCGAGCCCCTGGACAGAGGCAGAATACAGCATCAGTTTTAAGCCAGCTACCGAGCTGAACAGATCGGCTCCCAAATTTATTTTTTCGACAAAAAAATGTGTTAAAATTTTAGTTTGGTTTCCTTTTTATTTTTTTGTGGCTCCTGTCTTGTGCCTTTTGCTGTACAAAACACAAAAATCTGCTCAACTTAACAATGTTTTTCGTTTTGGCCCATTTGCATTTTCGATAAATTTATTGTTTTTGGCGATTAACTCGCCGTTGCTGCCCACCGATACCTTGGTTTGTATAAATAATCGAATTTTAAATAATCAATTTTATTATTCAGTGAGAATTTCATTCGCCAGCATATTAATTGTTGCTGTAAACCCCTGCTGATGTTGCTGCATTTTAATATCTTGTACCCACACAAATTCTCGATAAATCGAACCATGTTGCAGTATTTGAAGTAGCGTGCCACAGCCGCCACATGGCTTGGTGGCCACTTCGACTGCCATTTTTTTGTTCTTATCGTTCCTGACGAATTGCATTATTCCGCCGCTCCCATCCAGCGAAACGAGGATTTACACACTCTGGTCCATGGAGAGGATATCCAGGATCAGACAACAGAGAGACGGGCTACGCAGACCAGCCCCATCCCACCAAGTGTTAATCAAAGGCTGGCATCCCCTTCTTTTGGATGCCAGTCTTTTTTGTTTACCCCCAAGAAGCTTCTCAAACACTTGATTCAACAAGGAAGATATACACAGATTCGGCGAATCGGACACAGTTCAGACACTCGGACTATTGTAATGGAGAATCGATCAAACGGCCACCTACAAAGGCATTCTATACCACAAGAAGTAAACGAAAGGTTGGGCGAAGACCTGACCTCAGGATCGTGAAATGGCGACCGGACTACAAGTCCTTGATGTGGCAATAAGGACTTCACACGCAAACACTGCGGTTACTGACACTTTGGCGGATCCAGCCCTGGCGGAATCGTATTTTCCTATTCGGCTCAAGCAGCGGAACCTTTCGACCTTTCGACCTTTCGAATCGTATATTTTTTACACCATATATATATATTTTTTGGAGATTACCTACGAAATAAATGTTAAAAAGCTACTAGTGGGTTGTTTACTGATGGCTTTCCACAACAAAATAAAAACCAATCGAGTAAACTCTGGAATTGCAATCAAAAAGCGTAAACATTTTCTGGGCATTTAAGTAATTGAGCAATTCCAGAGCCCCACTGCCACTCGATTGTCAGGCTTTCGAGTTTTGCGACAATATCGATAACCTGTCACAATATCGTTATCCTTGATGGCCGATGGCCGATGGCCATTGCAGGACTACTGCCCACTGCCCCCTGCTTGCTGCCCACTGCCTGCTGCCATTTTTTGTGTGTTTCATTTGTTATTGATCCCCTGCAATGCCCTGCACCTTCATTTTGCAATTCATTTTCGCCATTCGCTGTTCGTAAATTAAAATTTATTTTCTGACAATTTTTTATTTAAAGGTTTTCCAACGCCTGCTCCTGCTCCTGAATTTGAGAGCGTCGTCTGGATAGCAGCTGCTCCCAAACGAATACACAAATTCGCACAAATTTCAGGACTTATTGGCAATCGGAGGAATACAAATAATGGACATTTTTAAGCTGGCAAAGGCAAATAAAGGGAATTAACTCGCATAATGCCTTTAAACAATTGCCATTATTATATAAAACTACTTGTATGTGGAAAATATTACTCTATAAGTCTTTTTGGCAGTTCAATATTAATAGAGATTCTTTTGAAATCAATAATTCGTGTAAGCCCATCTGGCGTATGCGTAATCTCTTGAAAAATAAATCAAGTATACGCCCGGGGAGCGCCAGTGAATACATTTGATTTCTTTTGTCCTTTAAGTAAGAGCATTTCGCTTTCCACTGTGCCCCGGCACACGCATTCTGCCTGCCCGTTGTTATCCTTTTTTATTGTTGTTCTTGTCACATTTATGCACACTTAATGGCAGCGACAATCGACCTATGAATGTCCTTAGCCTTGGCCATCGTGGGTCTGGGAGGAGGAGAGTGCCGAGAGTGGGGCTAAAGGGGTAGTGTGTGGGTGGCTGGCCCCAAAAATGAGCAAAAAGGAGCAGCAGCAGGACACACTCCACTGCTGCAGTTCCACAATGCGCCATTATGCTACCGAAGTACGAAACGAATTCCTCTTAAAACGAATAAAATGTATCCTGCTTCGAAGGATTTTGAGGATTTTTCAAATAAACCAACAGTATATTGATTTATTTGATGTGTAAAGAGAATGAAAAGTTGTCTTAAACATCGATTACAATTTTTGATAAACAATTTGAAAAAGTTTCAAAATTCTAGCTAAAATATTAAGTATTTTTGAAAGAGCTAGAAAAGTCAGATCCTTTTGTACCCAAGCAAGCCCTCTACCTTATATTCCCTTAATTTTTTAAGGTATTGAAACAATAAACAGAAATTGTTCTACCACCGACCGACCAGGGTTTCTCCTCGTTTGTTATTTTTTGGGCTCGGTTTTTCGGGTTTCTCGGCTCTTTTTGGTCCTTTTGGTCTTTTTGGTCATTTTGTCTGGCGGAGGAGCATATTGAAAAATTGTTGTTGTAGGAAAAACCCATTTGGCTATTGTTTGTCATACTTTGGACGGGCTGACGGGCTCACGGGCTGGCGTTGCCGATGCTTTTCCCCTATGCTTTTCCACCGAGTCCTGGCGCTCCTCCTGTTTCGGTTTCGGTTCCTGTTCCTCTTCCTGTTCCAGTTCCTGTTCCTGCTGCAGTGGATTTTCAATAAATGACTTATGTGTATACACCGCGGGGCTAACTGCTGCTTTCCACGTTTGTGTATAAGTGTGGGGTGTGTGGTGTGGGTGGGGGCTTATCCATCCCCCTCTCTCCCATCTCTCCCATCTCGTAGCCCCCAAAAATATCCTTCCCCCTTAACCCACTCCATTTGCCGGTCTGTTTGTGCTTTTAACGAGCCCAGCTGCGTGCCGGTTGCGAAAATCGCTTTTAAAAATAATAACAATGCTGTTTGCCACCCGTTACCGTTACACAGCCACGCCCCCTACGCCCTCTACTACCCCTCTATATCCACAATCTCATCTGGTTTTTAGCGCAAAATTCCGAGGCCAAAATAGAAGGGTTAACGAAATTGGCCAAGCCATTTAGTGTCGTCTAATGGGCGAGTTCTAAATGGGATCGCCACCACATTGGAAATGTGTCAGCGCCCGGTGGACAGGATTCAAAATCCAATCGAATATCTGTGTCAGTTGGCTCGAATGTTGGATTAATATGTTGGATAATCGGAATATTGGAGAGGATTTTTTGGTAGTTCTATATTATTTTTTATTAGTTGCTTGAAAGGTCTAGCAAGGGGATTCTGCATGAGTTTCCTCCTTTGGGCTTTTGCTTTTCGAACTCTTTTCATTTAAAAAGACTGTTGTTGGCTTTAAAGTCATTATTTTGTGAGAATTATGGTGGGAATTAGAAAATTTCTATCATCCCATCTCAGTTTAATTGGCTCTGTCCGAGAACTTTCCATTTAGTCTAGCCTTTGTTTTCGTTTGCATTTACTGGCACAACTACCTCCCAAAGTACATCTACAACTAATATCCTTGTTATCCCTAGTCGTCAGTCCTTAGTCAGTCCTCAGTCCTTAGTCCTCTTCTTTCTTTTTTATTATGTTTTTGCTATTTTTGCAGCTAATGAAAACATTTGTCGGAGCAGAACGAATACGAATACGAGTAGTTATTAAAATATTTTCGTCTGTGTCTGCCAATGACATTTACAGGTCCTGGAAACTAGCAGGACATTTACACAAACACAAACACATGTGACAGAAGCCATTTTGTTGATGTGGGTGATGTGGTGGCCCAGGGGAGTGGGGCAAGGGGGTCAGACACGTTGCTTTTGGGGTTTGTTTGCTTTAAAGTGCAACTTATTTACCTGAGCGGGGGAGTTAGGGAGCCGGGGAGTCGACTTCCTCCTTTCTAGGACATGTACCCCTCTCTCCCCGTTGTGTTTGCATCCTGCCACGCCCCCTGCTCTGCTCTGCCCCTCATTTTCACCTGTTCTATGCTCATAGGCCCGCATAAATGACGCACTGCACGAAGTCCTTTTGGGCCGAGTGTCCTACAGCCTTTCACCGCCCACTTGGCACGCCCGCTCTTTGGCTTTTCCTTGCTTGCACATCCATACCCTTTAATCTGAAAAGTCCTGCGAGTCCTATCAACGTTTTTCCTATTTTTTTCAAGTCATTTCTTCTCATTTCGATCTTGGAAATATTTTGCCCTTTAAATTAATTAATATAATTATTTAATAAATATAATTATATATATTTTTGAAGCTAATTCGTGTAGAACCAATATCTAGGGAATTATTTTTGTCAGTTTTGTTGACACCCCTCTCTCTTCTATCGTTGCTGCCCCGCCTCGTCCTTTTGCCGTTTTAGCCTTTGTCCTGTGTGTCCTGTGTGTGTTTATGCTGATTTTAATCAACGATTTTAACGTGCGCATTTGTTTGTCATTTACAGTTATTGCTGCATAAACACACACACACTCGCACACACATTTATTGGCTTGCATAAACAGGTGAAGCGAGACAGAGATAATATGCCAGACAGAGAAAGTACCAGCCTCGTTTGCATATTGCATATTTTTATTCAGGCATTTAATATATTCCCACGTTTTTTTCCTGCAAAAACCTTTACTCAATACTGCTCGATATTAAATAGAAAAAATCATTTAAGCAAATGTTAAAGTTTACATTTTTTTATCCGTTTGCCCTCCCCGATTGCCAGTTTAAATAGAATTATTAAACAAATAAAGTGAGTACAAATTAAAAAGCA
This sequence comes from Drosophila ercepeae, assembly GCA_018150545.1. NCBI lineage: Eukaryota > Metazoa > Arthropoda > Insecta > Diptera > Drosophilidae > Drosophila > Drosophila ercepeae. The sequence goes on along the minus strand of JAECWL010000197.1, from coordinate 10,169,092 downwards.
TTCAACGATGTTTTTCATCCAAATGAAATTAAGTACAAATTTAATAAAAGCAGATATTTAATTGAATTGGCAATTGCATTTCGTGGGTTTGCAAATATTTTCGTAGCTTCACTATACTTTTTCCTATACGAGTACTATTCCCTGATACTTGTAGTTGATTTTTTGGTTGGACTTTTCGGGTATCATAAACATAATTTACATGAAAAGCCGAACCTCTTTCTGGCCATAAAACGCAGGCTCGGCGACGATTTCCATTTTCCAATAGTAAAGTTTAAGTCTCAGAGTGGCGCAGATTCCAAGGGGAAGGATGCAAAGGACTCGGCTCGGGGGAACGTGAAACAAATGACTACCAGTGGCACAAGTAAATCAATTGGTTGCCATTTGTATGCGTAGCGTGGGAGTGGGGCAGGTTCGATCCCCCTCCAAGGCCCCATTTTCCTTTTTTAGCCTCCATATTTTTGCTATATTTTTCAAAAAGCGGGTCGGAGCGGGAGGATGAGAACAGCTGCTGCCATAAATAGCGGAAAAACGGAGGAGCAGACCCGCACATGTTATCCTTGCGTCCCCCCATCGGGGCGGGGTGGGGTAACTTTAAGGTGTAAGTCAAACTAGTGGGCGTGGCAGGGACACCCAACCAAACCACCCCACCCCAGCGATGTAGCAGCATTTTATGCGCAAATGCAAATTAAATTTTCACCGTATTGCAAAAAGGAAAATCGCTCGGAAAACGGCGGAAAAACGCCTTGCCACGCGGCCGCAGTCGCAAGAATGTGGGCGTAATGGGCGTGGCCGTAAAGTATGTCGGAATGGGTAATCTTGAAATTCGGGGCTATGGCCCCAAAAAAGGAAAAGGGTTTCCTGGAATCAACGGATTCCACGGCCTTTTATTAAACCAAGTAAAGTTAAGTGCAAAGAAAAAAATAAATGGCTAATACGGAAATACTCGAAAATATACGATCAGAAATGTTAATTCAATAAAATATCCTCAAAGAGCATTTGCAATTCCTTTGGCCATCCTGACCATCCTTTCCCTTTGCTTGCCAGATTTTCTGCGGCGTGTTTTTTTGAGGCTGGCTCACGTTTTTTGTGGCCATGATGTTGTTTTTCGTTTCTCGGATTTCTTGGATTTCTTGGATTTCTGGGCTTGTTTTTCACTGCCTACACATTTTATTGTGGCTTAAAATTTACGCCAAGAGCAATAAAATATTTTAATGGCCGCATAAAATGCTGCAGCATTTGTAAATAAAATCAGGCCTTCTACTTCTACTCCGGCACGGAAATCGGAGGGTTTAGCTAAGTAAAAATAAGAAAAAACAAGTCCTGTCTGTGTCTTGTCTTTGTAACCGATTTTACATTCGAATAAAGCTCCCCAGACCAGCTTCCAGGCCGAGTCCCAGACCCTGCCACATATTTTATGGCCGCCCGCGTGCAATTTGCCAAATGAAAATGGCCCAGGAAACGCAAACGCAGAGGCGTTTATAAACGCGTCGAGCGGTAAATTTCACTTTATACTTTCACATCAAACACTTTACTTTCCTCGTTCCTCGTTCCTGTTTCCTGTTGCCTGTATCCTTTCCCCTTTCTTGGCCATTCTTGTATTTGTGTTTTGTCGATTGTTTGTTTGCTTTTGTTGCAGCTACAATGGGTATGTAATTAAAAAGTTTCCTCAAGAAATTCAATCAGCCAAACTCGCGAGCCTCGAAGTCCTCGCGTACCGCCCACCACCTCCTGGCTCCGCCCGCCCACAAGGCCACGCCCACAATGTAAACAATGAAGCCAATTAAACGCTCATTAAGTGCACATTCCCAGGAGATAAAGTAAAAGGTCCTGGAAGGAGCATCCGCGTTCGCGTCCGCATTCGCATTCCCATCATCATCGTCCTTCGGCTTGCGAGTTAATTTTTTAAAGCACAGCTTTGGGCGCTCAGGTGGATAAAACAACAACAAACATTCCCCTTAAAAGGACGAACAGAATAAAGATTGGAGCAGAAATTAAGAAACAAGCCGTAGTACCAACACTCTTATTCAATTTATAGAAAGGGTCTGAGATAGTCCTTCGACAAACCTAATAATCCCTCCTTTCGAAAGAGTATTAAACAAAAAAGTTAACCAGATGATGAAGCAAAAGCAACTGAAAGTGCAGTGAAAGGTAAAAGTTTTCCCCAACAGGATAACTTCCTCCTGAAAATTCAGTTCTTATTCAACGAATTTTCGTTCAAGAAATCTTGAACCTCCACCTGCCTTTTCTGCTTAAACGCAAATCAAGTTAATAAACACACCCACTGTATGAAACCGGAAACGGATACGGGAGACGCCCCAAAGGATTGAGTTTCGATTTAGGGAGGGGAACAATTAACAATTTTTAAGGTCAAACTAAACTAAAAAAAGATATCAAATATGATTCTATTGGTTCCTTGATTTGCTAACAGTTTAAAAAGCATTTTTCCCATTTATTCCATTTCTTTGCTCCACTTTTATAGATTTAAGAACCCCACCGACTTAAGGAGACCTTTTAAATCTTCTTAGACAGGACCGTGCCTCCTGCAACATCCCCATCCCCAGGACTAAGCCTAAGGAACCTAAGGAACCGTACGCCTCTGTATTCTTTTCTACTCTCAAGAATAAGAATATTCGATATACATTTTCTTCTCGGCATAAGCTTGCTTACTTATCATAAGGAACAGTTACAGTTAAATTTAAGTGACTGCCATTCGAGTTGCTCCTCTAGAGGAAGGAGCCTCCTTTTTCGTCCTTCGCCGCTTCTGTCAATGCGTCTTAGCCACTTCCATGCGATTTTGTCAATTTCGTTTTACGCGCTGTGACTCTTAAATAAAAAGGATGCTTTCTACGGATATACTCGTACCCCACTTTCCTACCCGTCCCTCCCCTGGAACCTTTTCCATATGCTCATTGATGGCAGAAATCCGTGTGATGTCTTCTCCGTCAAAATGTGTGCACACACATATCGTATTTGGCACGCAGCCACGCCCCCACCAAGCTTCCACCAAGAACCGGGTTCGGGTTGGGTTTTTCCATCCATAAGAAGAAGTCATAGAATTCTCGCGTAGACAAAAGAAATTCCAGTAGATGCAACTTCGATTTCAATTGAGTCAAATGCAACTTGACAGCGCTGACGACGACGCTTTGTAAGTTGCCACGCCCCCACACTCCCCCACCCCCCTACACTAGGTTTCACCTCCATTTAGCCCACTTTCTGGCCACCCATTCATGACACACCCTCTACGACTCTCTACGAGCTACGAGCCAAGTTCTTCGCAATGTGTGTGTTACATCAAAGTCATCGACAAGTCGACTTTGCCAGATCACTTGAAGAAAAACGGATCAAGTTTTTGTTCTATAGTGGGAGTTACTACTCTTTAGTTAGTATTAACTTGCTATTGGTTACTTTTTAGTATTTACTACATAATTGGTGGGTTCCAATCACTAGTTTTCTTGAAAACTACTCACTAGTTTCTTTTGCAGTGCGAAACTAAAAAGCAGCAGAAAAGGCAGGTGACTTGCCACTTAGCTGCTTACCTTTAAATGCCAAACAAGGCGACATGAAGTAGGCGTGGCCGGAGATTGAGACAGAGACGGAGACGGAGACGGAGACAGTACGGGAAACAGCGACGTGGATAGAAGACGAGTGCAAATGGATGGATGCGAGATGCGAGAATCCGCTGACGGATGAGGAGTGCAACCAGGACGATGAAGACATATGCTAATCCACACCGAAGGTAACCATCGTCAATGGATGGCAGCCATCAGCTGAGGAGGAAACGAGGAGGTCCTTTTGACTTTAATGCGCATTCGGATGCGTTTTTCCATCAGCTTATGGGTTACGAAAAGCCAAGCTATAGCCAAGTTATAGTTTAAAGGCTTAAAACTTTTGGGTTTTATAGGATTTACTAATGCCAGTAGACTGGTTTCTAATATTTAGGCTCGAAAGACTACAAGGTTCTTCTCTTTTATAGTAAAGTGTCGGGACAATCTCCTAATGACTACAGCCTCTCGGGGGGAAATAAGACAGAGTCTGACTCAAGAAGGATGGGCAAAACTTTTCCCTGGTCCTTTTGTATTCGTGTGGCAAGTTGCAGGTTGCTAGCTGCAAGTTGCAAGTTGCAAGTTGCAAGTTTTCCATTCCATTTTCCAGTTAGTTTGCCAAGGCAGTTTGAAAGTCGCAACCTGAATGATTGCCATTTAGTGTGGCACTTGCAACTAATTCGAGATCGCTGAGAGCTGCAGACAGATTTCATTATTTATGCACTTGTGCCAGTGACTGTGTCGGTGTCGGTGTCTGTGTTGCTTTTCAGCCAAAACAATTAACTTTGTTTTTCGCCAACATTTTCACGCCATTTTCCTTCTTTTTTTTGCCAACTTTTATTTACGAATATTTCTGTAGTCTAAAGTGCAAGTTTTTCCCTCAGGCTTTTTGCTTTTGCTTTTTGTTTGCCATTTCTTTCTGGTCGATGTTGGAGAAGGGACCTGGTCTGGTCGGACCTCTGGTCTTCGCACCTTTTGGCGCCAAACCTCTTCTTCATCAACGCCCTGGCGAAACTTTTGGCCAAAGAACCCAAAACACCGGCCGGAGAAATTCGAGAGGCAGCTCTAATTGAGTTATTTGTGCAACTCGGCCCGCAGCAGGTAAGCAGCAATTAACCGGCAGTCGGAAAAACGGAAAACTCGCCTGCCATTCTGCCACTCTGCCACTCTACCACCCACCTAGCCACGTAGCCACCTTCCTAGCAAAAAAAAACTAAAGACGAAGTATCTGCCACTCGAAAGTCACTCAAAAGTGCACCGAACTAATGGTTATATATGCCATATAGGACTCTCCACCAATTTGGGTTAATTCGATTTCGCCAAAGCAAATGAGTCGCAGATGAAAATGATTTCAAGCGAGATTGCATTTCAAGAGCTTGTTCAATTTTTAAAGAGGAAACGAGTTACAGAAACCAACATTTTTTTTATGGTTTTTAAAGCAGAAAGTGAAAAACTAGTTGAAGAAAACTTCTTGGTTTCCTTTTCGAGAGTTCCAAGAAATGGTTTCTTTTATATTTCGGATCTTACTTTTTTTCAATCAAAATTGATAAGCTAAGTTCCCGGATTTTCTAACATTGTTCCGTCTAATAGATTCTTATAGAATCCTCGACAATCTGCCAAGGAAGCGGAAAGTAATTAAAAATGCTTTAAAAAAAGGACTCTGCAAATGAAAATTGCAATCATCAATGCCTGAGCTCATTTGGCAATTAGTTTTCTGACCCGAATCACAGAAATCACGGCTCCCCAAGCTCATTAACCCTTGTCAGCCATTCAAGATACCAAAGGGGGGACCCAGGACCGACCTTGACCCGTCCAAATCCTTTGGCTTTCCAAGCCAGACAATCTGGACTTTAATTTTCTATTTTTCATTTTCATAAATTGCAATCCCGTTCCAATTAGTACGAATGCCATTGCCGCCAAGGTCAACGGCCCTTTTGGACCAATGGACCAGTATGAGAGCAGGGGAAAAAAGGACACAAGCTATGGCTTGGCTAAGGATAAGGATGTTAATGGCCATGGAAATGGAAATGGAAATGCCAATGGTAACAGGAGTTGGAGTAGTTCTCGGCCATTAGGCGTGCGCTGCAGGCCTAATTAATCATGGCTAAGTGAGTCTGACCAAAAAAATAGAAGAAAAAAAAACTATTAGACATAAATGTGATTTTTCCGTGGCTTTTCCGTTTATCGCTTGCTTTTTCGTTTCCGCTTCGTTCTCCATTTTCGTTTCCCCACCCCCTTTTTCCTGGCTTTGTCCACCATCTTTTGTCTGCTCGCCTTCGCACAATGGCCGTTTCCGGCTAGTTGGCATTACACTCGAATTTATTTTCGTGTACGAACTGTGATGGTTTAAATCGTATTTTCCTGCTCAAATTTCGACCTTTTGCCTTTGGAAGTTCTTAAACCATTCGTTTCTTAATCCATTTTTTCTGTCAGTGCTGGCAAAGCCGTCAAGGACAGCGCACAAATTACTTAAAGATAGATAGAGCTACCGGATGAGGTGAAGGATGTGGCAGGAGTCAAAGGAGAAGGTGACTGAGAACGGCTGGGGGCAAAGGAGGCCACCAAGGGCTAAGGAGCCAAGGGGCGGGGTCAGGCAACGACGCGTTATTTCCGTTTCCGGTCCAGCATTCAACACTCGCATCGAGCCGCATTGAGTGATGAAGTTTCACAGTCGCTCCAGACCCCGACCCTTGCCCCTTGCCACCGACCACGCCCCCTAAGCCACAGAACGCCCACCCATAATCATTGTTTTTTTTTCGTTTGTTGTTTTGTTCCCTTCTACTATTTTTTTCGCCCTGTTTTGTTGTTGGGCCAAGTGATAAAATGTTTTATGTGCTCGAGTGTCTGATAACAATAAATAACGCCATCAGGACGAAAAGGACTCTGAGAGGGAAAAGGACGAAAGCACTAGGGGACCCGCTCGGAGTGAGGGATTCGGGACTGGCGTGTAAACAAATTGGTGTTGAAGGCATTTAGCCCTTTGTTGCCGCCGCTGCTGCGTCGAGCGAAAATTTGTGGCAAGTTCGTTTGTTTAGGCCTCAAAGTTTCTGCCCCGCCTGGCCCTTGAACCCGCCCGTTAACCGCTTTTGGCCTAAACCCTAGACCCATTTTTCTTTTATCGGGTCTTGATGAATTGTAATCAGCTTCAAATTGGAACAAGGCCAGCGGGGATTTGGCCCTTAACTCGTATTAATCATCAAACTTTGAATGGGTTTGCTCGAATCTGATTTGATTAGTTGGCGAAATATGTTCCTAACATTAACAGAGCAACAGTTTTGGCCTAAATGGGGTTTCAAAAGTGCCCACCGCATTACCAAGATACTCGGGATTTACGAGGCATTAATCAAGGGTCTTTAAAAATCATTTTAAATCTATGCGAAGTATAAACTTAACCGAATTAGCCATAACTTGGCTTGTTGACCTCCAATCGGCAAAAGTTATACCTTTCCGAAAAGGTATCTTCGAGTACTATCTGGATATCCTATATCTTTCAAGCGTATTCCCAAAAAGCCAAAGTGAGGGGGCGAGAAAAGGACATATGATCCTATAGGCGGTGTTTGAAACGACTTTATAAAGTTTTCACTTTAAATTTAAAGAAATCTTTGATAAGGATGGATTGAAAATGAAGTCCTGAGTCTAAAATGATACCTCGGTGGAAAATCGGATACGAAATGGCAAGAATATCCTTAAAAACTTATAAAAAAGGATGAAAAAATCACTTTCTGCTCGAAAATCGAAAATGTTCATTTTTTAAACAGTTTTATTCGAATATCTGAGCTAATTCTCAACCGATTTTGGAACAAAATGCCATTTAAGAATCAGGGCTTAAATCTCCTTTAACCTGCATCCAAAGATCCAAAAAATCGATCTAAAAAATTTTTGTCAAATTTTGAAAAAATCATAAGGGGTACCCGTTTCAAAATTTTCGAAAAATGGGTCGAAATTTTTTTGTTCTACTTTCCAAATATTTGAATGCAAATCGACGCAGAATGAAGTTCCTATCACAAAATGGTATTCCGTTTCCAAATCGGTTTAGAAATAGCTAAGATATTCAAGAAATAGTTGCCAGAAAATCAGAAAATTACACTCAGCCATTTTAGCAAAAAATCATGATAAACCTTTTAAAAATTCCGAAAAAAGGGTTGCATATTTTTGGGATTTTTTCATCATTGACAGCAAATATCTCGGCCATTTCCCAACCGATTTCAATACAGGATACCATTCCGAAATCAGAACTTAAAGCTTTATCAATCTGCTACAATATATCAGGGAAATTAAACAAAAAATATATTTTCGATTTTTTGAAAAAATCATAAGGGGTACCCCTTTCAAAATTTTCGAAAAATGGAAAAATATTTTTTGGTCGATTTCTCTAATCTTCTAATGCAGATCGAAGAAGACTGAAGCTCTGATTCAGAAATGGTATTTCGTTTCGAAATCGGTTGAAAAATGAATAAAATATTCGCTATCGAAGGTCGAAAAAAATTCGTTTTTTAAAAATAGAAATTTCCCATTTTTTGAAATTTAAAAAACCTGAATTTTCTGCTCAGTTTTTTGTGAATATCTTTGCCAATAAGTATCCGATTCTGGAACGGAATACCATTTATAAATCAGGGTTTCATTATCCACCGATTTTCGTTGAATTATCGGAAAAACAGAACAAAAAAATTACACCGATTTTTTGAAAAAATCGTAAGGGGTACCCCTTTCAAAAGTTTCGAAAAATGGGTCGAAATTTTGTTGTTCTACTTTCCATATATTTGAATGCAAATCGACGCGGAATTAAGTTCCTATCGTAAAATGGTATTCCGTTCCCAAATCGGTTAAGAAATATCCGAGATATCCAATAAATAGTTGCCAGAAAATCAGAAAATTAAACTTTCAAAAATTTGCGAAAAAATGTTGCATACTTTTGGGATTTTTTCATCATTGACAGAAAATATCTCGGCCATTTCCCAGCCGATTCCAATACAGGATACCATTCCGAAATCAGGGCTTGAAGCTTTATCGATCTGCGACAAAAGATCGAGGAAGTTAAACAAAAAATATTTTTTCGATTTTTTGAAAAAATCATAAGGGGTACCCCTTTCAAAAGTTTCGAAAAATGAAAAAAAATTTGTTGTTCTTTTTATCGAATCTTCTAATGCAGTTTAATGAAGACTGAAGCTCTGATTCAGAAATGGTATTTTGTTCCAAAATCGGTTGAAAAATGAATAAAATATTCGCTACCAAAGGTATACAAAAATTCGTTTTTTAAAAATATAAATTTCCTATTTTTTGAAATTTCAAAATCCGAATTTTTCGATCAGTTTTTTACGAATATCTTTGCCAATAATCATCCGATTCTGGAACGGAATACCATTTATGAATCAGGGTTTTAATACCCTTCGATTCTCGTTAAAATATCGGGAAAGGAGAACAAAAAAAAATTGCGCGAATTTTTGAAAAAATCATAAGGGGTACCCCTTTCAAAATTTTGAAAAATCGGCTTAGTTTTTTTTGCTCGATTTGTCGAATCCTGTAATGCAGATCGAAGAAAACTAAACCCCTGATTCCTGAATGGTATTTTGTTTCGAAATCGGTTAGAAAATGACTGAAATATACGCTATCGAATGGTTAAAAAAAGTCAGTTTTTGGCAAATAATAACTTTCCGTATTTTACAATTCAAAAATAATATAATTTATCTATCAAAAGGGCCATAACTTGTTTTAAATTGATCCGAAATAGACAAAATCGTTGTTTTTATATAAACAAATAATTGGAGAAATATTTGATATAAATAAATGAACATTTAATATTTTTATAGGCATTTTGCACATCCGATGGATGTGCATAATTAAAGCGGAAGGACGAACAATAAATAATTTGACATTAATTTATTTGTATTCTCATTAGGGCCACAATTAAATTGGTTTCCTCATTTTCGTTTTCCGAACTTAATAAACGCATAATTGAATAATTATGAGCAGGGTGAAAAAAGAATAAAAAAGGGGAAAAACGCACTTTATGAAGAGGCCTAAATTATCAAAAAGTTGGAGATATATATATGACTTATTTATAATATTAAATATATATATGTATGTACATGCATAAACCAGTGTTTTTTTTAGGCAAATAAATGTTTTTCTTTTGTCTTTGCCGAGTTCCAAGGCAAAAATCCCAAAAAACAACACACATGCATTATTAATTTCGTTATGCATCGTTTCGGTTTGGGTTTCTGGTTTTTTTTAAACGTAAAAATGGGAGAAATTGGTAGAAAATTCAGTGAAATGAGAGAATGGGAAAATGAAATACGGCGAGCCGAACGCTTTTAATTATGTTGATTTTTCGCAGATTTAATTTTTACCTGCGTTCGTTAAGTTTGCAGCGCAAACCAAATGGAATTTAATTTAATCCTTTTCCAACAAAAACAAAAAAAAACACAGCAACAGGATATTCTGTGTATTTAAATTGAACAGCAAGAGGCAACCAAAAAGCAAACTGAAAAGCCAAATTATAAAAGCACTTTTGACCAAAGAAAAAAAGGGGAAAAAATGTTTTTCCAGCAAAATAGAAACGGGAAAAAATACTTCAAATGCTTCTATTCAAATGCCAAACTCTGAGCTGATAATGGCCAAAGGATAAAGGATAAAGGATATGGAGGGTAAAGGACGTTGCACGTTTTAGTTAATGTTACACCATTTTGGCTTTAATTACTTTTTGGGCTTGTTTTTGTGCCTTTGACTCTCGCCCTTTTGAACTTTTAAACTTTTTAACTTTTTAACTCTCCAAACAGCTTCATTATATCGCGTGGCTCTCGATTTCGTTTCACTTGAATATAATTTAATAATTGCATTTGGCCGATAAGCCGTTTTTGCTGCATTATGCAGCTTAACCGCATTTGAAAGCACTATTTAAATATTGAGTTTGGCTTTTAATATTATTGTGGCCATGGCCCGTACAAATGCATATGAATTATTGATGTTTTCATTCCGATTTTAGGATAATTCAGTTTGTCATTTTCACCTTGCTTTTGGTTGTTTTTTTGGTTGTTTTTTTTCTTAAATAGTTGACAGCTGATTAAATACTTTGGCTTTCATATTTAAGTTTTATGGGATTTCTATTTATAAACTTGAATATCTTTTCTTTAAGCTCTCGGCATTATTACTTGTATTGAAAAACATTTATAATAAATAAATAAATAAATAAATAAAATCACTTACCCCAAATCCTTTGTTTTGGTTGCGAACGATTGTTGGTTTCAGAAACATGTTCCTTGAGCTTGAGTTGAGCAACATTATTTTTCCTTCCATTTTGCGTAGATGGTTTTTGTTTATTGTTGTTTTTCCTGAAAGAAGAATAAATGTTACGGTTAATTAGTTTGTTTTTCTGCAAAAACACTGTATTTCTCTTTTCCTTTCATTCAGTTTTATTGTTTTTTCCATTCACCGTTCACCGTCATTTTGTCACTCATTTTTTTCAAGCGCTTATCTCTTCGGCGCAAAAATATATTTTATTTTGCGTTTCTTCAAGTTTTTATTATATAATCACACAATTAGGGGGTCACTTAGCTGCCTACTTACCAATTTCGGTGATCTCCGACGATCTGTTGACACACAGGTAACTGTTTCCGTTTATTATAATAATTTCCGCTCAGCCGACCGCACGCCACAAACTGATAATGCATATTGAAGAGGCGAAAGCCGAGCTTAGGGCTCTTGGCTAATTTCGTCAATGCTGCTGAGCATCGGAGAGTGCAGTCGTATGACGCAAGGGGACGAGAGGTGGGAGTGAGCTCACCTTCCGTGCATGGCCTAGCAGAGGTTCTTGGCATTTGCGGGACTGCTCTTTAAGCTGCTCTCATTAGGCTGCACTTATATTAAGCCGCTCTCGTTAAGCCGCTCTCATTAATCTGCTCGTATTAATCTGCTCTCCTTAAATTGCTTCCGCCGTCTCCCTTTGGCAGTGCAGATGAGGTAATCATATTTCATGAATAAAAAAATAAAATATATAAAATAAACGCCAAATTCACTCATATTTTAAAACCAATTTTTAAATTAATTCATTCAAAAATGCTCAAGACTTGGATCCCGTTACCATTACCCTATATTTTTCTCATTATTTTATCTTCTGAGTTTTTTCCCCCTTCTCTCTACGAAAAAGAGTGTTTTCAGATTTACTTTACTGGTTTTCCTTTACTGGAAATTTTCGTATTACTGTTTTATTCACTTTCATTCTTCTTTTCATTCACTTACACTGCTTTTCCTGTCTTTCTTTCACTTTCTAGAGTTCTTATTCAACTCAGTTTCTTTTCATTCAGCGCGTCATTCGCGGCCATTTTGTCGCCACCATTTTTTCACCACGCGTCTTTTCAGCGAAAAGTCTCTTTTTATTACGCTTCTTGCACGTTTTATTTCACAGCCCCACAATAAAATGTTTATTGGATCACTTGGTTGTTTATTTATCAATTTATTTATATGATCTTTAGGCTTTTTGGCGATTTACCGTCTTTAAGAACAATTTTCCGCACGGATGACCTCACTCCACCAACTGATATTGCGTATTGAGAAGGGGGAAAGCTGAGTACAGAGCTTATATCAATGGCGCTCTCTTTTGGCTCTGCAACTGCAGTCACAAAGGTTCTTAGCGCATGATGGACTGCTCTTTACCGACTCGCCATAAATTGCTCTCTTCGCCTCTTTATCACCTTTAAAGCCCTTAAGGTGACAATTTTAAGTGGGTGCTTTTTTTGTATATGAATATTTACCTCTTCTAGCGAGTGATCTCTTATCTTTTCCTCCAGTTTGGGAACATAACTGATCTTTACAGCAAAAACTTAATGTTTATGCTAGAAGCTGAGTCAAACGCACTGAACAAAAATATATACAATAATCTTTAACTTTATTCATAATCAAATTACCATTTAAAAAAAAATATTGGCAATATCCTATAAGGACCAAAGCCTGGACATGTAAATTTATTTATTTTCTATACCTAAGTTGGAATGTTAAAGCTATAAGGAGATGGGTGGTGGGGAAAGGACATATTTATGTATAGTCGCATATTTGTATTTAGTATTTAGGATTCTTATTAACTAAACAGAACACCCGGAATAAAGTGAAGCACAAGACTTATCACTGGATCGAAAATCCATCGATCTTATCACAAAAAAAACTTGCTCTACCTATGGTAAATGTTTCATAAAAAATACGATATTATTATACGTTTAAATTTGGAGTGATCTTGCAATTTAAAATTGAATAATTCATTTCCTATAAGTACCTGATTTTCTTATTTTTCATATCCTTATTTTTTTGGCATTTGCAAAACAGTAACAGGTCTGGTTTAAAAAAAATATAATAATTTTAAGGTTAAATTCTGATTTGATTTCTAGGTCGTAGTTTCTTCATAGCCACAATGTATATAGCCCGTTTCCAAGGATCCTCCCACAGCCGCCGACTTGCTCGGCAGGTCCTGTTGGTTTCTGTTGACGTTCTGCTGGCCGTTCAGGCCATTGGCCTCCGGCTTTGAGGCGCTTGTCTCGCAACTGTCCAGGATACGCTCGAAAACGGTTTCGAAACGGCAGCGATTCAGTGAAAATCTGGCCACACCCACGCACAGATCCCGCAGAATGGCGAAGAGTTCGGAGAGGAGAGGAGCTTGATCGGCGGGATGGGAAGGCGTACGGACTTTGACCAGGAATCTCAGGCTGTGGGCGTAGTGCTGGAGGTCCTTGAGGCCGGGCAGACGCTGGTGGAGGGTCCTGGCCAGCAAGGCCTGCTGGGCCGGAGGACAGAAGCAGTTGACGGCATAGTAACCGCCGTACTCCGACTTCAACCTGGCAGGACTATCGCTGGCTATCACTTGGCCGGATCGGAGAACGGCCACTCTCTGGCAGAGATGCTCGATCTCGGACACCGAGTGCGAGGTGAGGACCAGCGCCCTCCTGGCCAAGAGCAGCTGCTCGATGGTGGCATAGACCAGGTCCCTGGTAACCGGATCCATGTCGCTCGTCGGCTCGTCCATCAGCACTGTCGGCGTATAGCCACAGCAGGTCACCGCCACGGTCAGCTTCCTCCTGTTTCCGCCGCTCAGGTTCCGCACCTGGATGTCCTTGTAGGGGCGCAGCTCGTACGTGTCCAGGACCCGGTCCAGGAACTGCTCCAGCTGGCGGATGCCACGCAGTCTCCCATAGAATCGGATGCACTCGCTGACGGTCAGCAGCGGGTCCAGGGGGTTGCTTTGGGGGCAGTACGACACACCAGGCTGTACCAATGGGGGGTTCATATGAAGTTCATTGGGGGTTCATAGGGGTCTTATATATAAATTCTTGAACTCACCTGTTCGAAGTAAATGTGTCCCACATTCGGCTGTAGCTGTCCTGTGAGTAGCTTGAATATGGTGGACTTGCCAGCTCCGTTCTTGCCCAGAAGGCCGAAGCACTCACCCCTCTGGACGCTGAAGTGGACCTGCCGGACAGCGTACCTGCCCCGCCGGTACGACAGCCAGAGGTTCTCGGCGCGGACCGCCTCCCCGGCGGCCACGCAGCTCTTAAAGATGCTCTGGATGTTGACCAGCTTGAGCTGGCCCAGCTTATCCAGTTCCCGGCGATAGTGGCAGTCCAGCAGGCGCTCCACCCTCTGCCACACCTTGCTCAGCAGATGCCACTCGATCAGGACATTCAGGATCAGGCCACACACGCCGACCACAAACAAGGCGGAAAAGTGACGCACCAGCAGGTCGCTGGCCAGAGGATGTTTGTAGGAATCGATGTCGTAGCGGCGGAACACCAAGGCCACCATGTAGTTCTTGCACAACTCAAGAAGGCCATCGCCCAGAGCATGTTGTGGAAAGAATAGGAACAAGTTGTTCAGGAAATGCCGCCAATCATCCCAGACGGCGCCCTCGCCGACCACGCCCAGGATCAGGATAATGCCCATGGTGGCCAGGGGGATGATCAGGTTGGCGCAGAAGATCGTGACGATGGCAATGCTGGAGTCGCTGAAGAGTTTCTCGGCCACATGGACGGCAGGAATGCAAGCAAAGCTGTTTCAAAATAATATAAAAGTATGAATAAAATCTAGAAACAAACCAAAAGTCTCACCTGAAAGCCAGAGAAAGTCCTATTATCCCCACCAGTTGCTGGCGGGCCACAAAGACGGGCATGCCGAAGATGAAAACCACAGCCAGCAGGACAATGAGGGCCAGGACCATCACCAGATAGTCCCACACAAAGGACACCGACCAGTAGGTCACCGCACTGACGCCGCACAGCCGCTGCTGCAGTTTCTCGCCGTTGATCCTCTCGTTGACCAAATATACGGATCCTGCCGCAACCACCAGGCCGAAGGCAATCAGCAGGATGAAGACCATGCAAGAGTCCCCAGCCTGGCGCAGCACCGAGGTGGTGGAGAGCTCCGAGAAGCCCAGTTTCCACGGCTCGTTCACCGTGAGCACACTGTACTCCGTATCGTTCATCGTGGTGCGAAGCAGCTCCGTGTTCAGGTCGTTCAGCCAGGACACCATCGAGTGGTAGCCTTTGTTGTTGTACCAGACCGTGGCTCCACTGCCGTTCATGCTGTAGCCGCCATATCGTCGCTCCCGATACTCCTCGAGGCTGTTCAGGACCCAGTCGTAGGCCTTCGAGGAGTCGTTGAACTCGCGGCACTCGCCCAAGGCCTCGCACGAGTCCCTCAGGCGGGGATACAGTTGCTCAGTGAACTTTGTTCCCTCTTCCTGCGACAGAAACTGCGCACTCCTGGGGTACAGATTCCTGTTTAGTGGCAAGATCGTATCGAAGTCATCCTCCAGTCTGTAGCTCACGAACCACATGGCGCACAGTTCGAAGAGAGCTGGCAGCAAGAGAACATATAGAAGGAGTCTATAATTCCTGGCCAGATGCCGGAATCTCTTCCCCATCAGGAGCTTGAATTGCGCGCAGGGTGTGGGCGGATCGTCGGTGACGCTGGCGGGTCCTGTCACTACACCGTTTTGCTCTGTCCGGCCACTCTTTGGTCTGGGATCCTCCCCGTTTCTGTTGAGCTGCTCGAATTCCTGTTCCAGGCTGTTGCTGCTGGTTAGTTCCAGTTCGGAAACGCCACCCGTGGACTCCTGATCCTGCAGGAACTCCAGGAACTCGACGGCGCTCGGCGTTAGGTTCTCCGCATAACTGGCACTGATGGTCAGATTGTGAGGATAATCTCCCGACTGAAGCAACTGACTTTGGGGCAGGAGCTTCTGGGCTTTCTGGGCCACCAAGGCCACTCCTGCGGCATCCGAGCAACGCATCCTGAGGCTGTAGTCCGAGGTGCTCAGCTGCTGGAGGGAATCCCGACTATGTTGGGCAATGATGCGACCCTTTGAAGGAGATAATATCGTTTCAAAAGTCTCCAAAATGAATATCCTTGTATGCGTTACTTACATTCCTCATAATTACTAACGAATCGCTCAAATACTTGGCTTCATCCAGGAAGTGGGTGGCAAAGATCACGGCACGTCCTTGCCGCAGACGCTCGATCAGCTGCCAGATGTCCTTGCGCGCCTTGGCGTCCACCCCGTTGCACGGCTCATCCAGGATAACGACATTCGGCGAGGCAATAAAGGCAATCGCCACACACAGCCTCCGCCGATAGCCGCCAGAGAGCTGGCTCGCCGCAAAGGACTCGTGCTGGCCGAAGTTCAGGCTCTGCAAGGTGCTCGCCACCTCTGCCCGGATCTCGTCCTTGCCGCTCTCGCCTCGCGGCATCTTGATCTGGGCGTAGAGTTGCAAGTGCTCCCGCGCCGTCAGAGTGGGTATCAGAATATTGTCCTGCCAGCACACGCCCACTTGGTGCTCTCCGGCCAAGAGCACCTTGCCGCTGTCCTGCCGGATCTGTCCAGTCAGCAGCTTGATCAGCGTGCTCTTCCCGGCTCCGTTGCGACCCAGAAGGCAGCTGACCTGGTTCCGGGCAAAGTCCATCGTCAGATTCGAAACAGCGCACTTGCTGCCGTACAGTTTGGTGACATTGGACAGGGAAGCGCCCAGTTTGTCGTCCAACTGGGAGCGAGCGACCTTCACGAAGCTGTAGTTGGCTGAAACAAAAGGAATACGAGTTTTAAAAGAGATCATTTTCAGATTGAGAAACCTCACTTCTCTTGTAACGCTGATAGGCCAAGCCAATAACCGCATACAGAAGGAAATCCAACAAGAACATAAGAAAGGCCATGGCGCACTCGCTCCTCGCCGGTCCCAGGCGGAGGAGATGGATCGGAGTAAGTCCTTCCTGCTGCAATTCCATTCGCATCAGTTCGCTCCAGCCCTTGGCAAAGGCCGTGGTAAACGATAGGTCCACCAGGAAGCTCTCAAAGACACTCAGCTTGGCATCGAACATCAAGACAATTATAAACGGACACAAACTGATGAAGAACAGCAGGGCACTGGCCACGGCTCCAATGTTGGCGGAATTGAAGAAGTTTGAACACATGTAGCTGGATACAAAGATAAGAAATATTTATATTCGTTTCGTATTTATAAATGCAAACTCACCAAAAAGATATAAGACAAACGCCAAAGCTGAGACAATAAAACATCATAAAGAACCAATTGGTAAAGGCCAGGATTCCGCCACTATACAAAACAGCACTGATCAGGCAAAAGATCACACATAGTTCGAGGAGACTCATCAAGGCCCAGGCCACCAGTTCGGATTGGGCTTTAAGACCCATGGATCGCATCAACTGAAGGGGATTGCATGGATTACAAAGTGCATGATAAGCTTGGAATGTGGCTAAAAAACTTACCATACTATTCCTGCTTTCACGCATCCAGATTCTTTCTCTCACGCAAATAGCCACAGCTACCACAAGACCCAACAAGAAGGCCACTTGGACTCCTTGAGCCAGGTACAAGCCACGTTTGAAGCTAGAAAGTATATTCAAATAAATATAATTCAAAGAAACTCGTTGGTAATACTCACACATCATTAAGGAAAGCGGGATAGGGAAATTGTTTGGTATAGAACTGCATATTATCCACCTGGAACTTTGGCTTTTTGTTCGCATCTCCAGAGCCACCCAAGCCACCAAGGAAATCAAGGAAGCCCTGACGCTTGGTCCGTTTCAGTTCCTCTTCGCTTTTAAGTAGAAGCAGCTCGGGTTCCTCGTTCGGATTCGTGGTGACTCCGATCTCTGGGGCGTTCGTTATTCCGACTTCTGGCTGTGCTGTGACACCACTTGGTGGTGGCGTGGTGGTCTCCTCCTCGTCCACGTCAAAGGGTAGGACGAGAGGTTTTTTCGTGGCCTTCTCCGAGCTGAAGTCCAAATCATCATCATCCTCATCGCTGTCCTCGTTGGAATCATCAATGGCTTTGATACTAAAGGATCCTGCCCCGCCTGTGGCCTTGCCTTTTTCGCTGGTCTCCTCGTCCTCGGGCAGGAAGCCCGCCTCATCGCGCTTGTGCTTTATAATTCCCATATCGATCATCTGCTTGAGCTGAACGAATCCACGATGGTATTTCAGGTCCAAGACCATACTATCCGCAGGTCCTGGGAACCAGAAACGATTTCGATTCTCGAACGTGGGCTGGGTATTGTCCGTGTCCATGTGGAGGCGATAGGAGGCCTCCTTCAAGCCCACATCCTCCAGATTCAGGGCAGCCAGAAACATCTTATTCTGGTTCAGTTCATAGGCTCTCTTCCTTAGAGCCATTTCGTTTTCCACAGCTTCGAAGCGATCGGCGGAGACACAATCCATCAGATCAGCCACCGTGGTCAGGATATCATAAATCAGTTGATTCGTTCTCAGATATCGGAATATGCTTTCTATTTGGCCAATATCGAAGTCCTCGCCCACTAAGCTCTTGACCAAGGGAGATCTGGCCAGCTTGAGGAGATTGTCGAAGGCCTCCTGGAAAGTGGCATTTGTATGGAGTTTGGTTAAGATCGTGGCGGCTGCTCGGGCAAGTTGCTTCAAACGATCTATTTCCTCGAAGGTGGAGTTGCTCTGGAAAGATTATTCATTAGTATCGATATTTTTCATATTTCTATTTAAGAGTTTCTTACGAATTGAACCACACTTTCTGTGAGGGCATTGGCCGGCGTATAAAGTATCCTTCCCTGAATAATGGGTTTTATTGTATTCCAAGTCAGTTTGCCCTGATTTGTGGATGTAACATCTCTGTGAAGACGCTTGCAATATTTGGCTAAGTTTAAAAACAATATTTGTGATTAATTATTCATGGTTATTTGTTTAATATTTTGAATTATACTCACTTGGTCTCCAGTCCGAGGGTAGTTCAGAGGATCGACGAGTGCGCTGCGAGGATTGAGCTTCTGCAGACAGGAAGACAATTAAAAGTGGTTTTGGATTTTATTGAAGAATATCCCTTGAAAAGGTAACTCACCTGGGCTTGAATCTAGATCGTCATCGTTCGTTTGACTGAAGTCCTGCGATTCCAGGATCTCGTTGACCAAAGGTATCGTATCCGTGTTGGGAAAAGGATGTCCGCAAAGAAGAACTCCCAACTTCACAAAGGTTTCGCGGCCTAAAGGGTTTATAAATGTTTATTAGATTATATTTTTAATGTAATATTTAATATTTACTTGAAAACAAGTGCTTTATATCAAAGCTATAGTTCATTCGTCTTTCGATTTCCGGCACCAGGGATATTATTTCACTAATATTACCTGAAAGTAAAAATGAATTGATTGGATTCTCTCAAATTTCAATGAAAAACTCTCCCAATTTAATGATAAACCGTATATATTTTAAATAATCAATGACAAATGGTATTCAATCTTTCTGTAAAAACCTCAAAAGGGGTTTTTTTTTATTAATTTTTCTGCCTAACTATCAATAATCAAGAAAGACCAACCAACCTGTTTATTAAACTGCTCGTTAAATAATATTCATCTTTTTTTCCCCCTTATTTTTAATTGATTTTTTTGTTAGATACTCACTTCTTATAATGTCAAGACGATCGCTGGTAATTAACGTGGTAATCGCGGATACGAAGTTCCCCTTCTCAGCGAGTTCCACGACGGCCTTGTGGAGGCGCTCGTCGGTCACAAAGGCATTGACCACACCAATTACAGAATGCAACCTGAAATCAAGAATATTTTATAAATCATAATTGATTAAAACTTAATAATCAGCTCTTACGGTGCCTCCTTCCATAACGAATACTCCTCGTAAGGCTCCGAAGGCAAACATCGATTCTCCAAACTGCAAATGTAGGAAAATGCAGCGGGCACCACCTGGTTTTTCGTTGGCAACATTCTGGTAGGATATTGGCAGGCTGGTACTTGTTCTGCGCCATATTTCAGCCGGATCAGGTAGAGCAGCATGAAGATCATCACGGGCCAGGCCACCAGGATCAGGGTCAGGATCTTCTGGCGCCATCGCACCAGCAGGTCCTTTCGCAGCAATTCGCGAACTTCGCGAGCATCCAAATGGATCCGCATTTTTGGTTGAAAACTCTTGGCTGGCTTTTTGAACTTATATATTTTGAGATTATTCCAGCATTTTTGAGTTCTGGAAAAAATATAGATGCATTTTTGCAAGTTTAAAAAGGGATAGATAATATTTTTGTTCTTTTAATCAGATTTTCATGCAAGTTAATAGAAAATTGATTGAGGAATCTTTTCAGATATTCCGCTTGAGACTCGGATGAGAATTGACCAAGATATAGCCATCGTCTTGGGACACTTTGTACCCTCGAAACCCCCTTGGATGACCACCCAAAATCGTAGAGTTGTCCGGAGATCGGAGTGACGGGAAATCAGTTGATATATGCAAAGATTTATTTATTCCAACTGGCTTGCAAATCATTTGAAAAGACCATAAAGATTGCCGGAGTCTGGTTTTAGAATTTATAACCAAATGTCGTCGAGTAGGAAACAGCATCGACTGCGGGAATTTAATGCATTTTTATTTGATGTTTATTTCAGATTACTGATCGACTGTCCGTATAATTGAGGGGCGTGACTCAGAGAGTGACAATTTAGTCGCCTGTCCGAGCCGCTGAATAATTTAATTTAAATTACAAAAGCACGCTTTTTAAATAATTGCCATTAAATGGCATTTAAAGCGGCTGCCGTGGGGGAGGGGTAGATAAAAAAAGGGGAAATAAATTTGAAAACTCTTCATTTTGCCAACGGGAAGCGCTTTTTTCCAGCCAAGGCAAGCCACTTAGCCTGAATTAGCAATGTGGCAAAACATAAAAAACATAAAGCGAAACAAAGGAGTTAATTATGTTTAGGGGGAAGCAGTGGATAGATAGGTGTACTATATATTTCACTATATATGGATATGTGATCCCATAACCCGCTGAAATTATCACCTGAATCTCTTCCGCCGGCAACAAAGTGAAAACATTTCTCTAATAAAGTTTCTGGGTGTTGTTTATGTGGAAGTTTAAACTATAAACCTTGTTTACCTTTAAATATAGGCTTCCTTTGGATTGATCTTCAATTATTGGTTTAATGAAAATAGATATGCGATCTTGTAGATTTCAGAATCCCGCCAAATAAAAATCAAAACAATGAAAGATGAAGAACGCCGTAAGTTATTGCTAAAAGATTACGGGGAACTCCACTCAAAACCAGTTAAGAAAAAAAGCAACAGACTTGGAAAAATAAATATCAAACAGTTCACTGTACAGGTAAACAATTAAAGAGCGAAACAGCAACATAAACCTAAAACTCAATTCTCATGTTTAGCTTTTTTTTATATTTTTGTTTGATATGCAAAGCTTGACTTCTGACTTTTGATGAGATTCCTGTCCCCTGGAAGTCTTTTTGACTTTTAAATGCTGAGAAGCGTCTGATGAATTTCCAGACAGTATTTCTTTATTTTTATTATTTATTTATCTGATTATTAAGCCGAGCAAACAAAGCAGGAAAATCGCAAATGGCAAAAAACGTTGCCGAGTTAAATGATGGGGAAATTTCAAAAATAAACAGATAAATGCTTTAGGATTTAGCAGCTAACTATATTTGTTGGTAGATAATCAATATAATAACTCGAACTTTAAACCTAATCCAATTGTAGGCCTAATTATACATCTTCCCAGGTTTATAGACCCAAGATTTTGGAAGTAAAGTTTTTATTAAATAAAAAATAACAATGACTAGACGATGACTTGGTTTTCTTCTCAATCCTCATTAATTCAAAGTGTAATAAGATTTTTAAGGCCTTTTTAATCATCTCGTTAAAAAATAAAATCCTCTTTAAAACAGCAAGATGATTTTCACGCTTTAACTTGAAGTTTTAATTAGAATAGAATATATACTACCTGATTCTTATTATCTTTAGAATGTGTCGGCTAGTCTTTGACTAAATTATAAACTTTCGATCTGAGGGCTGGGGCTGGGGTCTGGGGTAATTCCAGGTTCCAGGAATTCATTTGAATCTTGTCCGAGTAGACGATAGACGTGATTGAAACGAGTTTTTGATTTAAAATAATCACCACAAATCCCGTTTTTCTGCTTATACACGAGTTGATACGTTGATTTTTTTTCTAATTTTAATTAGCCCAAATGCTAGTATTTGTTTTAAGTACGCAAAAACATCTGGTTATTATTTAGCAGCTGATTTTACTGCCATAGTCTATAAACTCGAATAATCGTGGGTTTCAGTCATTTATCAACATTATGGCTCGCACAATTACCTTGTCTCTTTTATTTTTTGCAGTGGAAAATGCAAGCTCATTTTTGAAATACAAGTATATATATTTTCTAGATTCATATATAGATGACACAGTTTCCAAGTGGCGGGAAACTGGCACATTAATCGGGGATCGATCGCGTATTAGATAATCCAACGAGATGATGGCATTGCCATCGAATGCACCATTAAACTAGGTATTTTTTTTTGCCATTGGCTAATCAGCAAGTGCAGCTCTAGTGACTGCAACTAAGACTTGTATTAGGTCTTGAAATCGAAACTGAAATTGGAACTGGAACTGGAACTGGAACTGGAATTGGGAGCAGGCAGCCGGGAGTTGGCTTTAAAAACAGGCTCGGATTCCAAGTCTGTTTTCATGCCTTTTTTGTTATCAACGAAACTGTTTTTCCATTAGTTTTTACTCGTTTCGGTTGCACACTGCTTTTTAAAGCCCACACTCATCAGTGCGAGTATCTTGTGGCATTTATAAGGTTCTACGAGTATTCCATTTGCATATCCATCATTGGTGGCCTCAACTGACAGCTGCACTAATTAAGATGAGAGCTCGACCCACCTTGGTCCCCTTTCGGCCAAGTTAGTTGCCTTACAAACAATTTTGTTCCAAAGCACTCGAAGAAATAATCAAGTAAGAAATGATATATCAATAAATTCATTTGAATAAACTTTGGTTGAACCACGAAAACGTCTGGAGTGTCTAAACGAAACTAACATTATTATTTAAAAAAACTATATGGTATTTCTCACAGTATTCAAAGCTCACCCACCATAGTGTAATCTGTAATCAGCATAAACATAAAATATAAACACTCAAAACAATCAGCAGGAGAGTTATTCGAACCGTGAGCGGATTCTAGGTGCGATTTATCATCGATACGAGAACATATATACTCGTACGTAAAGATATATACGTAGATTGGCTAACTCGGATTTCAACGACGACCTTGACCATGAGTCTTCACTAAAAGCGAAATCAAACAGAAACTGGAATATAAACACAGAAGCAGCAGCAGAAGCAGAATTAAAAGGCGCTAACTCAGCGCAAAAATAGTGAATGATATTAAATTGAAACTCGAAAGAAAACTCGAAACTCGTTTCGAATGCCCCCCAGAATCGAACCTCAACCCGTCACCTTTACAATCTGTAGGGAGGGTATCGTGTAGGGTGATTACAGGGAGCCCCCCTTCTATATTTTCTCTGTAAAAAAATGCAGTAAAAAAAATTAATATCGCGTGTTAAAATCAGACGCTTTTTCCTGCTTCAATCTCTGCTAATGGTCCAATTAATGATACAATTTATAGTAGCCGGTAAACATATATATAAACTGTATAAATATGCAACTACTTATGTCCAATTTGCTTTTCTTAACGGCTCTGAAACATGACCTATCGGCTATTGGCAGTTGGCAATCGCTTTTTATCGGTTTTATCGGAAAATGCTAAGCTAGAAAAACGATCAATAGAACCTAAAACATCATCTTAATAACCTAAATAGCATCTATAAGCCCTAATCAATCTATAAGTCTAATCAATAAGAAATCAAGACCTCAAAAAGTAAACATGATAATTCCATGACATCAAATGTGGGACAGAAATATGATTTGATGAATGATTGTAAATTGTAAACAAACTATAGAGTAAATATTATTAAGTTTATGTTCATTTCCTTCTCCAGATTTCTGACTAATTTTAGAACTACGGGTATATTTCCTTTTCCCTATTTATCCACAAGATCTATAAATAAAGGCTTTATAGCGATATTCAGAAATAATTGAAGTTGGAATCACAGGCATGATCAGCATGATTTGGCAAGAACTCGGCGCAGACTTGGCTATATATTGGCTTCGATATCTGTCTATATGTATTGCCAGACGGGTCTGTATGTAGATTCTGTCGCATATTTTATTTATAAAGCCATTCGGCTTTGTCTAGGAAATGCTCTGGCTGAAGCCGACTCTTGTCTTGCTTTTTTTCTTTATTTAATTTCGTTTATTTATTTATTTATGGATACTTGTTGCTTTTTAGCTTTTAAGCCTGCTCAGCAGCAGCGCCAGAGCTCAGTATCAAGGTCGGTGCTTACATTTGCTTGCAAAAAACTTGCAATGCAATTAAGTCTCTGGAGAAGTCGGAATATCTCGGAATATTGCGGCATATTGCGGAATATCGGGGCTATAACCAGTCTTGGCTAAAAGTCAGGGTCTCGAAGATTTTTATGGTAATTTGCCAAACAGGAAACGGAAGATGCACAAACGATACACTTTTTTTTTTATCAATTTCTAAATAAAGGCGCTAAAATTAAGTCGAGATTTTTAGCTGTAAGTTTTAACACTAAATTGTTAGTTTTAAGGGAATTCTAATTGAAATATTAGGGTTTTTAACTCTAACTTTAATCATTTAATAGTGTCTTTAGAAGAGTTAAAATAATGCAATCTTTCTATTAATTAATACATTCAAAATAAAACTTGATCTTGCATCTAAATAATTCGAATCAAGTTCCTATTGCTTATACACATTTCTCACCTTAAATATTAAATCAAAATATTGTCTCTTAAGGTAAAAAACTTGAAATTGAAATGTTTGCAGCTTGCTGTTTGCAAATAATATTATTCAAGTGCATTTGATGCAAATTTGTAATGCTTCTTCTCCTTAATTGCCGCTGTTGCTAATTGCTGAAAATTTCGCACGTTGCGGCGTTTGTAACTTTTAAACTTTAGATTCAATGCCGAATCGGAGAAATAGCCATGTCGGTTGCCAATTCTATCGCCAATTGCCAATTGCCAATTGTCCCTCCAATACTCCAAAACTCACACGTGTTAATTACTTGGCTATGCACATTACAGATTTAACAGATGCGTTTTTTTTTGGTTTTGGTTTTGGTTTCTACAGAAAGGTTTGGCTTTTCAAATACAACTTTACTTCGAGATATGACTCCAAAAGTAGAGGGGAAGCTAATTAGTCAGAGACTACAGTGCCATATTTTGTATTCAATTCTTCGCTGGCTATCAAATATCTTCAATTCTAACTCAAAAGATCATCAATTATTACTATCTATTGAAAAAACTTGTTCTCAACAGAAAATTATAGTTATTTATAACCCTTAAAAAACAAACTTGAATAGTGGTTTCATCGAAGAGTGAAGAGTTTTTATGGAAAAGAAATCAAACTAAGATCTCAAACTAAAACTTTAAAAACAATTACAGATTTTAAAACTAAGCAATGTTTATCATTAATGATTTCCAGACCAATAAGTGAATGTTTCTTAATATTAATTAAGTTTTTTTATACCTAACTTAAACATTTAATTCTTTTTTTTATTGTTTTGAACATTTCCTATGGTTTTCACTTTCATTGTAAGCGGCTTTCTTGTTGTTGTTTTAAGCCACCTTTTTTTGAGTTACCAATTTACGATTATTGTTAAGTAAAAAACAAATTTGTTGTGCTTTTTTTGGTTTCGGTTTCGGTTTTCTTTTGTTTTGGTAAGCCCTTCTTCTTCTTTGGGCCAAGACGATCAGCCAGTCAGCCAAGCTGGGGCCAAAAACGTGCCGTGAGAGACCAAAACAAAAAAAAAACCAGTAATGCTTTCCCACAAAAACAAATAAAAAACAAACAAAAACTCGAAAACAAAAGCCAAAAACCAAAAACAAGAAAAAATCAAAGAGAATTACAGGTCGAAAGCGAGAGCAATTGAAAAACAGCTGTCGGCATTGCCAAATTGTTGCAACTTGGATCGAAAATATATATACAAAATATTGAGATATAGAAATATAGAAAGAAACTCACCTGACTTCGCTTGAAACTTTTACAGTTGTGGCAGCGTTCTTGGTCTTGTTTTTGTTTAATCTTAAGAAACACTAAAAAATAATATTTTGTTTTATGTTTTTTGTAATATCACGCACTTGGTAAGAACTTTTTCTATCACTTGTATTATTTGCCTCTGGCTTTAAATGATTTATCTATTTATAAATAAACTTAACACGATTAGCACACTTTAAAAAAATTAACTTGGATTGGTACTTGGATTGGTATTTAAATGTTTTCTGTGCTTTTGTGCTTTTGCCGCCTTGTTACGTCCGCTGCGATCGCCAGTCGCAATTGAACTGAGCTTGGCTAGACGCGCTTACGGAAAATTATTTAATTCCGCTGCTCCACCGCTGCCTCGGTCGGCGGCGCTGCCCGGCTTGGATCGACGCCGATCGGCGCCAACTTCTTCCCCAACTTCCATGGCTTTGGCTCGGTTGCGTGCTTTGGGGGGGCGGCAGCATGTTGGGTCTGAAAGGTAACTGTCTCCCCAGCTGCCTGGCTGCCAACATGTTCCGCTGCTCCTTGGCCCCCAAGGGCAGTGAATTGGCGCTGGAAAGGGTTAACATTTGTAAATTATATATGTAATATGTAAAATTCAATGCACTTATAGATGTAAAGTATTATAAATGTTAAAAAATGAAGTCCCCCTTTGAAACTAACTCCCCTCTACTAACTAACGCCCCCAATTTTTAACTGTTCTTTTAACTTGAACCTGCGTGACACGCACACCACCCGCCGGATATGATTTTAATTAGAGCTTTTTTTGGGGTGTGGGCCTGGGAGTGGGACTGTGGGAGTAATTGCAGCCCTGGACCAACGGACAACTGTACTTAATTCGAATGAAATGCCAAAATATCGGACCCTAGACCCTTGCCCCTTACCAAAAAAAGCAAAAAACAGTATCGAATCCCCGAATTAGAGCCAATTTTCAGAGCCAGTCGAGCATGTAAAGAGACCTATGCTATATATTATATATATCATGCGTACTTTGTACCGATTCCGGTAAGGCTAATGGATCGGAACTTAAGAATGTCACGATATAAGCACGGAGCTATTAGTTGGCATTAAATAACTTCCGGATTGGGACAAAATATATTTGGCAAAAAGCGGGTCCTTCCCTAAAAACCCTTAATTTCTTTCTTCTTAAAAACACCTGTTAAAGAAATAGTTTCCACAATCTTGAAAGAACAAATTGCAGTAATCGGAATCGCAATTTGAATAATAAATACCGTGGAACCTTTTCCATTTGTTTTCCCTGAAAGGAAACCGAATATTGTGGTACATCTGGAAATACTTTATGGGCTCCCCCAGAAAATGTAAGCTTGGTTTTGGTCAAAACAAAGTCCAGGTAGCAGGCAGCCCCCCTAAAAGGGAGGGGAATTTTGCGAACCAGAACCATTCCAATTCTCAGCCAATGGCGAAAAATTAAAAAAAATAATATGTCCAAAAAGAATCGCTTGGCTGAATATCAGTTGTGCATAATTGCCAAAGTCATTATGGCCAAAATCGTAAAAAAAAATGGAATAGAAACCGAAACAGAAACAGAAGCAGAAACAGAAAAAACTAAACGCTCTTAAATTATGAATTATGAAATTGTTTATTGGCATTAAAGAAAGAATACAAAAGCCACCAACTAGCGATGACTATCTAAATATGAAAGGGGAATAAGTAATTATTATAATAATTATCAACAAAAAGGCTTGAATGCAAAACAAAGAAGTCGCAAATAAAATTTTCAATTACCTGATTCATGAGCCATATAGAGATACAGGGAATATTCCATTAAAATGAATAATATAGATATGGTTTTGGTAAAGGTTTTTGGAAATATATTCCACACAAAATATTAAATTACTATATATTCTCTTTTAACTGAAAATTTAATATAAATCTATTACCACAATTTAATTTCAATTTAATGAAGCTTACCTGCACTCCTGGCTGAGATCATTTGGGTGTCATTTATTTCAAGGGTCGTTCACTGATGATTTCCATTAAAAAATATATATGAAATATATTTAAAATAAATACAAATATTAGGTAAACGCACTCAAATAGAAAACAGGTTGAAAGCCCTCTTGATTTTGCTCAAAACAATTAAAGGATGGATGATAAATTGTTACTTGTATATGTTATCGTTTTAAGAATACAATTTTATGGAATTTATACAAAATAAATATGTATATTTAACCAACAATAATAAAATCAGGATTTGCTTTTACGAATTGCTTTTATTCAGAAACCTTGAACAATGTTTTACATATATTTATTTCACATTTTTGGCTTAATCATAATTTGAGGCAATACTCCTTGGAGAAAATGCGAAATTTAAAGTATGTTTTTGTGCTTTTCTATAAAGATCGAATATAAAAATGTATGAACGAAATATACGTGTTTTTGAGGAACCTAAAGACCATCTTACCATCCAAAACCCTTCATATAGAATATGAAATCAAAATCTGGGATTAAAAACAGGAAACACCAAAGTAAAGCTATATCGGGTAAAGATTTTCGATTTATCCTGTTGATTTTATTACACATTTCCGATTGCCCTTTTGACACCCCTCAAGGGCACGCCCTTACGCCAATCAAGCGCCACTTTTCAGCTTTCAGTCGTCCGTCTAAATACAAAAACAAAAAGCCACCGTTTAAGCCGGGTCGAGAGTCAAGCGACAAACAATTAAAAATAAATAATTGCCAAAGACTAAAGCTAACAAGTTTGTTCAGAAAGATAGATAGAAAATAAATCAAGAAAAAAAATCAAGTATTAAGTATTATCGGTTGGAGTCGAAACTGTAATACCCTCGTTAGAAGGTAAAATGGGTGGAAGGATGGGATAGGGTTAAAGTTTTCTTTATTTTGAGTTAAAAAAAGGGGAGAGAGGAAGGTAAGCTCTTCTCAACCAAGTTTGGGGTATAAGGATTTAGGAGCAGAATGAAATCTACTTAAAAACCAAAGTTTAACTCAATCGTTAGGATTTCCCAACGTTGGAGTTGCATTTTTTATAAAACTCCGACACCCCTCCGAGTGCAGGGCAACAAAAAAAGGGAGAAAAGGGAGAAGGCAGCTGCTAATCACATTTTCCAGTTGCCAATAGAACTCGTACTTATAAATCTTGCAAATACCAGATAGGGGGAAGGTAGGAGAGAGGTCTGTTCTGTTCTGTTTGAATGAATGCCACTTAAGTGCCATTATAAAACAACGATTTGCAATGCACAAGTCATGATTACAGTTATCTGGCTGTTGGAAACCGGTTTCTAAAGCTGAAAATCGGTAAGCCCTACTGCTCCAGAAGATGACGATACTCCGCCAGGAGCTGCTCCTCCTGGACCAAAGGCAGATCCAGATAGTCGTGGCCATTCTGATTGATGTCCGAATTGAAACGATCGTAGGCCTTGAAGGCGTCTATTTCCACCTGAGCCTGTCGCAGAACCGATTCAATGAGTGGCGATAAAGTGGAAGAGGAGTTGGAAGTGGCAGTGGAAGTGGAGGGTTCGTCCTCCTTGTTGACCAAATTCTCGAGTCTGTCCACTGTCTGCTGGAGTTCCTTTTCACTCTGGAAGGCACGTAACAAAAACTCAATGGCTTGTTCCACATTATTGTTGGTGCTTTCGAGGGCCGCCCGTACGGCGGGCTCTTCGAAACCCAATTGGAGAAGATGTCCCAGTTGGCTGTTATCAAGGGAGACACTCGGGGATTGGGGCAGGGAAGCCACCAGCTCATCAAACTGTGTCTGAAGCAGTTCCACCTGAGGGAGAAAGGGATTTATAAATATTTTACTCAATTTTTCACTCAAAAGACTACTCACTGCACGTGGCACATCATTTTTGCTCCTTTTTAAAGCCAAACTGGCCAGTTTCCTATCGAAACCCATTTCGGTGAGGGTGCAAATGCTTCTGGGATTCACCCAATCACAGTCCCTGCCATCCGGCCTGCTGTAGCGCCTCTGCAGGGATCTCTCCGCCTTGGACTGCTTCCGGGCATTCTTGAGTTGTTGCTTCCGCTCCTGAATCAGCTGGATGGCTTGGTAAACCTTGCCAGAGCCTGAGCAGGATCTCAGAGCCAGCCGGGACTCGCTCAGTTCGAAGCCCATCTCCACCAGCATGGCCAGGTCATCCTCATTGACTTTCAGTTCTCTCAGCAGGGCGGAGGCCGCTTCAAAACGCTCAAAGGCCTCGTCGCGACGGTTCTGGTGGAACAGGACCACGCCCTGGAGCAGCTGCAGCCGCATGATGAGTGCCCGCTCTGGACAAGCTTTGCCCTTTAAAGCATAGAGTCTCTGGTAGCCTTCGCCATAGCTCCGTTTGAAGCTCCGCTCGCAGATGCCCAACCGACGATCTGCATCTGGCAATTGAGTCACGTTTTTGAGGCACAAATAGCACCACACAATGTCTAGGTTGAGGAGTGCATAGTTGTCCACGGACTCGAGGAACTGGGAGTTGCAGGTGGCGAACCTCTCATCCGCCTCCAGGAGCAGCAGGAGGGCCTCCTCGTAGTCCTCGCGGTGGATGGCAGCCCGTGCTTTTTCGCAAAAGCCGAGACCAATGAGCAGGGCACGATTCTCGGCGGGTGGCAGAAAGACGGGACTTCCGTTCTGATCCTCCATCTGAACGAATCCAATGATTAGATGCATAATTTTAATGTATTGCATCGATTAACATCCAATAACTCACCTCCATTAACTGATTCTGCGAGGAAACCACCGCTTCCACGTCTTTTTTGATGCGGTTGATCCTCTCATAGAGAGCTCCCTTCTTGTTATCGCCCTGGCCGACGATCACGATCAATTGCTGGTTATTCTTCAGCTGCTGGGCGGCCAGGATGACATTGGAGGCCACTATCTTGCCGCCGGCAATGCACTTCACATAATTGCCGTCCGGAAGTTCTAGTTTGGCGGCAATGGCCGCCTGGAGATCGGAGCCCAGGGAGTTGAGATCACACTTGACGTCCAGCATGCTGGTGGTGCCGCCGCGATTGTCGATGCGACGGACCTTGAACGTGGCCATTCCGGTGGCGGAGAACTCCTGCCGGGCAGCCAGTTTCCGGAGGGCATTGTCCTGCAGTTCTGTGAGGACGCACTTGCAGTGATCGGAGTCAATGCCAAAGTAGTCCGAGTATTTGGTGGCCAGGTTCTATAATTGGATTATGATTAATTAGTATTTATGGATGAGGATATAATAATTATCTTAACGTATTAATCTATTGAATTAAAACTCATTCTTTTTAAAAGAAAACGTAAAACAAACTTGAAACAAAGTCTCACAAAAATGCAAGTCACGAAAGAATGGACAAGACATAGACTTTTCCTGGTTTTATATAGGTCTAAGAGGGTCTGTAAGGGATAAGAAACCTACTTCCATGGCCCCCTCGATGCTACCCAGATCCTCGGAGTAATATGGTTCCTCCCACAGCTTCACGCCCTCCGCCCGGAGGCGGGCACGCACTTGGATGAAAATATTGTCGATTTGCGACATGACAGCAGCTCTTCCTCGATCCAGGGAATAACACGACTGTGGCAGATACCAAATACCAGAAACTGCAAGAACCCAGGAAGTAAATAAGAAACATCCACGTCACAAAGGAAAATCAAAATATTTACATAAATGCGTTGTTATTGTTCTTCTTCTTGCTCGACTCAACACATGTGATTTTTCGAGGAAAACAAAAACAAAGACTTCGCCTGTTCTTCTTGCTCTCTTTCCGCACTCTCGGCGGGTTGAACTTAAAAGCGAATATATGGAATATATAGGTGGAATATATATCTGCTTATATAGCCAATTCGATTGGCCCAAATATTCTAATTTTATGACGAAATTCTTTTCTGTTGCTGTTGCTGTTTACAAACAAACCACGTTTCGTTCCGGAGAGTACTTTGTCGTGGTACGCCTCTTGGCTGACAAAGAGCTGAATGTTGTAAGTGCACAAGAGTTGCCACGTAACAGCGAATATATGGAATATATTGGTGGAATATATATCTTATATAGCCAATTCGATTGGGCCAAATATTCTAATTTTTTGTCGAAAGTCTTTTCCGTTGCTGTTTCTGTTTACAAAAAAAACCGGTTTTGTTGCAGGGAATACTTTGTCGTGGTACGGCTCTCGACTGACAAAGAGCTGATTGTTGTAAGTGCGCAAGAGTTGCCACTTTTTCCTGTCAAGCTTTTTAAGTTTTTAAATTATATTTTAATTAAGTTAAATTAGTTTATTTTTAAGAGTCATAGCTTGAATTGGTTACATTTTTTAAGCCTTCAGAAAAAGAGCTAGATTTTGTGTGTAATTTTATGATAAAAACAAGTTTAATTCGTCTAAAAAATTAATCGTGTTTAAATGATTTAAGCTAAAAATACCTTTTATATTTAAGTAAAGGAATCGTATTTCTATTGTTTTATGTCAATTCTAAATCATTTCTTTATTTCTTTAGCTGTTTTCGAAGCCTCAAAGAATGTTTTAAAACATTTGTTTGGCTAGTTTCCTAATTTTCTATTCAACTTAGGGCTTTTCTTAAATTTCTTTAAAAAACTTATTTAATAAGTTAATAATAATAAATTTTAACTTAATATTTAACTTAAAATATCCTTGGTTCATCTGTTGACTCTTCTAAGCAAAAACAAGACACTTTCTATTGTATTGAGGTCCTGTTTTCGGACCTACCCCTAGGTCCTTGCTAACCCTCGTCTTTTTTATGTGTTTCCTATTTGAGTTTTGTTTTTGAAAACCCAAGCACCCCCTGGCATGTCCAACCCCATCCACCAGGGTCACCTGCGACTCACCTGTCAAAACTCTGGAAACTGGAATTCCCATTTATTTTTGTTGCTTTTTTATGGTTTGGTGGTGGTGAGTGTGCCGGGCACCTGGACATCGACCATTCATTCGCTTGCAAAGGACACGCGCGGCAGGATCTCTTCGCTGGCCCTGTGATCCTTCACGAAGAAATACATTAAGCTGAAAAAAAAACAAAACATAAAATATTAGTAAAAACAAAACAAAAGAGAGGGAAATATGAAAACACGTCAGTTGGCGGCATCGACGAGCACAGCCTCCTTTCGGGCCAAGCAGAAAGATGCCGCCAGGATGCCAGGTGGAGGAGGAGGGATTCCCTGTGAGCGGGAGAGGAAGCACGAGGCGGCCATGCGGGAAAGGGAAGAGCAACTGAAGCGGGAACGGGCGGCGACAGCGGCGGCAGCAGCGGCGGCCCAGAGGGTCCGGCAGCATCGCAGGAATGCAGGACTGGGGGAGAAGGATCTGCCACCGAAATGCAGGATAACCCATCCCAGAGAGAAGTACGATCCGGGGGGACTACGATCAGGGAAGGTTGGAGGAGCAGCCGGTCAGGGAGCAAGAGCAGGTCTGGGAGGAGGTGCAGGTCTGGGAGCAGGAGCAGGTCGGGGACAAGCAGCAGGTCAGGGAGGAGGAGCAGGTCAGGGAGTAGAAACTACTTCCCAAGAACAAGCAATACTGGAGGAATCTAAAAAGGCCATGGAACAACCGACTGTGGAGTCACAACAGCCGGAGGAGGATCCCAATCCGCCCAACGCCCAGTACGACGATTGCGAGTCCAAGGCGGAGCGCCTCAAGACCCAGCTAGAGGATCTGGCCCAGATGTCGGAGCAGGAGTTTGAGCAGGGATTCCGCTGCTGGCTGGACCAGGAGGGCATCGCCCGCGAGATGCACTCCCACCTCCGGGTCGAGCTCATCAACTGCTTCAATAACACCGCCCTGGGTCAGCTCCTGAACAAGGCCGCCGGCCTCCAGCTGGCCCAGTCCCATGCCCTGCTCCTATCCCCCCTGGCGCTGGCGCTGCACACCCTGGTGGCTGAGTTCCTAAATTCCCAAAACTGCCACTTCACCCTGTCCGTGTTCTGCAGCGAGATGCCGCATCGCCACACGCTCCCCGACTTCGAGAACCGTCCGGAGTTCCAGTTTCGCCCCGAGGAGCTCCAGCAGGTGATGACGGCCGTAATGGGCGGCCAGGAGATGCCCGCCGACCTGGAACTCAACCGCCTGGTGGAGGAGCACTACGGCGAGGATCTGGCGGGCCAAACCCAGAGTCTTCTCATGGCTCTGATGCGTTCCTTGGTGGATATGCGGAGAAAAATGCTGAAGGAGCAGGAACCCCCGGATCCGGTAGCTCCCACTGCCCTCAGGACTTCAGCTTGTCAAACGGAGCCTTCGACCATACTGGAACCGAATCCCGAAGTGGACACCAGCCGGCTCTACCAGGCGGACGAGCACGAGCTAATCTTGGGCGCCGACGGGCGGAGTGTCTTTGTGGGGCCGCGCGTCTCCCAATCACTGCACGCCGTGGAGCAGCAGCTGGGCCAGTTGATGCGCCACCTTCGCCACCTGGCACGGTCCTGTGCTCCGCCCGTAGAAGTGGTCTCCCAATCGGCCTTCGAGCAACTTCTGCAACGTGAGCTCATCGAACGGGAGCGTCTGACCCGCGCTGGTGAGTCCTTCAATCCGGGCGAGATCGTGACCAAGCTTCCACCGCCACCGCCAGACGAAAAGGTAACTAAATCCAACACCGACGAGGTGGTATACTCCGCACTGGGTCCCATCAGCCTGCCCGTGCAGGAGGTCTCCCTGCCCCGGCTGCCCGTCCTTCATCCGGAACAACTCTCCAGCCTGGCCGTCGTCCGCCAGTCCCTCGAAGAGCTCCAGAAAAAGTCCGGCCAGCCACAGGGACGCATGTACGTGTCCGTGGAGAGAATGGAGGCCTTGATCGGCGAGATCTGTGGCTGTGTCCAGCTGCTGGGCAACGTTCTCAATCTGTCCATGGAGCAGGAACACGCTGTGGGCAGGCACAAGGGCTTTAAGCTGGGCTACCGTGAGGGCTTCGCTCACGGCCACTTCATGGGCGTCCAGGAGGGACAGAAGCAGGAGCAGTTCGACCGCGCCCAGAAAAATCAGTACCTGGAAAAAGAGAAGGCGAAGGCGAAGGAAAAGGAGGCGGTCCAGGAGCGTAAGGACTTCGGCCAGCAAAAGGAAATTCCGGGCAGAAGTGTGGCCACACAAACCTCCAAGAGGAAAACCCAAGCCAAGACCGTGAACCTTCAAACGGAAGCCAAGTCCTGCCAGGATGCCTGGAGCCAAGCCGACCTGGACATCTACAAAGATCCGCCCCAGAAATCCTACGAAGAGTGGATAGACGAGATGCTGCACACCGCCAGTGGCCAAGTGTTTCTGGAACGAGTAGAGTTGTCCTTGAACAAGGCCCTGGAACTCCAGAAGCAGAGGCTGGACGAGCTCTACCAGGTGAAGTTGCGCCATCAGGCGGAGATGTTGCGGCTCAGCAGGCGCCAGAATTCCTGGAGGGTATGTAGTCCACCGAACTTAGTCTAAATCCTTCCAGAATCTAATCTTCCTAATCCTAATCATCCTTTAGACACTTTGCAAGCGCGTGGAGCGCGATTCCCAGTCCTCGGCCGAGGCCAGGGACCTTGTCCAAAAGATCTTCGGCCTGCTGGAGCACTACGAGTCCCACCACCAGCTCCTGGCCGAGAAGATCCAGCAAACGGAAGAGGCCGCCGAGCAGGCCACTCGCATCCTGCCCATGTGGAACGACAACAACCAGGAGGCTGGTTCCGTCGGCAACTGGAACTCCGTCTTCTCCTCCACTCTGACCTCCAGTGGTGCCTCCACACCCGTTCCTCCCTCGGAGCATCCTTTGGGCAATGCTTCGGGTAAAGTTTCCGCTAAAGCCGCCGTGGAAGCTGCCGTGCCGCCGCATGTCCGGCATTCTTACGGCGATCATCCGTATCCTGGTCTGGGTTATCCTTACCAGGTAGTGGCGCTGGCTTCTTCTGTTCCCGGTGCCTTTATGCCTGTGGATCCTCGTTATCCTGCAAATCCTGGAGTTCAGGGTTTGGCTCTTGCGACTTTGGGAGGTTTGCCAGCTATCGGAGGTCCTGCCATGGCAGGAGTAGGTGGAGAAGGACGGCCTGGCAATGCAGGGGGTTCTGGTAAGTTTTTTTTGGTAAGACCAATGAAGTTATCTTATCCTTTAAACATCCAACAGAAGATACTGTGGTCTATCCTTCGACCAATGGCGTGCCAAAATCCCAGGGAAATACCAGCTCCTCGCATTATCCTGATCCCAGCAGACCGACCGTCCAACATGTGGCCACCAATACCGTGCCGGCTCCGCCAACCCCCTCCCAGCGATCTTCGCAAGCGCCCAGTTTCGAGGAGGCTCTCCTAAGTGCCAAGTAAGTTTTCCGTCATAAGCTCCTCCTTCTCATTCTAATCCCAATCGTCCAATCCCCGCCAGACATCGCATGCAGCAGCTGGAACAGGAGAGCGACCTCTTGGAGCAGAGTTTCCTCAGCTATTTGGAGAAGACCAAAACCAAGACCCCAACGCCTCCGAGCTCTAGTCCTCGGAAATTGCAAAAGGAAGCCGACGAGAAGGACTCGCGGCACAGGATCCGCTCGAGCTGCCAGAGGGAACGGGAGCAAATGCACCGATCGCTGGACAATTTTAGGAACTGGCAAAGGAAGGTCCGGCGGGAAGACGCAGTCAGTGTGGCCCAGTTGGAGGAGCTACAGAGGGAACGAATCCTGCCCCGGATG
This sequence comes from Drosophila ercepeae, assembly GCA_018150545.1. Lineage (NCBI taxonomy): Eukaryota > Metazoa > Arthropoda > Insecta > Diptera > Drosophilidae > Drosophila > Drosophila ercepeae. Next base: position 10,132,538 of record JAECWL010000197.1, on the reverse strand, counting down.
GTGGACTCGAAGCTCTCCTCGCCATTGTGGCTCTCGGAGCCGGAAGATGGGCAGCAGGACAGGTATCCCTTCACCAATGCCATTGCCGAGGCCAGGGAGAAGTTGCTGGGCGAGATTGGACAGGAGAAGCGAGAGGATCCAGTGATTCCCAGAGAGAATACGGAGCAACTGAAGAAGGAACAGCGGCAGGATTGGCTGCCACCACCACCGCCACCAGTCGAGATGCCTTGCGGTCGAGCCTTGCGGAGACTTGATAGACTTGAGAGGCCGCCGGAGCAGCTGGAGCCCTTCCTCCAGCTCCCTGATCTGGATCACTCCAGGAGCAAGCGCAACAGCGGGGAACTGAGCCTGCTCCTCCGTCGGGCCAAGGAGGCTCTCGGCCTCACCGCCGCACCCAATCCCCTTCTGGACACCAGCAGCGACAGTTCTAGCCTGGAGCTGGCCGCCGGAGCTACTCTTGGTTCTGGTTCTTGTTTTGTGAGGAGTTCGCCCAGCCAGAAACTCCAACGCTCCATGGCCAAGATGCAGTTACTCTTCGGTGGCGCCGGAATCGACAAGGAAGCGATTTCTGTGCCACTTGCGAGTAAAGTGCGTCCCCTGAGTGCTCCTACTCCGGGATCGGGCCTTCTCCTTCCACCGCCGTCTCCTCCACGTCCGCAAACGGCGCCCCTTGCAGCTCCTCCGGTTCCGCTTGCGTGTCCACTTCCGCCTGCCCTCCACCTGGATATCTCCACGTCCAGTTCCATGCAAAGCAGCCTGTCCCCCAAATCGCCAGCCGAGGCCTTTCAGAATCTGGTGGAGGATGCAGTGATGGGTCCGGACACCACGCCGGAGGTTTCCTTCAGCCAGGAGTTCTGGAAACGCGTCAATCTGTGAAAAAATGAACAAGTATCTTTAAGAAAAAGTATAAAACTTCAATAAACACGTTAATAATAAAACTAACTGGCTTTTTAACAAAACTAAGATAAAAAAACTGGGCAATTTCTTGTTTAAAAACAAAACAAAGGTCACACTGTCGTAATTTTGGCCAAGCAGTGTGACCAATCATGCGAAAAAAGCTTATTCTCTGTGGTGTGTTGCCAAATCGGGGCTCAAATACATAAATATTTATTAATTTACATTGATTTCTTTTAGCTTCAACTTATTTTTATATAATATTTGACTTTTAATTTCGCGTTTTTAGCCAAAATAGTGCGCAATACATTTATAAGTTTTAGTTTTTCTTTGACTAACGAACATTTATTTTTATATTTATTGAATCTCTTGGCTTTTTAGACTGCTGTTCCGTTTATGAGATCATATGGATCCCTGCCCTGGGACAGACCAAAGAGACTAGCGTGGGATCGCCTCCTTTCCCGCTCGATCTCGTCCAGATCGAAGGCATCGCTTACATAGCTGGATCTCCTTTGGGGATCGTCAAAGGCATAGGCCCTTTGAAATTTAGCTGGATGGGAAGTGGAAGCTGCTCCCGATCCCCCTCCTGCTCCTCTACCTGCTCCTGCTCCTGCTGCTGCTCCTCCTCCTGATCCTGATCCTGGATAAATGGGCTGCGGATGTTGCTGGTAACCATTGGAGTAATTCGATGGTGACGATGGTATGGCCACCGGCCACTGAACCTGTGATTTTGGTGGGACTTGTGCTCCTGCTCCTGGTCCTGCTCCTGGACCGGTTCCCCCTGCCCCTGGCAGGGTCAGCGTGGAGAGGTAGCGGTTCTGCTGCTGCAACTGCTGCTGATGTTGCAACATCAGTTGCGAGAATCTCTGCTGGCTGCTACTTAGGGTATTGAAACCGCCGCCACTCTGCAGCGAGTCCGAGGATTGGCGAAGGAAGCAACGGGGCAAGGTGCTAGGCGGTGGGGGGAATGGCATCCTCTGCATTTGTGGCCAAGCCCCACCTCCTCCGATTCCCGCTCCTTGTTCTGTGTGCAACGAAAGATTCGAGTTGAGGCGCCTCAGCGGCTGACCCAGGGTATCCAAGGCCATGGAGGAGCGACGTGGCACCACCAACTGGGCGTGGTCTTTAAACAAAAATATAAATTTATGAAATATTTTATTAAATAATGGAAGTTCTCTGGCCCTTACCTCCCACAACATAAAGTTGATCTTCGTCAAGCCGAAATTGCCGGAAACCATGATCATCGCCATCTTCGTCGTCTTCGTCCAGGACGTCTGGGTCTGTGGAATGTCCCGGTCCCGCCTCTTCCCGCTTCTCCATTTCCCCCACCCTGCCATCGTCCTCGGCCTCCTCCCCGGCCCCCTCGCTGCCGCTGATGTAATAAATATTCTTCGGCTTGCTCCGCATCCCTGCTCGGCGACAGAACTCCTGGAAGAGCTCGTCCTTGGTCTTTCTTAGGCCGCGTTTCAGGCCACTCAGCCTGGACTGATCCTCCAGCTGTGACCCGGAGGTGTTCGTGGCCATGTTCCTTTGCTGTTTCCTCTTTAATTGTCCCGTTTGCGGGGCAGTCGTCGCTGCACTTCCTGCCGGAGCTGTGAAGATCTCCGTGGTGGTGGACACAGACCTGGTCAGAGGGAACTCCTGGGGCAGATCGGCGAATACAGAGGGGGCGGGAGCGTGGGGGTGGACGAGGGCAGGGGCAGGCGGTGGCGGTGGTGGCGGAGCAGTTGCCTCCGTGCAGAGTTCATTCAGGGATTTGGCGAAGCTCCTGGAGTGGAGATTGCACTTGGAAACGGCGGGCTTTTCGAAGTAAAAACTGTCGGATATTTATATTATTTATTAAACAATTAATAAAATAGGGGAAAAGGATATCCTACCGTCTGTCCAGATCATTGTGCAGATAGAGGTTCAAATTGGAACCCGTATTCGGATGTTTCCGGCAGGCTCCTGGCAGAGTCTGAGTCCCGTAATTGCCAGGATGTCCAGGCGGACGAGTTCTGGCATCATGCACCTGATGGTGGCGGGGATTTCCACCGCTCCTGACGATCCTAGAGCCTGGCTGGGATTGCGATTGCTGGGCATTTGCACTCCTGGCCGCGTTCTGGGACGGATTATCCCTGCCCTGTGTCCTTTGCAGGCCATCCTGGCTGCCCAGAGTGCCGGGCTGCTTGTAACGCTTGTACGATTGGCCCAAGGGATGCTGGCCACCTTCCTTGAACTTGGCCTGGATATTGGCCACGCTAAAACAGGGCAACCGCTAAAAGAGAAAAAATGGATGAAAAAAACATAAAATAAATAAATAAATGTCGAAGGAAATGCAAAAATGTGGAGGAAGGGGAAGCCAAAAGGAAGTAAACGAAAGTAAAATGCATTTAAATCCCCCAAAGGCTCATCCTGAAAAAGAATTATGGGCTTGGTGACGACGCAACGCCAAAAGGATATGCAGGATAAAAACAGGAAATCAGGCAGACGAAGCCGAAGAGGGAAATGCAGAAAATGCAGGACATGGCAGAAAATTGCTATGAAAATATGTATTTTTCCGCAAGGAAATGTCAAAAGTGTTGAAGTAACGAGTTTAAGTCAATATGGAAACTGTGTAACAGGAAGAGCAACTGCAAATGCACAGAGTTTTAGGTTTAAAAGGATGTAGTCCCTGAAACCGTTTAAAGGAAAACCAAAACTTACACTGTAATAGCTCACTTCCTGTAGATTGATAAATAGAAAAATATTCAAAACGCCCACGAATTCCGTGACAATGAATCCAAAAACGAACAGGAAAAAACTCTGGCCATAAGTGACTTTAAATAATGCCGGTTGTAGAGTCGATCGAGGTCTCAACTTTGATCCGATTTCCGCTTTTAAAATAGATATATAAGCAATCAAGCCAATCAGCATTACCAGACCTGTAATAGAATATTAATTAATTATTTCTAATCAATTTATTTTATATTTAAAAGGAACACTCACCACTAACAATGAAAAGTATTCCAGCACTAAAATAATATAAATTATTCTGATGCGAGCATGTGGGAATCAAAAACACGATGAAGCTGATCACCAAAAACACACCAGCAGCCAGAAAAATGGGACACGATTTGGTGACAGTATCTAAAAAACAGAGAAACGTATTAATTTTTAGTAGTATTTTTCCTTCAATTTGTGGCAAAGATAATTGAAAAATTCCTGAGACCACAAAATCATTCGTCGGATGTAAGAAGAAAAACTGTCACATTCGTCCTGCGGCCGTTTAGCCTTGTTGTCCTTGTTGTCCTTTTATCTTGACTTTGCCGAGTGTCAAAAATATCCCCAAGCCAAAGGAAATATAAAATATATATATATATATATATAAATAATCCGCCTTCAAACTGTTTGGCCTTTTTGGCCTTTTTGGCCTAATAGTTTCATTTTGAAAATTGTGACCCGCGGCCGAATTGGAAATTAGTTTTGAGGCATTGTTGGTGAATCTTGGACAACAAAACAAAATTAATGGCTCATTGAATTGCTTGTAAATGAATGGAGTTCCATTGGAGACCCAAATTCGATTTCATAAATGGACTTTGGTGACCCTGATGCACCGAAAGACCGAAAGACCGAAACACCAAAGACCAAAGACCACCAATCATAAGAAAACTTTGCCTTTAATTAAAATTCAGCCAACTAAATGTTGTGTGGGTGCGTGTGTTTGGCAACTAAAACAACGATAAATCAATTTCAATTTGGCCCAGTCAGCCAGGTGAGTGTGTGCTGGTGTTGGCCCGGCTTTAAAGGCATTCGCCTGGTTAAACACCTGGCTAAGCCAGCCAGCTAATCCCAAAGCCCACTAAGATGCATTTGCTAGCCGGGAATGCTGGCGAATTAAAGCATCACCGCAGAGTTGAGATGGATTCATTATGGCGGAAACCCACTAAATACTCCTACACCTAAAGAAATAACTGGCAAAAATAGAAACAAAACTGGGGTTAAGATTATCTCATTTTTCTAGCTTTCTTTTGTAATTCAAATCTTTAACTAATATATATTATTTCTATAATCAAACTTACAGGGTATTGCAGGCGTTGAGTCGTGCGGATCTGGTTGATAGCCTTCTTTGGGAAAATAGTCAATTTTGATACAATTATACGAATCCACATCCAGGCCTTTAAAAAAAAGAAAAGAAAAGATTTTAAAGTTTAATAAATCCCGATATATGATATATAATATGTAAGCCCAGAATTCCATTAAATTCTATATTTTGGAAGTTAAAATTTTGAAACCAAAGCAATCCCTGACTTCACCCTTGACACAGTTCCCTTGTCACCCAAATGTAGCCGCCGGACACGAAAAAACAACGCAAAAAAGACACAGGCGAGACACAGGTCGTAGGTGCCCAGAGTTCCAGAGTTCTAGAGTGTTCCAGAGTGTTCCAGAGTTTCCGAGTTCCTGAGAGATGCCTCTGACCAAAAAGGTCAGAATCCAAAGACACAAATGGCCCGCCGCCTTCATCGCCGAGGACTTAGCGAAAGCCAATGCTAAGGCCCTGGCCGAGAAGGACAAGAAGCCCAAGAAGACCAAGTCCAAGGCCAAGCTCAAGGGCAAGCCCAAATCCAAGACCAAGGCCAAGGTCAAGGCCAAGACATCAAAGCCCGATAGTGCCACTCTGGCTAACGGCAACGGCGTCGTCGCCTCCAGCGCCTCCAGAACGGAGAGGGGCAGCGGCGATGGACCCCATCAAGTGCGATCCCAGCAGAGTCTGGTGGCCCTCCATTTCTCTGACATCTCGCTCCGCCACTCGGACGTCCAGCTGCTCCAGTCCTCGTCCGAGGGCCTCAACGAGCGCCTGGTGGCCTTCTACTACTCCTACTTGCAGAATCGTCGCTACCGGCAGGAGTCGGAACTGCTCTTCCTGCCACCGGCTCTGACGGCCCGCTTGGGGCAAATGGATATGCGGGAGCTGAGGCATACCGTCCGGGATCGACGTCTTCACGAGAAGCCCTTCGTTCTGCTGCCTCTGTCCACTCATCCAAGGTAGGTTGGGTTTATTTTATAGGTTTGGGTACTCCAGAAACCACCTTTTCTTAGATCCCATGGACACTGGTCATTGTTATTGGTTTCCCGACCGGATGGGAAATTCTATCACTACGATTCGCAGGACAATTGCCACAGCAAGCTGGCGTCTTCAGTGGCAGAAACTTTGCGAGCACCCCTCGGAGCCTGGGACTTTGTGGTCGTCACAGGACGCTGCCTCCAGCAAGACCTCCAAGTACACGGAGATCCCCAATCGGCAATCCATCTCTTCTGCATGACCGATAATGTGGCGGACTATGTGACCCGGTGTGGCTATGCAACCAGTTCCCTTCTGATTTCCTGGGAACAGATCGCCGCCATGCGTACCAGTCTTCTGCAATTGATCCAATCTCTGGGTGGCATCCTACCCCCCAAGAAGAGTCACTGAAAAGCCCGCAAAAATGGCGGTGATATTCCCTTTTCCTTTCATTATATTCCTTTACCTTCCTTTTGATGCATCGAAAAGCAAATAAAAATAAAAGTATTTTACAAGGAAAATGTTTATTTTGTTTGTAAGATATTAGTGATAAAATGTTCTTCTAAAATGTTGATTCATTTAGGAATCGGGGGAGACCCCCTAAAAAATGTGAAAATCGAGAAAAATCACTTTTCGCCCCTTTCGATGGCCATATCTTTGGCAGTTTTCATCCGATCCGTGAGCAAAGTATAGATTTGGAATCTTTATTCAATTCCCTATAAATCTGCATCAAAATCCTGACACAAAATATTTTTTAGATTTTTTTCAAATTTTTCTGATGGACCCCCTGGAAAAATGTGAAAATCGAGAAAAATCACTTTTCGCCCCTTTCGATGGCCATATCTTTGGCAGTTTTCATCCGATCCGTGAGCAAAGTATAGATTTGGAATCTTTATTCAATTCCCTATAAATCTGCATCAAAATCCTGGCACAAAATATTTTTTAGATTTTTTTAAAATTTTCTGGGGAGACCCCTTGGAAAAATGTGAAAATCGAGAAAAATCACTTTTCGCACCTTTCGATGGACATATCTTTGGCAGTTTTCATCCGATCCGTGAGCAAAGTATAGATTTGGAATCTTTATTCAATTCCCTATAAATCGGCATCAAAATCCTGGCACAAAATATTTTTTCGATTTTTTTAAATTTTCTGGGGAGACCCCTTGGAAAAATGTGAAAATCGAGAAAAATCACTTTTCGCACCTTTCGATGGACATATCTTTGGCAGTTTTCATCCGATCCGTGAGCAAAGTATAGATTTGGAATCTTTATTCAATTCCCTATAAATCGGCATCAAAATCCTGGCACAAAATATTTTTTTGATTTTTTCAAATTTTCTGGGGAGACCCCTTGGAAAAGTGTGAAAATCGAGAAAAATCACTTTTCGCACCTTTCGATGGACATATCTTTGGCAGTTTTCATCCGATCCGTGAGCAAAGTATAGATTTGGAATCTTTATTCAATTCACTATAAATCTGCATCAAAATCCTGGCACAAAATATTTTTTCGATTTTTTTCAAATTTTCTGGGGAGACCCCTTGGAAAAATGTGAAAATCGAGAAAAATCACTTTTCGCACCTTTCGATGGCCATATCTTTGGCAGTTTTCATCCGATCCGTGAGCAAAGTATAGATTTGGAATCTTTATTCAATTCCCTATAAATCTGCATCAAAATCCTGGCACAAAATATTTTTTCGATTTTTTCAAATTTTTCTGATGGACCCCCTGAAAAATGTGAAAATCACTTTTCGCCCCTTTCGATGGCCATATCTTTGGCAGTTTTCATCCGATCCGTGAGCAAAGTATAGATTTGGAATCTTTATTCAATTCCCTATAAATCGGCATCAAAATCCTGGCACAAAATATTTTTTTGATTTTTTCAAATTTTCTGGGGAGACCCCTTGGAAAAATGTGAAAATCGAGAAAAATCACTTTTCGCACCTTTCGATGGACATATCTTTGGCAGTTTTCATCCGATCCGTGAGCAAAGTATAGATTTGGAATCTTTATTCAATTCCCTATAAATCGGCATCAAAATCCTGGCACAAAATATTTTTTAGATTTTTTTAAATTTTCTGGGGAGACCCCTTGGAAAAATGTGAAAATCGAGAAAAATCACTTTTCGCACCTTTCGATGGACATATCTTTGGCAGTTTTCATCCGATCCGTGAGCAAAGTATAGATTTGGAATCTTTATTCAATTCCCTATAAATCGGCATCAAAATCCTGGCACAAAATATTTTTTTGATTTTTTCAAATTTTCTGGGGAGACCCCTTGGAAAAGTGTGAAAATCGAGAAAAATCACTTTTCGCACCTTTCGATGGACATATCTTTGGCAGTTTTCATCCGATCCGTGAGCAAAGTATAGATTTGGAATCTTTATTCAATTCACTATAAATCTGCATCAAAATCCTGGCACAAAATATTTTTTTCGATTTTTTCAAATTTTCTGGGGAGACCCCTTGGAAAAATGTGAAAATCGAGAAAAATCACTTTTCGCACCTTTCGATGGCCATATCTTTGGCAGTTTTCATCCGATCCGTGAGCAAAGTATAGATTTGGAATCTTTATTCAATTCCCTATAAATCTGCATCAAAATTCTGGCACAAAATATTTTTTTCGATTTTTTCAAATTTTCTGGGGAGACCCCCTGGAAAAATGTGAAAATCGAGAAAAATCACTTTTCGCCCCTTTCGATGGCCATATCTTTGGCAGTTTTCATCCGATCCGTGAGCAAAGTATAGATTTGGAATCTTTATTCAATTCCCTATAAATCTGCATCAAAATCCTGGCACAAAATATTTTTCGATTATTTTTAACTTTCTCTGGGGAAGGGAATCGATATAGAGCTGTTTCAACGATTAAAAACCCAGACAAATTTTGATGAGGGAATATATCTTGATTGGAAAAAACCTTTTGATGAAACAAAAAAAGGTAATTAAAACAGCAAATGTCACTGCTAAGTTAATTGAGTGGCTGACTGACATGTCACCTGATTGAATGATTGATTGATTCACCAACTGACTGACTGACTGAGTGACGGACAGCAGTTTAATTTGGTCAAAGTCTGGGCCTCTGGTGGCGGTTATTAAATCCAGGCCAGGCGAAATACAATGCAACGCATCGGGTTTTTGGTTCATTGTTTCTGACACATCCTGGGACACACATCCTGTGCCGTGTGCCGTGTGCTGTGTGACACATACACCCTTGCTTGGGCCACATTTGTCTTCATTTTCAGTGGCACATCCACACAAACACACAAACTCACCTGGCAGGGTGGTGCACAATATCCAGAGACTGGACTTTGTGTACTTGGTGATGTAGGCGCCGTCGTCCAGGGCATTGAAGTTGGCCGTCCCATTGTAGTTGGAATTGGGCAGCTTCTCCTCCGTGAAGAGCCACTGGGGTCCGGCCAGGGCAGCGATGACAATGGCCACCGATATGCTGCAAAGGCAAAAAGCAACAATCAGAAAGCATGCTTATTAGCACTGTAACAAAATTGTGTTCTAAATACAGAAAACCTTAAAGTTTTTAAGCACTAATTGTTAAGACTTTAAACTGTAATTACTAACTATTATATTTCAAAAATTAAATGATTTAGCAGCTGCAGGACATTTTTTCTAAGCTCTTGGAAGTAACATTTGTAACAAATCTAAAAGAATAAAGAGAAAATATTTCGCAGTGCAAATAAAGATGCATTTCCCAAATCGAAATGGATGCCAAAAATGTGGCGGGAAACTGGGAATGGGAATGGGAATGGGAATGATGGCCCAATGAGAAGCCCACCGCCATCAAGGGAAATGCCTTTCCCCCGAAGGTGCTGCTCGAACCAAAAATTTGCAGCATGTGTGGCTGATGATTAAAAAATACTTGAACCTATTTTGTGGTTATTGGGGCTTCCTGAATAAAAGCAAGTTAATGTGTATGCGGAACTGGGCCACTCTCACTCCACTTTCTCCGCTTTCTCCGCACTCGGTGCGATATGCAAATAAATGTCGCCACCGCCACCGCCATTCGCCATTCGCCATCGCACCAAATAAAATTGTTGGCGCTGAAAAATGTGCCAAAAAAAAATAATCGAAAATAATAAGAGGGAGGAGAAATGCGGAAAAAAAAAGGTCAAAGGTTGGTTAGGTTGGGTGCAACATTTCTGGCACCTCAATATATATTCGGAGGTATTCGTAAATAAATTCATGAGTGCACTCAAAGTTTCTCTGACCAACTCCAAATCCATCCATCAAATGCCAAGCATTTACTCTTTAAATTGAGTTTTCCAACAAACAAAAAGGCGCACTTTGCAAACAAAAATAAATCACTAGACAATGTAGAATATTTTTGTGATTTTTTTGGCAGTGCACGAAAGTATTATGGCCATGAAAGTGTAAACAAACCATTTGGCTAACTTTTATTTGTTTGGCAATTGAGGTTTGGAAAGCGCAGGAATCAAAATGTATTTTCAGGGTTTTAAACTGGCGAAATATGAGACTTTTATTGGAGATTGATATTGTTTAGATATTCTATGATAAAAATTTGATTGAAATAACTAAATATTTGGCTAACAAATGCCGTGAAAATAAACAATATAGCTTTCCTAAAATTTCCGTACATTTAAATAATTCTAAATAGTTTCTCCAAAATTAGCACGTTATTATTTTTGTTATTTTGGTAACGCTAATACTTAACGTAATACGTAATACGTAACGCTTAAATTTAGTCGCACATGGTTAGAAAGCTTTCTATTGACTAAAAAATACCTTAAGGGCCTTCTGTCAAGTAAAAATTATAATAAATTTTGTGACCAGAAGTAGTAGGCCGGATTCGGGACTGTCATTTGAAGCGGAATAGTGTCAAAGTCTATTCAGTCTCCAGCTCACTTTCGTTCCGAAGCTGCTACCATGCAGTTCGGTTTTCGGTTCAATTACAACATATTTTTGAGAGTTCCATATTTCTAATTTAATTCTTCAGTTAAATTTCCGCAACAAAAAAAGAAACGTTAGTAAAAAATTCAGTGAAAAAGAAAGAAACATGCGCAGTTTGTTTTCGAATCGGTACGACAATTCGCGGCAAGAATTCTATGAACGCTACGAAGGTGAGTCTTCCTCAACTCGAAATGTATTTTATATTTATCAGATTATTGTGGAAATTAGCTGCCCGGGCATTGCATCCAAGTCTGCCATTATATGAGCGGCCCGTCGAACCGCCAGAACTGCAAATAGTCGACTGCTCGACCCGTCGACGCTACAAATCCTACCGAGAGCTCGCCAACCAGACGCGGGAGCAACTGGAGAGCGAGGCCTGGCTCTCCAGCGATCGTCTGCCGATCGTGGTGCGTCGATCCATCGAGAACAGAACCAACAAGGACCTGATGCCGCGCTACGATCCGTCGACGGCCACACACGAGTTTAGCCACAACGCCAGGCCGCGCCGCAGAGGTCGTCGTCCCGCCGCCGCCACCATTGCCAAGATCGCCTCGGATTTCGCCCAGCAGGTGGGCGGGATGCCCCGTCAGTCGGCGGTGGATACCAAGGCGATCGAGTCACCGGACATTCCAACAGATCCCCTTCTTCCCGATGTCTTCGAAGCTGCACGGCTCAACAAGAAGCACTTGAACGCCATCCTCAAGATGCCATCGGAAGACTCTTCCTCATCGTCCTCATCTTCGGCATCGTCAGCGTGTTCATCGCCAGTCTCCTCGTCCTCGTCCTCGACAACCGCAACGCCGTCGGCTTCCTCCGCTTCGGACGCCGCCCAGAACCTGGCAGCCTGTGTGCAGAACCTGGAGGCCAAGGTCAAGCCAAAGAGGGGTCGTCGCCCCAAGCAAGCCCTGGCCCCAGTCGGCGACATTAACGACGAGAACAAGGAGAACATTCCCCCAAAACCGTCCAACGATCTGGCTATGGACGACCCTCCAATGTCCAGTACTTCGGCGGGACGCATCTTTATGTGCCCGTATCCCTGTCTTCAAAACTTTGATCTACGGTTTGTATTCTATTCTTTAAGTAGCAAATCTTTAAAGCTTTCAAACCAATAACAATACCTTATTAATTCAGTTTAAACGACTTAAATCCCTTTGATCCATTTTCTTGTAGCTTTTTTTGAAATTCTTTTGTAAACATTCACAGTGTGGCTGTGGTTGTTCTTCAAACAAACGCGTTCCGTTGTAGATATTTTGGCGCGTAAAGCTTTTAATGTTGTTCTCGCAGTAGACTAGCTTTAGTTTTACTTTCCTCTACATCTCTGTAGACTCTAAAATGATCTTATTACTCCCTAAATATCCTTAAATCAGCAAACATTAACCCTATTATCTCCCCAACAATAGACGTTCGCTTTACAAGCATCAACGCGAGGCTGGCCACCACAACTGGTCCCACAAGTGCGAGAAGTGTGGCCAGATCTTCCGTACTGCAGGCTTCAAGAGGATGCACGCCGAGGGAGCCTGTGAGCGCAATTTGCTAAAAAAGAAGCTAAAAACCAAATGAAGTTAAGCAACTTGTATAGCGGGGAACAAGAACTTAATAAATCGTAATATTCTCCCCCATTACTTACCCTTATATAGAGTCTATATGGTACACTCGAAGAATGAGTTATTTGTTGGGTATACACGGTTGAGGTAAGTCGGGCACTTCCGGTTCCTGTATTCTTTTTCTCGCTCTGCACTTTCGTGCGAAATAGTTTGCGAACAAATTAAGCCCACTTTGCAGTGATTTGTGTCGCTAACACAATTATTTGTCAAGCAAGACGGTAGCGCGGATGTCTTCCTGGTGCCTGACAAGGACGAGACTGCCTGTGCCAGGACGAGACCTGTCTTGTTGTTCCTGTGACGGGGCCACGTGAAACGTGGAAATCACTCCACTGACATTCCTTTAGTTTTTCTTTAAACAGAAATGAGACGCAGCAAAGGAAATTGCCAAGAAAATACTTATATATGTGGGCGCTTTTGGCGAGAATTCAAGCTGCTGGCATTCCAGCTGTTTATCATCAGTTTTAAAGGATTCGACAATTTCGTTTTTTTCTCCGTTCGTCTGCGTCTCACAGGACGCACGACGCAGGAATTTCGCAAATATTTGTTTTGTGCATAAAAATAAAATCTCTGACATGTGACCCTTAAAGTGAAAAAGTGCTGAAAACTTGCCAGCTTTGCTCCAAACACTTGAAAGTTGGCCAATAATAAGTACACGAAACGGAAATCGGTAACTGGAGTGTGTTTTCTCATATATTCGATGTATACTTTAATATAAAAAACTTGACAGATTTTTAAGCATAGTAAACGGGGTAAGAATTGAAGAAATAAAGCTGGAAAGGAGAGCTAATACCTACTCCAACTACAACCAATTCAATCAACTATGAAGGAAATATAATAGCTCTTTATATTTAATGTTTTGTAGGTTTTAAATATATTCTTCAGCTATTGTTTGGTTATACAAAATCGTATAGGATAAAGTTGAAATACAAAAAAGACGCAAGGATATACTTTATAAGGGGGAAGAAGGCTGTGAAAGTTTGACTTACCTGGCTGCCACGGGAGTCAATAGCCACAGGTAGCCTCCACCAGTATTGGCCATATTGCTGATGCCGCCCTGATGATCGGGCACGCTTACAATCCCGCCTCCTAGGAGATGTTGCTGCTGTCGCAAGGCATGTTGCTGCTGCTGTTGATGCTGATGTTGCAACTGCAATTGCTGTTGCTGCTGCTGGTGTTGCAGTTGCTGATGCTGCTGCTGATTCTGTTGCTGTTGCTGATGTTGCAATTCATTTGGAGTTTTGTAGTTGACGTGTCGCTGCTGCTGTTGCTGCCTCCTGTTGCTGTTGCTGTTAATGTTGTTGCAATGAGTGATGTTGCTATTGCCAATGTTGTTGAGTTGCAGATCGCTGAAGCTGCCAGCCATGGAGCCAAAGCCCGTGGCAGGAATACTACCAGAAATGGTGTTGATCACTCCAGTTTGTTGGTGTTGCTGGGGAGCCAATCTCTGGCCCCTTGGCAATGTTGCATATGGCGATTGCTGTTGCTTCTGTTGCTGTTGCTGATGCGGATGTTGGGATATGTTGCTTCTTTCTATCGAAGCACTGGTTGTTAGCTGATGCATTGCCAGGGGCTTGTGTTGCGATGGTTCTTGGGCCTTTGAATTCGAATTTGAATTATTCGAAGTGCTGATGACTTTCAAGTTCTTGGCATTATTGTAGGGATTTTCGCTATTAATGCTGTGAGTCGAAGCCACACGAAAGACATTCGGCACCGAAGGATAGTCCCTCATTTTAGCTAATTGTTTACACTTTCAGTTTTCACCCAAAAAAAAATCTTTCTTTCTGACTTTTCAATCAGCCCGCCAAAACCAGAAATGAAAAACCTTTAACTGCTCTTTTTGATGGCACGTCCGTCAGGCTGAAGAACTTTCACTCGACTAAAAGGTTTTTTGGTCCTGGCCAAAGGACTCGACTCGTCCAACGAACCGAAACGCCAACCGAAGGCAGCCTCGGCTCATGGACCGCCGATGTTGCTGTTGCAGCTTCACTGGCGATTACAAAACCAGCAACCCAAATCCAAACCAAAGCCAAAGGCAACAGAAATGCCTTTTTTGAATGCCTCTAACACCAATTTAAAAGAAAAAATAGACAAAAATGAACAAATTTTGAATCAAAAGGCTGAAAAACATAAGCCCTGGCTTGGTTCAGCATTTTTTGAATAAATCTCCAGCTTTTGGAAACAAATATATCAAAAATATATTCAAAAGGTTTGTATGGCTAGAAAATCGTTAGAAATTGTTTTTTATATGGTTTTTAAGCTATTTCTTAGTGATTTGTTTTCGATCTGATCAATGATTTATTGAAACGAATACGTACTTAATGAAAATTGTTATTAAAATACATAAAATGAGTTCATTAAAAAAGGTTCACTGTAACAACAAGTCTAGTCTTAAGTCTAGTCTTGTGGCGTAAAAAAGAAACAAAAACCAATGTCATGGGAAAAATTTAATTATTTTACACAATAATAAAAATATTATATTTTAATTTTATAGATTTTCAAAATGTATTCCAATAATAACAAAACTATAGCATAAAAATATAGATCTTTCATTGAACATTAAAAAGAAAGTTTCAAAACTATTAATTACAAAGAAAATAGTTGAAGTTTCTTTCGCTTTTTTACTGGGAAATGCATTCATAATTTGAGTTTCTTATTTTATGAGTTTTTTTTAAGATAACTTTAAGCTTTAAAAAGAAATCCTTTCTCTCTGTGCATCCCTACGGCGACTAACAACCAGGAGGCTACAATAGCAACAACCAGCAGACGTTTGCAACTTCCGTTGTTAGCTAAAAGTGACTTCCGGTCGCTCGGGGATCTAACTGTACTTGTCTATCTGTATGCGTGAATAGGTGTAGACCCATACTATGCGATTGCAATACATAGAAAGGATATAGACGAGTCCTTGTATATGTATTGCACTTTGCTGCAAATCTAAGCATTTAATGCAACTCAGCCAGTTCCTCCCTCTAACCCTCTAGCCCTCACCCAGTCACTCAGTCATTGCATTCTCCAGGATTCTCCAGGTCTCTGTGCAACTCTCGTTTATTTAATTGAATTCCCACATGTGATTGAGGCAAGTTCGTGCCATGATTGTGCCACATTAAAAGGGTACCATTCTGCCACTGCTATCCTCCCATCCTGCCATCCTGCCACCTCCAAGGCACCAACAATACCTCCTGACCCTATCCCTTGTCCCTCTCTCTGTCGCTCTGTTGGCCAAAAATTACCCACTACCTGTCTTTCTGTTTCTTCTGTTTTTGCCTTCAAGCACCTTGTTAAGTGCACTGCCGAGCTCCAGGACTCCCAGACTCCCAGAGTCTACAGTGCCACACCTCCTGAGCTCCTCAACTGACTGTAAATGAAGTGAAAGTGGGGAATTGGCGAGTGGCAGTGGCAGAGGCACAGCCAGCACAGAACCAAGACAAAGGCTCAAGATTAAGCGGGCCAGAAAGGCACTGAACAAAACCAAATCTCCTTAAATTAATTATTTCCTATTAGAAATCATTTTAACCAAAATATATATCATATTTAGAAGGAATATTTAAATAAAAAGAAACCCACTATACTCCATCCATTAACAGAAAACAACTAATTAGTATTTCTCCCAGTGCACGTATCGCATATAAAGAAACTGGAAACGGTTGAGGATTCCATCAAAATTGGATTGGATGATGGCGAGATGAAGACGAGCGAGGGATATAGAGTGATAGTGTGCATATGGGAGCCAGGTGTAATCGTCAAACAAAAATTCAGCAGATTAAGATTATTGCAGGTGCAAAGGATGCAAGGACGAAAGGATTGCCGCTTAAAATGCGCAAAAAGGATGCCCAAAAAGGGAAAGATAAATATTGTTCAATGAGTATTGCAATTGTAATTGCAAAAGTCAACATTTGAGCGTTTAATAACAATATTTTGTTTCGAGTTTAGACAAGAGTATCCTATTTATTTGACGAGAGCAAACATATTAGGAAAAGTCTTAATTAAATTTCGTTTGTTGCCTGAAATTTAATGCCAACAAATAGTTGTCGACCTGGGCTTTAATTTGCCATAAAATTAATCTCTCTTATCCGGCTTTGTATGTCCTTCGTCTGGTTTAGTTTGTCCTTTCGTCCTGGCCCACTGCCCCGTAAAGTTTGGCCTCTCTATTTCAGCATTTAAATACATAGAGCCAGAGTTTACAACTTTTTCAAAACTTTTCATCTAAATGCGCTGCAAATATTGGCAACACTTTTCTCGTTTTCTTTCCCTTTTCTATATAGTATACTATATAGTATATATATTTTTATACTGTTGCATTTTGTTTTACACAAAAGTGCTGGAGGAAAAAAGAAACCAACAGAACAGAAATTTATATTTTTTGTTTGTGTTTTTTGTTTTCCTTTTGCCAGTTTTTTTTAGCCAAGTTTTTGTTATTTTTTGTGTCAAATGTTTGTCAATCCACACAGAGACAGGCTTGGCCATGTTTTTAGGGCTTAATTAGATATTTAAATAGTTTTCTCTTGCCTGAAATTTGTAAGAAATTTCATGTTCTCACCTTGATTCAAAATGAATATTTTTTTAAATATTTTCAAAGATTTTTTTGACTAAACCAAAGTGTTTGAAAGCTAAATTTATTCAGTTGTTGCCACAGTTGTTGTTGCTGTTTTTCTGTTGCACATATGACCGTGTTGTGTCTCTTAATTTTCATCACAGTCTTTGCCGCATTTTGTATATTTTGGCCAACATTTTTTTCCACTTTTTGTGGGCTTTATACACAGGTCTAACGGCCAATTAAAAATGTTCTTTGGGTTTCAACTTTAAAGCTTAACTAGCCCATAAAATGATTGCTTTAAAGGTATTATTTATGTTTTATTAAATCATGATTTTAACAAGAAGTTGAGTTCCTTTGAAAAGTAACAAAACTATAAAGGGAATGAAAATCCATTTATAAGCCTTTGATGTGCTTTTTTCCAAGTAATTAATCGTTTTGTGAATATTTTTCTGTCATATTTATAAACGCGTCAAAAATCTGCAATGGAAATTGAGAAAAAATTATCCTTCTTTGTTGCGGCTTTCGATTTTGTTCAAATCTGGCTTTTTTATGACTTTTTTCTGACTTTTTAATTTACGAACACAATTGTCATTCAGGTAAAAGGTTTTTTTCCCCGACAATATTGGCACTTTGGGCTATAAATAAATTCCTGTTTTGATGGACTGTTTATATTCTTTTGCGAATGTTATTCGATGCGTTGTTGCACTTGCAACCTGCCCCATTATTTCTAGTGTTGCAACCTGCTTTTTCTGGTGCCATTAATGCTCTTGTCTGTTTACTTTCGGGTAGAAAGTTCGGGGGCTTATTTTGCGGTCGCTTTTTGTCATTTTGACCAAAAGACAATGTTTGCAAGTGGCCCCCTAAAATCCTATTTTACCAGAAAATAGAGACCCACCTTGGTGCAGTCCGATATTTACTTTAACATGAAGAAGGTTTTATTTTAAGGGTTTAAAGTAATACTCTTTCAAAGGGCTTTGCCAGGCTCGTGTTCGTCTTAAATTCAATGTCATGCCCTTTAATATACTTCCAGGAGAACCAGTATTTCAGATTTAAGAGTCTTTAAACTGTAATTATTCCTCTCTAGAATAGATAAAGCCCTAATCCTTAAAGTAGATTTAAATCATTTAAAAAGAGTATAAAAACGTTATCCTTCACCAGGAGTAGACTGCCCTACCCTTTTCCACTTACAATAAAGCTTTAAACTTGTCCCTGGGTTTCTTTTCCTTCATTTTTTCGGACACTTTTCCCAACACTTTGTCAGCTTCAGCTTCTGGTTCTGGTTTAAGCCGAGTTTGGCCTGTCAAAATATTGATTAAATGCTGGATATGGGATGGTTTTATTTAAAGGATATCTCATCTAGCATAGTGACACACATCGACCGCAGTAACGGGTCTGGGATTTGAGGTCCTGTGTGTTGACTGATTAGCGCCTTTGCCGCCGATGTTACTCATGTTACTCCTGTTAGTCCTGTTACTCGCGTTCCTCCCGTATCTGCTGTGAAAATTGATGAGCAATTAAGGTTATTGACCAACCACCTCTCAGCGAAGGGTTAATTTCAGGTGGCCATGGGAGAGGGGCGGGGAGAGGGGTGTTTAGTGGGTCAGGGGTTGGAGGCGAAATGCTCCGGTGCCCTCCCAACTGACCCGATCCCTCATAAACACACACATACCTACAAGCACTGAGAGAAAAGTTTGCTTTTTGCTTTCACTAAACTTGATTTATTGAAAAATAATCAATATGCTAATATAGGAGATTAAATATATTCATACCTGGTACTATTACTGTCCGGTTAATCCACTTTTTAGTCCAGTTAATCCACATTTTTGTCCCGAGTGCTGTGGAAATCGCTGGAATCCAACGAAGCGACAACAATGCCGATGGCATGCCAGAAGGATGAAGCCATAACCAGACCACTTGCTTTTCCTGCACCGGATGGGAAGCGTCAAACGGAAACGGAAGCAATTGACTGAGTGACAGGTGGCTTCAGTCACCCACTTCCCCTGACCACCCCCGGATCCGTTCCCGCACCCTTTCCTTTATTACTCAACCACCTCTCAAGCAAAGCGTGGAATGCTGATTAAAATTAACTGATTTAAGATGAACGACTAACCCAAATCCGTGGCAAACTAAAGGAGCAACAGGATTGCGGATTCCGAGAACCGACATGAGTGGCTGGATTGCGGGTGGTGTTGCAACTGCAACTTCAACTGGAAGTGGAGCGGAAACAGAATGTGGCAAACAAACGAAATGAGCAAAGCTGGCAAGCCTGCAATTAATTTTCCACATAAACTGCACGTGCCCCCCTCTTGTGGCACCTCCCTGCCAAAGTCCATAAATTAATCAAACAAAATTGAGCATTTAATTGTCGACACAATCCAATAAATGTAACCGGAGAGTCGTGTGCCAAAGGGAAAGTGGTTTATTTGATTTGCGATAAAATCCAATTTCATGGGAAAGATGGCAAAAAAAAGTAGCAAGGGGGGGGAGTTCAATATTTGCACGACTTTCGGAGTCTCCTTTATTTGTATATTTCCCAGAAACGATCGAAAAAATAAACAGAAGAATTTTTTAATGTGAGAATTGAACAAAATTTATGACGAGGAAGATGAGAACATGTTAATACTCTATTTTTAAGAGTTTTAAGTTTATGTATTGCAAAAATACTCGTTTTTAATAATTCTTCAACAGTTTAAAAGTGTTTTATAAATAGAATTTATAATGCTAAACTATTTCTAACTAAACTTTGTTTTTTTTTAAACTAAAAATACTGCTTTCCTTTTAAAAATTTAAAGTATATAGACATATCGTATATCTTCATCAAAATATTCCCACTATAGTAGTAAATCTCTTGGAATTTAAATATCTATTAAATTGCAAACACTTTGGAAAGATTTAAATCAATTGAAACCAAACTCTAATATCAAACGCTTCTCCACAGAAAAGTAATTGCAAACTCTGTCTACTCAAAAATCATTTCTGTCTGCTCTAAAAATGCAATAAAAAAAAGCCAAACTACCAAACTACCAATTTGAAAGTTTGTATGACCTACTTATTTGAAAAAATCAAAGAACTCGAGTTGCAGGAGTTGCCTGTTTTTTGTAACACCCCTTTGGGCACGTGACCAGGCGACAGGCGACCAGGCGGTAGGCGACAGGCGGCAGGATATAAATAAAAATAAAAATGTGTAAAGCTAGAGTCCGTCAATCGTAAAACTGGGATTAAGCACCCACCTGTCCACCTGTCCACCAGTCCTGACATCGGGATATATACATATATACAGGCCAGTGCACAGGAAGCGCTTTGAAGTCCCTGCCAGACTCCATTTTGAGTTCAGGTAATTAACATGGCGGACTCCCCTGACACCTGAAAGTATGCAACAGTTTTTCATATTTCGCAGCAAATGAAAAACTGACCTCGACTAGTATGACAAAATATTGCCTCTTAAATAAGCGGCTAACAAAATGAGAAATATAGATGGAAAGAGAAAAGGAGATGGCAAACGCAAATTGAATGAATAAACAATTGAGGAGAAATGGAATTTTTGTGGTAGGGATACGCTGTGGCTGAAATACCCTGCAAATTATTATAAGAGTTTATACAGATTTGTGCTGGAAAAAATATAATTTTTGGTCACTGTTAAACGAAACAGAAAATAAGAACCACCGAAGATAAAAAGAAAGAGATCAACGAACTCAAATGCCATTGATCGGAGGGAGTAAGTGTCGAAGTTAACACTCTCTCTAACACACACGCACAAAATGGGAGAGCGGGAAGTTAAAATGGCGGAACATAATGGCGGCGGGGAAAATGGTAGGTGAGAGAATTTCCGCTGCAGTTACACTCTCTACTTTAAATTTTACCGTAAAACCTTTAAGAGGAGCTTTAAGGGAATTAAAATACTCTTAATTCGATCTTGATTAAGATTATACAAATATTTCTTAATGAAGGATTAAAGTTGCAGTTGTAATAACTCCTGCAAGAGTATAATAATCAGATGAGCTTAACTGCAAATGCCTTAAAAAAATTAGGTAGTTGGCAAAAAAGTTTCCTTGATGGGAAGGACCCGTTCGATGTCCCGACAGCAGAAGAGAACGAGACGTAAGGACAGGGACAGGAACAGGGAAAACCGCATCAAATATTAAAAATGTCGTTTCGGCCAACTTGTGGAGATTCCCGGCCTGGCCCAGGGCGACACTGGACTTTGTCCTTGCTGGGGTCCTTGTGTTTTGCGGTGGAAACTTTGGGCAGGATCTGTGTGGTGTCCTGGCCCCGTCGCTTGCATGCATTAATTGTCTCTTTTTGCAGTTTGAAGATGCAAAGCCACAAGGCCACTCGACTAGAAAACTGAAACTGAATTATGAATTTGATTTAAGATTAAAAAAGAGAAAATCTTACCCACCTCTTTATAAAAAAATGCAATTTGTTTATTATGAGCTTAGCTGTTTCATTAAGTTTGTCTTTATTTTATGTTCATTTCAATTTATTTTTAATTATGCTCAAAGGTACGAAATACACTGAACTAATCGGTTTAATTCGGTTCTTGGTTTGTCAGTTTCTGTTTCGGTTTTGCTTTCAGTGTATTGCACTAAACTGTGAATCTGTTTTAGTTTTAATCTTTAATTGTTATTCATTAACTTACATGAGACAAACGTTGGGATCGATACAATACAAATACGAATACAATAAACATGTTTTTTCTATGGGAATGAAACCAAATTTGAACTCCTTTTAGTTTCCTCTTCTTTTTTGTAAATAAAATTTGAAACTACCAGGGGCGGGATGGTGAGGGAGGGTGTTGATACATATGTACTTTATATTTTGCATTTAATTAGTTTTCTTTTCTGCTCAATTTCATTTTTTAGTTTTGTTATTTTGTTACCTAGCTAAACATTTTATGGTTTCAACAAAATTAATTTTCTGGGTAACACACACACACTGGGACACACACTAATACATCTCAAAAACACACACAAACACACACAGGCAACAATGGTAAAAAAATATAGAATTTCGAACAAACGTTTGCTTGTGGGCGGAAAATAAACGTTGCATACTTTTAGGCAAGAAACAATTAACACTGACTGCCCGGAAATGAAAAACTAATATTAATCTTAGGCGGGCACTATATTTTTTGAGTTTTCTATATAGTTCTTTAGCTGTCAGATGTTTTTAGCAAGTATATATATTAGTTCCATGTACATATCGTGTATTCAATTAATCTTTTCTTTGTATATTGTACATTCAACGATCTTAATCTTAGGTGTAATAAAAAAATACATTTTTCTTCATTTATAAACATTTCCGTCTAATTAATTTGTCTCTCATCTAATCCATAGTTATAGCGTAATACAATTTGCAACTAGACTAAATTTAATTTATATATAATTCGTGTATAATCTTATTTTTTTCTGAGGGTATTCCAGACAAAATTTATTCGAGAATATATAAAAAATAAACTAAAAAACTAAAAGGAAAAAGTATTAATTATGGTCACATTATGTTAAACAAGAATATGGCATCAATTTTGGCTTTTATTTCTTATAAATATACTCAAAAATATACTCAGAGAATTAAGGAATTTATAAACGAATAGAATACCCACAATTAATTAATTCTTTTTTATATATAAATAATTCTGCTTCCGTTTGCTGCTGCTGCTGCTTTTCAGATCTGATAATCTGTTACTTTATATTGCCTAAAATATACACCTAATAATACTCAAATACACAAGTCTAAACATTTCAAAGCGATCCTTCTCAAACTGCCGTTTCGTGATCAGTTTCATCGATCCTTCCAAGGCGCCAGGAATTCGGATCTCCAGCTAGAATCAAGCCAAAAACACAGAGAGAAAAAGTGGCTAAATGAGAATATAATTAAATATTAAGAGATTTCAATGATGAACCGGCCAGTGGTAAGTAATTAAAACGAAAAACTTCAAAACTTCAAAAGTTCCTTCCCAAGAAAACGCTTTATATAACAATAGGCGTGCACAAATCTAAAAGCATAGATATTTTTATTGTTTTTTTTTAACAAAAATACGAACTAAGCAGGCACACAAACGGTCACACTACAGAAATGTGAAAGAGATAACTAGAGAGACAGGAAAAGAGACGGGGACACACACAGAGTAACATACATACGCTTTTTGCTGTTGAAAGTTTTTGCTTTTACTTTATATTTTATTTTATTTATAACCCTTGCAGAATATCGTAGAGCCTAAAAAGGATTATAGACCTGATCCATATTAGGCTTAATTGGAATACTAATTGCTTGAAATTGCTTGAATTATAACCCTGGTCACACTTCCAATCAATTCTGCAAGGGTTTTCGCAAGCGTTATTTTTCGGTTTCCGAAACTGAAACTCCTATTTGGATCAACTTACCACAGTCGTAATACTTCGATATCCGGGGCAGGGCTGTTGTTGGTTGTTGGATTTTGAATAGAAGGTGTTGTTGTTGGAGTTTGGAGTTGGAGTTGTTGGAGTTTTGTTGTTGTTGATTAACGTTTATGATCGAGTTTGATTTGGAACGTTTACGTTAGACATACAACAAAAATATAGTCACCGAAAAAATAGAAAATCAAATACATAAATATCATCACAAATCAAACGTACATACATATATCAAAAGTTAGAGCTCTCTGATTGATTTAGTAATCAATCAATCACGTGATCAAATAAACCGCCACGCTCTGTGATTTATAAATACTAAGTCTTCCCGAAATAGAACAGAAATAACACTCGCCATCTAATTAAAGTCTATAATCAAACATATATAGGTATTCGTATTTACAAAGTTCTAGAGCCTTTTAGGTTTTGATAGACTGTAGACTGAAATATTTACTAGTTCTAGTAATCCTAGTTTAATGAGCTCTACTTGCGTTCGACTACCAAAAAAATACAAATCTATTTACAAATATATTAAAATATAAATAAAAACTCGAGCTTTTAGTCATTCTAATAAATTAAGTGACTCAAAACGCTAAATTATACAATTTACTCATCAAGATACTTCCGACAGTAAAAGTTTATTAATTTTTAAAGAAAAAAAAGGGTAACAAATAAATTGAATTTTTAAATAGTTACAAATGATTCACATTTCTTATTTCGAATATTCGAATATTAATACAAATGCACAAATGAAAAGTTCTAATAATTATTGAAACTTTCCCCCTGCTTTTCCATTTATAATATTTCGGAGAATTCCAGAGGACATAGACATATAATACCCCTGTGAAGCGCTCGAAAAAATGGTAACCAAATATTTATTTTTAACCCCTTTGAACTTTGTTTGATTATCTTGTTTAGTTTATTTTGTTTTTAAAATCTTTTCTGGCTCTGGCTCTGGCCCTGAGACTCAAATTACGTGGATTTTCAAAGCGTAATTTGCGAATTCGTTGCGGCTTTGGGACTTTGAAATAAGAATGAAAAAAAAAACAAATAAAATCCATTAAAGCTGAAAACACTCGAACCGTATTGTAAATGGGCGGCGGAAGTGATTGTGAGTGATTACGAGGGGGCGTGGTCAAAAAAAGGGGGAAGAAGGAGGAGGTGGAGGCGTGTGGCATGTGCGGCTGCACTTTGTGTGTAAACTTATGGACATGCCTACATTTTGTAGATTTATTTGTCAGTCATTTTGTTGTTTTTTAATACTCTTTAAACCGACTGTCCTTTTGTCCCCAAAAAATGTCCAATCGGATTTCAGATCTATATCCCAAAAGGCTCCATTAATTGCTACTTTTAGGGCAAACTTCGATTACACCCGAAATTAGTTTGCGAACTTTAGACCCAGGAATGATTATCCTAGGAAAGATATATACATCTCTCTATATATATGTGTTCCCCAGATACCTAACCCCCTCTTCGCATAAACAATATATATAGTATATCCCCATCTCTGAATGGAAATCCGATCGCAATCAACACGCGGCGGTCGCGACAATAGCAAAATTGTTTAATTAAATAAAAAATATTTTGTTCGCCTTCCGTCGTTGGGCTGGTTTCCTCGTGGCAAATTAAAATAAAAAACAAATCATTGCCATATCTGTGGCAGAATATTTTCTCTATTTTCTAATGATGTCGAAATGGCTTTGATGAGAGCGTGTGCCAAATAAATAAATCAAAACATCGAATCGTATCGAATCGAATCGAATAAAATAAAAATCGATTTTAATCATTGACTTCAAATGCTATTATTTGCTTTTTAAATCGTTTATTTTTTTGGCTTGTTTACATTCACATTGATTTCATGACGTTTCATATTACACATTATGTTTATGTTTATGTTTTTTTCAGGGAGTATTGGATCGCAAATCGTTTGAGCTGGGAAATGCTATGGTTTCATGGGGAGGGTTATGTACAGCAAGTATATATGTTTATATATAATGTATTAGGTATTGGTTAGGTATGTACAACGACTTAGGCTATATATAGTATATGTATTGCTTCATATTTATACCAAATTGTTATTCGTTATTAATTTTAATTAGTTTTCACGCTTTCTTCAAGCTCAATTTATATGCAAATCAATCAGCAAATCAAAACACATACAACAAAAAAAATATAAAAAAAAAACAATATTAGAAAAGATGGTAACGGTGGCATAAAGAAGATATTAATGTGTTAATGAATAATATATATTTCGGATTGCCGATTTGCCGATTTACTGATTAACCGATTGCCTTTCTAGGCACAGTACATTTCCATGGAATAGAATATAAAATCAATTTAAATAATATATATGGTATAGTCTCGTATAGTCTGGAGCTGGAGCGGAAAAATACATTTATCACTTGTCATTCTTGAGTTTTTACAAAACCAAAGTCAAGCTGTACAATACAAGGCAGCGGTAGCTTATACAATTATTAATTTCATGAGCAAGTTTCATATACTTCTCCAGCCTTAACATTATTAAATTTCGAAATAAATGATCAAATTCCACATCGAACCAAAACCAAAATCAAAATCAAATCAAAATCAAATGCATTTCAAATTCTAAGCCTTGGCTAGCTGCCAGATTTGAAATCAATTCCACTTGACGACTGTAACTAATTCATGAGTGTCTGGCTTGAACAACTCTACAAGCCCGTGATCATTCAATAATAATGGTAAATCGTTTACCTCGCACATAAATTACATAACATCCATTAACTGGTTCGATCTACAACAATAATCGAGTCAATTTTTGCCATTTTTTGGCGTATATTTCCGCGGTTGTGGAAAGTTTGCCTAACTCGATGATTTTTCCTTTCGAGCAATACGCGAGAGATACGCGAAGAAAAAAATGTTTGCTTAAAAAATCAAGTTTCTGGCTTATTGTTTGGATTACTGTTTCAGCATTTTTTTGCTCCCTGCTTTCTGGGTTATACAAAGTAGGCTATTAGAGGGTTTTCGACGTCTAGAATGTTTGTTTAGTTTTTTTTTTATGTCAAAATCGAGTGCTGGTTGCTATGCTAGGTAAGTTTACAACAAAAAAAATGCATTGATGGAGGATTATGTTCGATGACTGATGATCGTTGACTGATGATCGTTGATTGATGATCTGATGATTGATGATTTGTTGATTGAATGGGTGCAGGAGTGTGCGTGGATATTTTGTTTGATTTTGGATTTTTGTGGCAAGTTGAGCAGCTGCAGGCGTTCGATTTCGATTTCATATTGCACTTTGCTCGATGTTGTTGTCTCTAGATGTTGTCGTTGTTAGCTGTTGGTGTTGCACTTGTGGCACTTGTTGCAGTTGTTGCAGCAGTTGTTGTTGTTGTTGTTTATACGTGCGACCAAGTAAAGGAACATGCTCTTCTAAAATTAGAGTTTTTTGTTGCCGTAGAACACAAAAATAAAGAGGAAATAATAAACAAAAATTCAAAAATGCATATCAAATAATAATGAAACAAACATAAAAAATGTGTGTTTTTTTTAAGTATTTTATTTTATTTTTAATTTGCCATGCAAAAAAGCCCCGTTAAAGCAAAAGCGGGCGCGTGCAGAACAGAGACAGGGATAAAGAGAGACAGACAGAGATGGACTGAGGTGTAGAAATGAAGGATTTTGGAAATTTTTGAATATTTTTTCAAAAGAACTTTAAAGAAAAACACCCGAAATATGTTTGAAAAAAGCTGGGAATATTCTCCAAAGGTTTTCTGTACACAACAGCGGTTATTTTTTATTTTTATTTGAAAAAAACTATTAAATAGTTCAATTTATTTCAATACTATATAAAAAATATATAGTTAATATTGATTAATTCAAGATCAAGGCAAAAAAGTTAAAAATATAGTTGGAAAAGTTTGAAAAAGTTATTCAAAATACAAGAACATATTTAATTACTTTAATATTTATGATTATCCAACAAAAACTAATTATTCTATATCATTAAAGAGGATTCTAGTTAGTTAGTTATTTAAATATTTAGTTATTTACTTATTTAATTAACCGCCGCTGTTTTTTATGGTCTTTTTTATAGGCTAATTGTATGGCTATGTTAGTATTTGATGCTTTGATGTTACCAATTATTTTGTACTTACCCTGTAACTGGCGGTTGATTAGGGCCGTCAGTCCATGACCCACGTCCACGCTCTTTTTCAGGATCAACATGGGCTTGTCCTCGGCATCCTCCGCATAACCACCCGAGGGCAAGAAGCCATTGCTGGCTATCGATTCGCTCACCTTGATCAGTTGGACCAGTAAATGATATCAGTTAGTATATCAAATGAATATTATTTAAAAAACACTCACCTGTGTTACCTGCATCAGTTTTTTGACCACATCCCTGCCAAGAATGTGATCGAAAACTGTCTGCAAAAAGGGCTCAGCCATAATTGACAATTTGAGTTTGTCGCGATGCCAGATGAGGACTCGCGACTCTTCCATGGCCATAATAGAGACCTAATATAATAATAATATTAATAATAATAACCTCTGCCAGACGATAGATATCTTATTTCTAATCAATGAATCGAAATAAACACCTGAAAGTAGTCATCGGTCGAGACGCCAAACCACTCCGGCGAGTCTAGGAACTGATGGGGAAATACAATATGCAGGGCTCGCTGATGTTGAGAAACAACCAATCTGTAATGAGGATAAATCACATTATAATTATATAAGATTCATATATCAGTATGACAGTATTACTCACTTGCCGCTGAGCACCAGGGAGAGGCTGTCGACCTTGGTGACCTTCTCCTGGGCGTAGACCTCCTGGTATTTCAATGCACGTATCACCTTCATGCAGTTTAGTACCTTCTTGAATTGGTGCCGGGTCACGTGCAGGGGCTGGAACAATGCCAGATACACCTGCAAAGGTAATACCATGGGGTGATAAAAAACGATGCCATTAACTGCTGATTCTTCCGTTCTTTAAAGTGCCTGATTGGGCATTTGATTGATTATAATTGCAATTTAATTCCAAAAGAATGTTTATCAATAAACAATAAAAGAAACCATAGCTCTCCTACCAAGACTTGATCACCTTCAGGGAACCAAAAACTTCGGGCTTGGTTCCCCATAGAGAAATAAGCTAAAACCGCCCTGATGGAACCGAATGAGATAATGTTGTATTGGAAAAAAAGAAGATTCTATTCTTGGTTTATATAAGAGTTTAAGAAGATGAGTACCGGGTATCATACCAAAGAGAATTCCCTTGTAATATATGTATCACAGGATTATATATGTATAGAAGTAGGTAATATTCTCCCTCTGGAAACAATGACTGAAACGCATTAAAAAGCATTTTTGTCAGTGTATGGATAGCCAGAGGTACGGGAGATTAGCGACCGAATAATGATGATGAACTGACTGGGATGTGAGATGTGGGATGCCACCATATATATAATATATATACTTTTATGTGGGATGGAGATGGAGAGATCGGGGAATCAGGCAAACAGGGGCCTGGGGACTGGGGTCTGGGGTCTCGGGTCTGGGGTCATTCCTTCGTTTTGCATTTGCTGTGGGAAATAAAACGCGATTCCGTTGAACCGCTTGCAATTTGCGAATTGAAATCAATGAAAGCGAAAAAAAATGAAACAAAAATATGTAAAAATTAAAACCGAAACAAAGCAATTTGCGGATGATACGGATGATCGTCCGCGAAAGATAATGCTCTACTCTACTTAATCCAATCGGATCGTAAAAAAAAAGTACTACTTGACATGGATTAATGCCGAAATATTTGATTGGGGCCAAGGAAAAGAAAAGATATCCTTCAGAATGATTTATGTGCATATTTTAATTATAATTGACCAATTTAGGATGTACATATATTATGGGAACTGAATATATTTCGAGTGCTTGGGGGTTTTCAACTTGAGATTAAGATAAAGAGGCCTTTATCTGGGTATATTTTATAATATAATCATGAAGATCATGAAGATTTTGCCATAAATACCGAAAATAAAGAGAATTATTAAATAAGGACTCAATAAATGTATTGCATTCTTTCTTCTGGCAAAGAATTCTTCTGGAATTGCTTTTTTACACTGATTATAACTCAATAACTCAAAGACTGAAGAAGAGTCTTAATTGCTTGGAATTCTTCCATCTGGTAACAACTCCATATAGATCGAGGTACATCCTGTTCAAGTTCATTCAGGTATAATTATAGCTGATCGGGTTTAATTACTCTTTTTATCGCTTATTCTTGTTGCTTTCCGATTCCGATTCTTGTTTGCTCTGCACTGACCTGCCCAAATAGATCAGAAAAAAGCTTGGAATAAAAGAGAGCAAAAAGTGCGTTGAAGATCGAAAGAAATAAATACAAAGGCAGCAACAAAAAAAGCATTTACGAGCCATTGAACCTGTTGGTGATCAGAGCTGATAAGGGGGAGAGCCCCAATCCATTTCCTCTCACTTGATTTAAGAGCGCAAGTCATAAGGCAGTCGGCAACAGTGGGCCAGGCCGGGCCAGGCCAGGCCAGGCCATTAAAACAATTTAAATGGCACGCTGCACACGTCTCGCCCAGCTGGAGGCAAAAGAGTGGAAGAGAGCGAGGAAAGGTGACACAGTGGGGGCCACGACGCCCCAAGGGGGTGGTGCTGGCCCACCCAACTGATATACGACAATACGAAGGCTTGTAAACAATCAATTGACGACAACAACATCGCACGCTGATAATGAGAATAAGTAATAATCTAAACGGTAAATCGTTTGCATTGGAGTTTTCTTTGTAGAGCCAGCAGAGCCAGAACTTTCTACCCATCTCTGTCTATTACTCTTATCACGAGACCAACGAAAGAAATGAAGAAAGAAAGCAAAACAGAAGAAAGAAACACAGGAAACCGAACGAATCATGATGAAATACCAAAACTGGAATGGATTTCAAAGCTCATGAGCTTTGCCAAATGTTTTCTTATCCTTTGAAATTATAGAAGTTCTATAGCAAGAAGAAAGTGGAGGAAAGGGAGAAAGGCAGACGAGACCCACCTGACTAACCGAAAATTTTCCAATATTATCAACTCACGTGGGTCGAGGTCGAAGTCTGTTTTCGGTTCGAAGGGATTATGTTTTGGACAATGATCGAGTGCAGACGGCGTGCGAGAAAGGGGAGGGATTGAGGGGTATATCGGGTATATAATATACGAATATATGTATGCACATGCTGATGCTAATGCTGACGCAGAATGGGACGTCTTTCATCAGATGTCAGTTTTGTGCGTCAGGCGGAGGCGGAGGCGTCGGATGGTGGCGTCGGGCGTCAGGTGCTACCACCACCCCCTTACCCCTCCGCCTGTCTAGTCTCTTGGCCCTTACATTTTCTGGCTGGTCATAATTGTGAAAGCCGGCCGGCACGTCCGCCATTTGAGGCAATGGAATGGAATTTGCCGCAAAGCCAACTGAGAAATATAACAAACCAGACTTGGCCCACGTACCATCCGCGATGTTCCGCACTTCCTCGCTCCAAAAACAACAACAAAACCAACAACAACAACAAAAATGCATAACACAAAAATAAACGAAAACAGAAACTATAACAAAAAACAGCAAAACAACACAAAAAATAACAAACTAATCAAATAACCAGATGATAAAAACAAAAGGCTCTGCGTCGCGAAAAAGCACACAAAAAAATGTCTAGAAAAACAAAAACATATTTTTAAAACTATATACAGATAAAGATAAGACTATACAAAGAAAGATTCATTGATTCATTGTGATCTTTGGAAGTGGAAGTTTTCTTTAATAACTTAATAAGGACCTTAATTAAGGAGCATTATTCATGAACAAACATGACAAAACATGCATTTATTGCATGCAATAAAGCGATGACGCCTTTGGGATCAATAATTGTGATCCTTTGTAACCTTTGATCTTTGCAGAAAGACCAACTTAATCCATGACTAAATTTCTATATTTCATTCAATAATAATATTAATTTTTGAATTGTATTGATGATTCGTTGATTTGTTGACTGATTTTTTGGGGCCGCCAGTCGGGACGTGAGGAAAATAGGGAACGAGGTGGATCTTTGGACCGATAAGATGTAGATGGAGAGTGCTTTCTATATATGATATACGATATACCCGATATATAGCTATAGATATAGTCGGACTGATCACAATACTGCTCATTACCTAATTGCGGCGGCAGGCAATTTCGTTCTGTTTCGAATTTCGATTTGTTTGCGGCCGGACGTAGATCTCTCCGTTCGGCATCGAGACGCTCGCGACTCCTTTTTCTGCATACAAATGTTGGCATTAACTGCGTATTTGGTCAGCTCGCTTTTGACCACTCATCGTGGCTTTTAAGAACCGAATCGCGTGGATATATCCGTGGCAAGGGGGAAGGGGCTTTGCCCAGCGGATAATGTCCACTGATTGGCCATGATTAAGCCCGGGACAGTTTAATCAATTTCGTTCCACGCCGACTGACCTTTAATCAAATAATCAGTTTGTTTATTCTCTATTTTTTGCCAGCTTGTTTATTTGTGGATTTTTGCGCAATATGTGGGTGGATGGTCAGTTTCTAGTATAACCTTTGGTCGGTGGTGCCCGCTTGCCTAATTCCTATTCCTTCTGTGAATCATTTTTCGATTCTGATTCATCCACTTATTAATTTGCTCTTCACCTACCACTAACTCAAGACCTCGTAGAACTGCATTTCCAGTAAACCCATTAGGTTACCTTTTCCACTTTTGATTAAGAAAAACTGCTTTCTAAACATGGATTTCATGGAATCTTCTTCAAGATTTCCCCTGCCAATTGGTAATAGATATTACCCAAGCCCGTATCCAATAACCCGGAGATTCTACGGAAGAAACCACCGACGTCAGTGCTCAAAATCCATTCCCTGAATTCTACCTGACAACTCATGCAATTCTTTCCCAATTCGAAATCCAAATAAATATGAATATGAATATACAGATGGGTAGATCCCGTGGTGGATCCCGAATTATGGATCAAGAAGAGTTCACAGCTTGTGACGTCGGAGCTTTGACTCCCCATGACGAACAAAGAGCAAAAAGGACAGGGGTGTGGTACAATTAAGAGAGGAAAGTGACTAAACTGAAGGTTAGGCCGAAAAATATTAAGTAAAAACTATTCACATGTGGCGCCCATTTGTCAGGTGCTTATAAGGCGACAGAATGTCAAGCGATCGCAGCGTGACAGTCCGCTAATTGAGATTCTCCCTACGATAAGGTTGGTCCCGATCTCTCTTTATCGTGATGGGGGCTTTAAGAGAGGACTAGGAGGGAGCCCAGCCTCCCAAAAGTGCAGCCTCTCGTGCAGTGATCTCCTTGCATAATCTAGTTTAAGCGGGGATACAGTGGGCATTTTTTGTTTTATTTCCCATTTTATTTTTAATTCACCTAAAAGACCTTAATTTTTAGTCGATTTTCCCACCCTAAACTTTGTATTACTGACAACTGACACGTCCGACTTTATAGACTGTTTTTATTATGATTCCAAAACGATAAGACTATTAATTTGTCAACTGATCATGATGAACTAGATTGAATTTTGCGTTAACTCAAATTAGCCCACTGTTTCGTCAGCCCCCAAGACTCCCCAGTCGATTTTACAGCTGATCGAGCGCGAAAAGAGAGCCGAGAGAGGCCAAAAATGGGGGCCAAAGAGAGAGTGTTGGCGGAAGCAGAGCGCAGCATTGGTGGCCCGTTGGAGCCGTTGGAGGCGTTGGAGGCGGCGTCGACGTCGCAAGAACTTGTCGGCGACAGCGCGCTGCGGCTGCTGCTGCTGTCGCTGCCGTATATAAAAACGTAAACCCAATGCCGACGTCCCATTCAAAATCGCACACCTTAGCGCGTCGCGTGGACATCGACGTAGTCGTTCCCCCTTTTTTAAAATATAAACCCAAAACCAAAAACCAAAATTCAATTAAACAGTAACCGTAACCGTAACCGTTTCCCGTAAATTAACCAAAACTCTATGTACTAACCCAAAATTGAAAACGCGATCTGTACAAAGAATCTTAAATATCAAATTCCCAATTCCCAACATAATTAAAACATTTTTTTTTGCTGTGCCAGCAAGACAAAGAATATCTTGAAAGTGCAAATTAAACAAGAAAGAGAGAAATATTAAACGTAGAACTGCAAAAAGCACAACAAATGCAAAAATGTGCCACAATTCGGGAATTATGGAGAAAAGCAACGAGCAGCAAATCGAACGGTACATGGCCTACGGTATGCCATCAAAAGCGGTGAGAAGTGTCAAATACACTCTCAAAAAGCGCGAGAAGAAGGAGCTCCAAAGGCAGCAGAAGCAGGAGCAGCAATTCCTGGAGCACTTGGAGCTGACCAGCAGCAGCAGCAGCGCCAACAGCAGCGACGTCAGCAGCGACAGCGAAGCAGACAGCGGCACCGACGTCGCCGCCACCAAAGCCCAGAGCCATGAGGTCCACGAGGGCGTGCCCATGGAGAAAACCGTTACCGTTCCATTGGAACCATTGGAGCCGAGAAAGAGCAGTCTGGCCACCAGCGCCACCCTTCCCACTAAAGTGCATACCGGAAATATAGAGCTTTTGAAATTCTGTCCACACTTTCGCAAGCTGCAGCAGCA
Source organism: Drosophila ercepeae (assembly GCA_018150545.1). Taxonomy (NCBI): domain Eukaryota; kingdom Metazoa; phylum Arthropoda; class Insecta; order Diptera; family Drosophilidae; genus Drosophila; species Drosophila ercepeae. The sequence continues at coordinate 10,098,555 of JAECWL010000197.1, read as the reverse complement.
GGAGCAGGAACAAATGATTAAGGAGCAACAACAACAACAGGAAACCGAGAACAGCGGCGAGGCAAGCGTTCTTTCCGCTGCAGCCTTGAAGGCGCAGCAGCAACGAAAACTCAGCTCCATGGAACCCTCCATGGATGATGCTCTGGCAATTGGAACTCAGATGACCCGCCAGGTGTCCGAGAGGATCACCTATCTGGTGGCCCAGCTCCAGGCCAGCCGTCTCTACACGTAAGTTTCTGTTCGAAAATGTTTTTCATGTTTAAACATGAATTTGGACATAAAAAATTGGGAACGCGAAAAGCTCACTTTATTTTATTGTTTAGAAAGCGAAAGGGAATGGATTTATTTAACAAATATTCGTGTTCTCGGTTATTTATTGTTTAGCAAACTAATTACCTTAACCGGAAATTGAGTTCCTACTCAAATATTTAAATGAATAGCTAATAGTTTAGTCGTTTTTAAATATAGAACACACTGTGGAGAATTTCCAAGTGATAAGCTTTGGAAAAAACCGAAACACACCCCCCGAAAAACAATATTAAATTCAGAATTCGTCATGTGACATGAATGCATGTCCAGCTGTGGAGAGGTTCCCCATTATCAATCGGGGCTTATCAGTCTATTGGGCACGGTTCCAGATCATGTTAATCACGACTACTTTGATATTTATAAATGCAATGTCTGGCCGCCAACAGGTGATTGCAATGGCGAGTGGAAGCCGAAGAGATATCAATCGATTTCATCACAAAAACCGTAACAGAAGCAGAAAAGAAAAGACCAGACCAATTACTTAGAGCAGCTTTTTTCAAATCATATGATTTTTAGCACATTATCGATAATAAACGACATAAACTCGTGATCGTCACGATATCGGGCATAAAGAGAGCTACGAAACTCTTTAGAGACTCTTTTGTGTAGAGAGTTCCCCTGGAACCCATCCTTAACCTAACCTAACGGTAATGGGTGACTCATTTAGGAGATTTTGGGGCTAACCACCTGGATCGTATTACGAATATTTTTTTTTAACCTTGACCGGAATGGGTGAGTCAATGTCAGAACCCGATAAGTTCGGGGGTTCGCTTCGGACCGAATCGTATCGTATCGTATCGGATCGAATCGGAGAGGTAGTTTGTTATCTGATGACGAAAGTCGCGTGTCAATAGAGTTCCCAGCTGGGGATCCTACGTAGGTTCTCGCTCTCTCCCGCTGTGGGGGAGTACAAAGTGCGATCCGGTCGTTTCCTACGTCATTCGATAAGTAACAGTCGAGGTTATGGGTTTAGGATCTTTTTTCTTTGATAAATAATCTTTTCTCAAGACAATGTGCTTTGCACACAACTGTACTTATGCTACTGCTTGACAGCTGTTTGACAGCTTTTCAACAGCTGTTTGACAGCTGATTCTTTTGAATCTCAAATCTCGAATCTCAAACCTCGAATGCAATGAAACAGAAAGCAACAGCAACAAAAGTTATTATCCACGCTCTTATGTGTGCATAAAGATTGGCAATTTGTGGCTTTAGTTCTGGTCCCCACGAGCAGGGGGAGGCAGCCTTGGGGGGCGGAGCGGAGGCAGGGGCAGCAAAAAAGCGCACAAAAAAAAAGAAACACAATATTCGGGTGCATGCGTTTTCGCACGTACGCCACTTTTGTAGCAAAATCGCGAAAAGCAAAGCAAAAAGCGAGCGTCTAAAAAAAAGCAAAGTGGACCCACTCATAAAGCAAAACGGCAGCGGCAGACGGATATGCAAATTTTATGGACTAACTAGTGGTGCGGGGGACCCCGCCACAAGAAGAGGGGACAAGAAGAAATGCGTAGACCAGACCAGGCGGTGAGAATTGGTCGCTGGCCTGCCCCATTCAATGAAATCTTATCAAAAAGAGGGACAGCCACGTGCCCACGCTCAGCCAGCTATCAAATCGGGCGACTATATACGACCAAATACGATTATAAACGATTATATGCGACTACAACTTAGTATGTCAGTGATCGAAGTTTGGAGTTTGGACCATCACGAAGTCGGCACTCACAATCGATTCGATTGTGATGCGATTGCAATGCAATTGCGTTCATAAATCCATTTCAATTCCTAAAAGTATTATATAGTGTAAACAGGCTGTTATGTATTAGCTACTCGATAGACTAGACTTTGAAGTATTTGTTAAATAGGACAAGGACAGCCAGAAACGAAAGAGCTTCCAAGAAACCTCATAATATCGATCGACTCTTATCGTTTATCAATCTCTTTAAACTCACTAATTAATCTTCTCTATTTCGATTTAATTGCAGAATTCTGACGCGTACAACACAACCAGCACACTTGATAGCCGTTTGCATATTGGCCTTCGTGATGATGACTGTGGGACGCGACCTCATCGACCCACCAACGATCCCAGCACAAACCAACAAAGATGCAACATCATCGCAGTCTACGACGAGAACCTCCACGGGCGGTGTGTTGGCTTCTTTGATCTTTTTGGGGGCGTTTGCCACTCACTTTGGATCCCAGATTTGGATGACATTTGTCTCGGGTGAGTCTCAGATCAGAGTAGCCTTAAGCCATAAATCATCAAACGATACATTATCGATAAATCAAAGGTCACTCCATTCGATAAACAAAGCTCAGCTTAGTAATGTGACCATTTCTCTAAATTATAGAGTATAGAGCTTTCTAAAGATATACTTTCTAAAGAGTATTTTTCTCTTTATTCTTTTTGTGATTCATTTACTTCATTAAAAACTCCACCAAAAGGTCAAGGACCAAAAGGATCTTCTGCCTCATAACAAAATCGTAATTACATATTTTTGTTGAACCCAAATACTATCAATATTCCAAAAACTAATCCAATTTTTCGATCTGTCTCCGATTGCAGGACTCTCGCTGTACTTCTCGCTGCCGCGTCACATCTTCGGGCAGTGCCAGCAGATCCTGTTCCCTCGCTACTTCGCCTTCAACGCAATGCTCAGCCTGACCATGCTGGTGATCTACGCGAAGTACTTCCTCACCGGATGGACCACCTCGGCGGGCATTCAGATGGGATCGCTGGCCCTGGCGGCGGGCATCGAGGTGGTGGTGCGTCTCTACCTCGTACCGCCCATGCTCCGTTTGATGCACGAGAAATACAGGATCGAGGACGCGATCGGTAGTGGCCAGGAGGTGGGGAGCCTGGTGCAGGGCGATCTCGTCGATTGCCCCCACTATCAGCGCATCCACAAGGGCTTCCGGCGCATCCACATGACCATCGCCATCGGCAATATGACGGTCATGCTGACCACGTGTCTGCAGCTGTATTTTCTGGCATCGAAAATACGCCTAAGCTAAGGCACCCTCAGATATTCCCCGATTTTCTATGAATTTACGTATATATATTATATTTATAGACTCGTAAGATCACACATCATCACACAAACAACAAAGAAAAGCAACTGTATTTCAATATTCGATAATAGTCTCAAAAATCAAACAAAAATCAGAAATTATATGCTTATCGAATAATTGATTTCTCTTCACCCCCAAATTAGTCTCCACCCGCCCCCAAACTAGAAAAAATATATTAAGAGGCGCCCATAAAAAGCGACACTCCAAAAAAATCTGATTTCCTGTGATAAACTCAGCCCGCCTCCTCCCCCACACACTCCACACGCCACACGCACTCCACCACCCACACCACCCTTTAAAAGCCACAAACACATTTAGTCGATAGTCGATAGCCAATAATTTACACAGTTATTAATTAATAGCCTATTGATAATGATACTGTTTTTTTTTTCGTCGGAGAGCGCGCGCATTTTATGCTTATTCTGTTATTTATTAATCCATCGAAACTATGTATTTATCTGTCTTAAGAGCGGATGCTTTAGTGAATATATCATTAATTTAAATCAAAAACAACAAACAAGCAAACAAGCAATCAAACAAACAAACAAACAAAAAGAAAGCAAGGCAAAAAAACAACAAACAAAAAAGTGAAAACCAACACACAACAAAAAAAATTCAGGCAAAACTACAAACAAATTCAATCAATAAAATAATTCAAGAATCAAAGTCGTTGTTTACAATTGAAATAACTGTTTTTATTTGGGTCCTGGAGGGGAGACATCTCAGCAATTATGCCCCATTTGCTTGTCAATCAAAAAATCAATCAAATCGAATTATTTCTGGGAGTTGAATGGAAGCCCTTTTATGGGGTCAAGAATTGACAAGAAATTGTCCAGAAAGGAGGTGTTCCTACCCACTTCTACCACCCAATATCCTCAATAAGGATAATACAAATTCCCAACTCGAAGCCTAACCATAAGCTAAGAAATAATTGACTTCACTTACCGCTTCAATCTCCTGCTCGAATCGGACGGGCCTGAGCCGGCACAGCACCACCACCAGGTAGATGAAATTGACAACCAATCCCATGCCCGACCAGAGCACCACGTCCGGTGTGCAGGCCACCAGATAGCCGTGCATTCCCATCATCAGGCAGCCGATCAGGAGCATGGCCCGCATCCAGAGCGAGCCGAACGGTCCGTGGGGCGCCAGAAAGGCCAGGAACAGGAAGGCCCAGCCCAGCTGGAAATAGAGTTGGTGTGGCTGCTGCCATCCCAGGCACTGTTCGATGGACCAGTCGCCGGGATTGATGGAGCGCAGGGTGCCGTTGTTGTCCCAGGTAATGGTTCCGCTGCTGGCGGCGCTCGTTCCCGCCGTGCTCTGTGCTACCAAAGTGCCAGCAGCGGCAGCGGCAGCAGCGGAGGCGGAAACATCACCCTGCACGGCCGGTGATCCAGGAATACCTGACGAGCTGGCTCCCAGGCTACCGATTCCCATCACGCTGCTGGCACTGCTCCCGGCACTATTTATTAAGGCGCCCATTCCGACACCTGCCGCACTTCCGGCGGTGCTTGGCATCTCCTCCGTTCCCGTCCCTGATCCAGATCCTGATCCAGATCCCGCTGCTGATCCTGCCACTCTTTCAGTCTGTCGCTCTCCAAAAAATCCTAAAGATCTGCGAACTTTTGTTCCCCGTGGGATCAGTGGTTGGTGTAACAGCTGGGTTTGCGCTTCAGCTAAGCATCAAAGCAGCCACAAAATTGGTATATTATTATTTATTAAATTTATTTGTTAGTTTTTAAATGAATCTTACCTTTAAGTTGTTCCTTTTTCAAAGCATTAATTAGATTTGATTGCTTTTTGGGTTCGGGTTCAGTTGGGTTATTGCATTCGCTGTAAAATAGTTCGGTTTGTCTTGCAGACGATTTGTTTTCTCTTCAATTTGCTTCTTAATTTTTCTTATTGCACCTCTGTTGTCATAAGCCTGTCGTTTTAAGCTTAAATACGAAAACTTGATTACAATCTTGAAACAGGAAGGTTTTCTTATTTTTGCAACTTACAGTGTTCCCAGTGGTTAGTGTCTCCGCTGCGTGTTCGATCGGTTCAAGTATTTGCTAAGCGAACGAAAAGGAAATTTTTTATTATTTTTAATTAATTAATTACAGCCTGCTCGTTAATTGTTATTAATTACTTTTATCTAATTTGCCAACTTTTGTTTATATATAAATAAATAAAAACCCTTGGGAAGCCAAATATGGCTCAAAGCGATGGCTATATCTTGGCCTATTCTCATCCGATTCTTAAGCGGAACACCTTAAAAGAATCGTGGATCGATTATCTATCAATCCACATCAAAAACTGATCACCGAAAATTTATTCGATTTTTTTCTAATTTTTCTGATGGACCCCCTGAAAAATGTGAAAATCGAGAAAAATCACTTTTCGTCCCTTTCGATGGCCATATATTTGGCAGTTTTTATCCGATCCGTGAGCAAAGTATAGATTTGGAATCTTTATTCAATTCCCTATAAATCTGCATCAAAATCCTGGCACAAAATATTTTTTCGATTTTTTTCAAATTTTCTGGGGAGACCACTTGGAAAAATTCAAAAATCCTTGGAAGCCAAATATGGCTCAAAGCGAAGGCTATATCATGGCCAATTCTTATCTGATTATTAAACGCAATACCTTAAAATAATCGTGGATCGATTATCTATTAACCTATTAAGATATTTACCTGAAAAGAAGCTAATTTTTCCATAGGACTTCCTCCAAAAAGGGGAGTACGGGCTGGCTCTTGAAAAGCAGATGTTGATGTTGCCGCTGCTGCTGCTGCTGCCTGTCACATTGTTGCATCGTTTGGGCAGCTGCTGAAAAATACAATAAAATTGTTACTAACTTATGTAAGAAACTAATTAACTTTCGCTAGTCAGCTATAAATTTTTAATCAATAATGCAGGCCCAGCGAAACAGCTGCCATCGTTGCTCTAATTCCCAGAGAGAGTCCAGAAAACTGCGACTCCATAATAAAAGGCAACAAAGGATCACAAAATGAACAGAAATTATAATAAAATCGATGGGATTTAAGTCAAACCCATTTAATTTGATAAAAAGTTCGGTTTACCAAGTTTTTGAGGCTTAAGAACCAAGCACTTGTATTTGGTTCAAAACTAGTCACAAATTTGTGTTCATCGATTAGTCGATTATTATCGATTAGTCATTAATTAAATCGAATGACAAGACTGCTCACTCAACGATGATACATCCAGTGTTTCAATCAAAGCTTTAAAGATTATCACACACGAGAATTCGCATAAATCATCGGTTGTTGTTGGTCTTTCGAGGCGATAGAGATCCATCCGTTGCACCAAAAGTTGGCCAGAAGCTCTCCAGAGACTATATATTGTTTGCTTTGTTTGTTTGTTTGTTGTCTTGTTTGCTGACCCAAATAGAAAAAAGTGGCCAAAAGTGGGTGAGCTGTTGGGGTTGGTCTGGATGGTCTCGATGATGGTCTGGATGGGGGACTGCTGCGGACTTCGGGCTGGACGCGACTGGACTGGCAAGCGAAACGAAACATTTCCGGGCCGGGCCGGGCAAGAACAATGAAACAAAGACAGTGGCGCTCAGATAGCGCCAAAAGAAAGGGAGGCCAGCGTAATGGGAGAAATGGGAGAAAGGGGAGAAAGAGCGACACGAAAGGGCATCAAAATAATCAATTTGGTGTCACAAAGTTCGCACTGGGCAGGCCTTTGCACTGAAAGAAATACTACAGCTTTGATTAGAGCTTATATTCTGTATAATACATGGATTTGTATTGGATTTTTTCTTTTAGTGTAGTTATCGAAATGACAATGACGATGAATGATGCAAAAGTGATGTTTACGATGATGATGATTACTCAACACTTTGCATTATCATCTGCAACATGGTCGTGCAACATGGGGCATGTCAGTGGCAAGCGACTCGCATAAAAAACGAGCAACAAAATTAGCAAATAGCAAATAAATAAATTAAAACGAATTTTATATAAAATTAAAGCAAATAAAAACCGGTTTTGGCAACTAATAATAATTTATGCTTTACTGATACCCTCCAGAGCCGGAAATGCTTTCTCCCAAAGACTCCAAGACTCTGTCTCTGACATAGAGGGTATTCCTAGACGCCGACACCATAAACCAAAATGTGGGCAGTGGGCAGTGGAGATGAAGTCATCGGCGGTTGCCTTGAACACCACAAGCGACGACGAATTATACAAAAAGCCGGAGAAAAACCACAGCAGAGACAACAAGAGACAAAAAACACAAAACAAACACAGCTGAGCGTGTCTTAAAAATTAAATCAAAACGAAGACTTTGTCAAGAATGTCAAAAACTAAAAAATAAATAATTTAAAATAAGGTTCAATGCTGATTTGGCAAGCTTAAAATGCCCTAAAAAATAATATTTATATAATTAAAATTGGAATAACCAATCAAAAACCAAAGGTGTTTCATTTAAATGCGAATTTCAAGATGATTTCGAATTTTTGTTGATTTTTTATTGAATTTTTAGAGTACTTTTTCCCACAAACTCTGGCAAAAAACTCGGAAATTTCCAGCTACCACGCAGCACTTGATACACTTGTTTTCTAATTGCTTGCCACATAAAAAAACACTGGAAAAAAATGGCAAAAGAACAATGAGGGAGCAGCGAATGGAATCTTTTAATGCCAAAAAAAAAGTATTATAAAAAGTCCCATAAGTATTCCCTTGATGGGAAAAGGAAATTTTTAAGGAATCGGCTTCAAAAAAAGGTTATATTTTAGCTAGAAAACCTTTAAGATATTTTCAAATACCTTTCAAGAGTTTTAAATATAGTTTTTGGGAAATATTTTGCAGTGCCTTTGGCCAGTGACAATGTTGGTCAAGCATTGGAGAAAGGGGGTCTAATGGGCAGGGTTTCTCTTTCAACTCTTTCTCCCTTTTCCAGATGTCCATATCAGGCATGGGGTATACCTCTACCTCTATATATTATTGTTTTTCTTGTAGTTTCGTATCGAAGTCATCGATTTCTTGGACGCACAATTGCTGTTTGTTTTGCGGCAATCATCGTTCGGTCATCTAATGAGATATATACCATATATACATGGCTATATGGCTATAGGGCTAATAGCCCTTGCATTACAAACGATTTGTTTGCACTCGAATTTTCTCCACTAATGATGGGGAGGTTTTCCAATGGGGATTTCCACGATTAAAGGGTTATAGTTTCCTTTTTAAGTTTTAGAAATCCTTGGCTATCTTTTTGATCAAACTGTACTATAAATTCATGAACTTTAATGTATTTTTTCGATATTTTTTAGTCTCTGGGTATTGTAATCCAATTGGCGTCGCAACCTGCATGGTAAAACCCATTAAAAAGACCCCAAAAAAAGCGTGTATATCGAATAAGAAGAGACTCATCCAGCGGCTATTAAAAGTTGTAATGGTTTAATTGCTGGAAATTAATTGAGTCAAGAAATAAAGGGGGCTTCAAGTAAATTTGTTAACAACTTTTTCATATAGCAAGTGGAGAGTGTAGAGTGAAGAGTGGAGGATGGAAAAGGGAACGTCGAAAGTGAAACGACAGACTATTATTATCATTTTTTTCTCTCTCTGTCTCGTCTTGCCAATTTCCGTTTCCCACGAGTAAACAAAAAACAATAATAATAACAATAAGCCGCGAGACAGAAACATTGTCTTGCCCTATATGCCATATTTTAAAACATTTTTTTTACGGTAACAGGTATTTTTGAAATTGTTTCCAAGCGAAAGCAAGAAATCGCTTAATCACTGCGCTGTTGGACATGTAAATGGGTTAGGAAATGGCCAACAAAAAATATTGATGGATTACCGAAAATGATGGTCTAGAGCAGTTTTTTGTTTGCGTCATGGAACACACAAAAAAAAAACACGTAAAAAAATAAATGTATCTCTAAACTTTCCATTTAGTGGCTAACCCTAAAGCGGGTAATAATTTATCATTTAATTATCTTATCAAGAGAGCTTTTCGGGAACTTTATTCCCAGATAAATTTTACAACTTTAAAGGTCGTTTTTTTCGCTGTGTATTATCCAAATTTGAATCTTAAAGATTCTAGATGCAAATTTCTGCCCCTCTGGTTGCTTTTTTCATAAATTTCCCAACAAAGCCGGCAATCAGATATATGGTTGTTGTAATTTATACCACCCACTCCCCACCCACCACCGCCCCCTCTCTCCTACAGTCAGCTAGGCACACAAATTGCCATAAATGCAAATGCATACATACGTAAAAACGTTGCATGCCAGAAATGCCATGCAAATGCAAACACCCACACATGTGTATATGCGGGGTATATAGTGGGGGGTAGCATTCGAGCAGAAGAAGCAGCTGCAGAAGTTGGAGTTTGTTTCTCTTACGGGGGGGACCCCGGGGGCTCCTTGTTCTGCTTCTCCTTCTTCTTCTTCTTCTTGGGGATGCGTGCTGCCAACTGCAATCGCAGTCGCTACCGCAGTCGCAGTCGACTTCTCTGCCACCACCCGCACGCACACACACACACACACAAATACACACTCCTACACACACTTGCATTTTTTGAGAGCGAAACTCTCGTTTTGATGTTCGATTTTTCACCATTCTTGCTGCACTTTAAGCCACACACCATAAAGCCAAAAATATGATGATTATTATTTAATTACTTTTGGCGCACAAGCCCATAAAAAATGGGGAAAAAGCAAAAACAAGGCGCGCACCCACAAGAAACAAGAACAAAAACAAGCCGCAACTTAGTGCTCTTACTTTTTCCTTCTTTTGTATATAACAAGCTGCTTGGTGTCGAAAAATCAACGATTTTCAACTAGTTTAAAGCCAAATTTGTGGCAGAACAATCAGAGCATTTTTTTGTCTAATAAACGCCACAAATTTTGTTATTCTAGTTCATCTTAGCAACTATTTACCAGCAGAAATCACGGTTTTTGGTTTTTTTGTTTGTCGAGTGTTGGGCAATATATTCCAGATATTAATCAATCATCTCGCGATTAGGTTTCCCGGCGCTTTACAAAATACCCGTGTCTTTTTGTCATAGTTTTTTGTTGTTAAACTTCTGGTAACGCGAAACGACAAAACACAAGCAGCGCGGCTGGAAAACAGTGTGGCTGTAGGCCGACCATTGAAAAATATCAAAAAATACCAATAACAGCTGCCCAATTGGACTGAAACAGCCGGTTTGAATATTTCAAATAAACTATTTAAAAAGAGCATATAAAATAAAAGGATATATGTATTCTCATTTAGAAAACAATAAACATTAAACGCACAGTCTATTGTAAAGATAGCAACTCCTTGGCGGGGCTGCCATCTGGCCAGAAGGAGTGCGATAACGATAACACATAGCGATATATTTTTTGCCACGAATTGCAAGTTTGGTAGCGCATTTAAAGCTTCTTTTCGCCAATTAAACTCAAAGTAACTACAAATACCGAAAGGCGTTGAAGCAGAAACTCACACGTACCTCGGTGAACTCAATAAGAACACAACTTGCAGATTAAAATTCGCAAAAATCAGCAAAGAAAAACGCCGGCAGGAGCCGCAACGAGCGGAGAGAGAGGGGAAATGACCGTGGATGTGGGCGGCGGCGTCAGGGGTCTGCTCACTTGGGAAAAGCAGGAGCACCTGGTCAAGCTAGCTATTCTCATTTTGGCAGCGGTTCTGTGTGAGTACAATTTCTTTTAAAGCCCCAAAAGATAAATCAAAGGGCGTGTTTCTGGTTCGTGAGTTGTGGCCGGCTGGAGACGCCAGTTATCGGTGGAAGCGCTGTATTTTTCTTGGATTCTTGGATTTCTTTAAATGATTTAATTCTTCTTTATAATTCTATATACATGTTTAAAAGTTCTATAACAATAAGTCACAAATTAATGAATAATAAATACTTTTTCTTATTGAAACTATCGATACATTTACATATCGATAGCCTCAGGCGCTTGGGTCTTCTTCTTTCTTTCTATCGCCATCCATTTTAACTTCCTGCCTTTTTTGATTCGACTGTTGCAGCGTTCGCAACGCGACTCTTCTCCGTGCTGCGATTCGAGAGCGTCATCCATGAGTTCGATCCGTACTTCAACTACCGCACCACCCGCTTTCTGGCGGAGCAGGGCTTCTACAAGTTCCACAACTGGTTCGATGATCGCGCCTGGTATCCGCTGGGCCGCATCATCGGAGGCACCATCTATCCCGGCCTGATGGTGACCTCGGCGGCGCTGTACCGCCTCATGTGGCTGCTGAACATCACAATTGACATCCGGAACGTGTGCGTCTTCCTGGCTCCGTTCTTCTCCTCCCTGACCACATTGGTCACCTATGCCCTGACCAAGGAGATTCACGTGAGTAGATCGAGGTTATATTTCCACGTGGTGGTGCTTTACCGTGTACCGTTTCTTTCCTGATTCAGAGCACTGGCGCTGGCCTGGTGGCCGCCGCTCTAATCTCCATTGTGCCGGGCTACATCTCCAGATCCGTGGCCGGTTCGTACGATAACGAAGGCATCGCCATCTTCTGCATGCTCTTCACCTACTATTTGTGGATCAAGGCCGTGAAGACGGGCACCATCTTCTGGTCGGCCATGTCCGCGCTGGCCTACTTCTACATGGTCTCCTCGTGGGGCGGATATGTGTTCCTGATCAATCTTATACCGCTGCATGTCCTGGCGCTGATGATTACCGGACGATTCTCGCACAGAATCTACATCGCCTACAGCACGTTGTATTGTGTGGGCACCATTCTGTCCATGCAAATTTCGTTTGTGGGCTTTCAACCAATCCAGAGCTCGGAGCACATGCTGGTAAGGATTTGTCCTTCTTTATTGTGTTTTTCGTGATCTTTATGATGAATATTTTTAAAATTCTTGATAGGAAGAGTATGAAACATAATGAGTACTACAAAACCAAGCTGATTATATCACTAAATTATACTTTTAATGAAGAGTTTGTAAAAAGTTTACTTATATAATATCTTCTTTATCTTCCAGGCCCTTGGCGTCTTTGGTCTTTGTCAGATTCATGCCTTCGTGGACTATCTGCGATCTCGAATCCCCAAGGAGCACTTTGAGCTGCTCTTCAAGACACTGGTGTCCAGTATTTTGACCGTGGTCCTGCTAGTGGGCACTCTGCTGACCATAACTGGAAAAGTCTCGCCATGGACGGGAAGATTTTATTCGTTGTTGGATCCGTCCTATGCCAAGAATCATATTCCCATTATTGCCTCCGTCTCCGAGCATCAGCCCACGTCCTGGTCGTCCTTCTACTTTGATCTGCAGGTGGGCTTAAGAACATTCTGGGTGGCTTCACCATTTTCAACCCAATCTGCCGAAGATGAGAGCCTTATAACGATGCTAATGACTTGCGATTTAATGCATTCAATGATTACCTCACACTTTGATCGCTGAGGCGGCTCTGGGTTGGAAAAGAAAGCTAAAACTCTTGGCTTATCAAAGATCCCTTTGTTAATCCTTATTCCATCTTTTATTCACGCAGATCTTGGTGTTCCTGTTCCCCGCTGGCCTGTACTTCTGCTTCTCAAAGCTCACCGACTCGAATATCTTCATCATTTTGTACGGCGTTACCAGTATCTACTTTGCCGGCGTCATGGTCCGTCTGATGCTGGTCCTGGCCCCGGTGATGTGTGTCCTGTCCGGCATCGCCATCTCGCACCTGCTGGCCAAGTATATCAAGAGCGTGGACGCAGGCAGTGCGGCCAAGCAGGGCGTGGAAAGCAAGAGGCAGTATAAGAAGCTGGAGCAGCAGACGGGAGGCGTTAAAAGCGAAGTGGCCATAGGATTTGTGGGCATCATAACACTGATGCTGATCGTCTATACGCTCCACTGCACCTGGGTCACCTCGGAGGCCTACTCCTCGCCCAGCATTGTCCTGAGTGCCAGATCCCATGACGGAGGACGCATTATTTTCGATGATTTCCGCGAAGCCTACTACTGGCTGCAGATGAACACTCCAGAGGTGGGTTTTCCAAGGGCAGATCCAAATCCTTATCCTTTTCTTTTTGGTTATCCTGATGACTACTTTTTAAATTCTTGATAGGAAGAGTATGAAACATAATGAGTACTAAAAAAAACTAGCTGATACAACCAAAGCTAAAAGCTTTGGTTTCTTTTCTTTATTCTTTATTCTAACTAAATAAACCTCGTATTTCAGGATGCTCGCATCATGTCCTGGTGGGATTATGGCTACCAGATAACCGCCATGGCCAATCGTACCATCCTGGTGGACAACAACACCTGGAACAATACTCACATCTCGCGAGTCGGCCAGGCCATGGCCTCCTCAGAGGAGAAGGCCTATGAGATAATGCGGGAGCTGGACGTGGACTATGTCCTAGTCATCTTCGGTGGCCTCACCGGCTACTCGTCGGATGATATCAATAAGTTCCTGTGGATGGTGCGCATCGGTGGGAGTACGGACCGTGGCGCGAACATCCGGGAGAAGGATTACTATGCCGCCAACGGGGAGTTCCGGGTGGACAAGGAGGGCTCACCCACTCTACTCAACTGCCTGATGTACAAGATGTGCTACTACCGCTTTGGCCAGATGTACACGGAAGGCGGCAAGGCGCAGGGCTACGATCGGGTTAGAGCCGCCGAAATCGGCAACAAGGACTTCGAGCTGGACGTCCTGGAGGAGGCCTACACCACGGAGCACTGGCTGGTGCGGATTTACAAAGTCAAGGACTTGCCCAATCGTGGCGTTTGAAAGGAAAACCAGTTCTAGTATTCGAATCCGAATCCGAATCGAGGAAAGCAGAAACGGCAACCATTCCAAGCTATCCATCTCTTTTATATTCTATGTTTGTACATTAGCTCTCTCTTTCTCATCCCTATAACTCCATCTCTGTCTCGCAATATGTGTCTTTCTCTAACGAAAAATCTCAACAATTTACAAATCTCCCACTCACTGAGTATTAAACAATTCATTTTCTCTGCCATGCATTTAGTTTTAACAGAAATTCAATGAATTTTTTTTATATATTTTAATAATTGTCAAAACTTTCGCCACAAAGCGGAAGAAAGCGAATCGAACGAAATATAAACGTGAAGAAAGTGATCAAAAATTAAACTTACAACTTACTTATTTCTGCGGGCTAAGATCTATTAAATCCTTAATTCTCAGCTACCTTTCAGAGCAACAAGCGCACTCTTCCTCCTCGTAATCCTTTCTATACTTTATTCTCTAGGATCTATCTAATTAAAAATATTCTATATATTATTCCCTCTATTAAAAAACAATTAATTGACTTTTAAAACATCTATAAAAAAATGTTGTATTTTAGTGTGTATATATTTAAGTATGTTTTTATAAGGATTTTTAAAAATGAGCGTAGGTTGCTAAAAAGAAGTCAGACCAGGAGGAGGGTGCCGCGATATATTCTGGAATTATTGAGCCACTTAGTGGCTGTTGCCATTGGTGGTGCCATTGGATGAGGCCTTTCCATTGGGATCACCGCCGGCTATGAAACTGGTTACATCTAGCTTGGTGGCCAAAGCCTTGAGTTCCTCCTTGCCAGACGACGTCTTGCCAATGATAAGGACACTGGGATCCACCTCCAAGACGCGGGCCAACTTGCCCAGGATCTCGGTCTCTGGGATACGGATCACTCGCTTGTTGATGGCCTTGATGGCGGGATCACTCTGCTGACGGTTCATGGACACGATCTGGGTGAGGAGAGTCTCCTGGCCCACCACTCCCAAGATGGAACTGCCGCAAAGGGAAGGAGACAGTTATAGGAAAGGTAACATCTATCAGGATATCTTTCAACTCACCCATCTTCCTCATCCACCAGGGGCAGCTGGTTGACACGATGCTTCTTCATCAGGGCAATGGCCTCGCCGATCGTGGCTCCTGACTTGAGCACAGCCGGAGGAGCAGGCAGCTCCAACTGGGTCACGGGAAGGCTCCACCACCAGTGGCCGTGTTCGTTCACCGGCTCCTTGAAGCCACGCGCCTCCATCCAGTTGTCGGACACGAACTTGGTCATGTAGTTGCGAATGCCGTCCGGCAAGATCACCACGCACCTCTGGCCCTTCTTCAGCTTCCGGGCATGGTCGAGGGCGGCGTGCATAGCACCACCACTTGAGCCGCCGCAGAGCAGGCCCTCCTCGGCGTTCAGGCGCCGGCTCATGGGGAAACAGTCGGCGTCCCCGATCTTGGACCAAACATCTACAACCTTGTCATCGAAAACGGTGGGTGGGAAGTCATACCCGATGCCCTCCACCTCGTAGAATTGCACGTCGCTCTTGTTCAGTTCCATGGGACGGGCCAAGACGGACCCGAAGGGATCCACACCGACAACCTGGCAGTTGGGAGCCTGCTCCTTGATCTTCCTGCCAATGCCGGAAATGGTGCCTGCCGTTCCCGCCGACACCACAATCATATCGACCTGGTTGTCCAACTGATGCAGGATCTCCGCGGCAGTTCCGTCGTAGTGGGCCAGAGGATTACCCGCATTCCGGTACTGATCCAGGACAATAGAATTGGGCGTCTCCCGCTGCAACTGCTGGGCCACGTAGATCAGACCCTCCGGCGAATCGTAGGCTGCCTCCGTGGGCGTGCGAATGATCTTGGCGCCCAGGGTGCGCAGAGCCGACACCTTCTCGTTGGACATCTTCTCGGGCATAACAATGATGCACTTGTAGCCCTTGACGGCGCAGGCCATGGCCAGGCCGATGCCCGTATTGCCGGACGTTGGCTCGATGATGGTGAAGCCCGGCTTGAGGAGGCCCTTCTCCTCGGCGTCCTGTACCATGCGGTAGCCAATGCGATCCTTGACCGACCCGCCAGGATTCAAAAACTCGCACTTGGCATCTATAGATTATTTTATGGACTTATTAAGTTAGTTTTTAATTGAAATTTAAATAAATTGTAAAACTTACACATTTCACACTCGATTCCCTCGCTGGCGGGGATGTGATTCAAGCGGACCAGAGGCGTCATTCCAATCACCTCCAGGATGTTCGGGGTGATCTTCTGGCGCAGGGCCATCTCCCGCTGGATGTGGGGTGACTTCTCTGTGGTTCCCAAGTGCCATTTGCACCGCGAGGCCTTGCCAGGATCAATGAAATCCGCGGGTCTCTGATATGGTTTCGGCTGTGGCATTTCTGGAATATAACAAATATATTCTAAATATTACATAAAGAAATAAAGAAATTTTATATATAATAATTATAATATATATAATTTTATATTCCAAACCTTATTGAGAAAACTTTCCCAATATGCACTGCTTTCTCGAACTGCTTAGTCATAATCCTTATAATTCTCAACTATTTTTTCTGTTACAAAAAACGAGCTTTCTTCCATGTTCTCAAGGACTTTTTGAGTCTCTTCGAAAACCATCTCAGGGAATAAGATTATCACGTATTTTGTCACAGTGTCGAATCGCCAGATGTTGGTTTCGGACCTCCGATGACCCTCATCGACCCTATCACCCCAGATTTCTAGATTTGAGTTTGCCTACGTAAGAAAATTGGGAATCTGAATCGAAAAAGAGATAGTTTTTGTTGTCTCGTGCTGTTTTCGAATTGCGAAATAGCTTAGGATTATTATTATAAGCCAGGCTTTGAATAAAATATGATGACGTGGCAGATTTTGAGAAAATTTAAATAAAAATAAACGGAAATGACACGTTATTTGCGTTCAGGAATCGAATTAATTATTTGACAATTCACTATAAATATATATTTATAATAAATCTCAAGGTTTTTCTTATCTTAGCCAATGGGGAAAGTTCACGATTGGGAAAAAACCCCCATAGTGACTGGGAAGGTTCAGGAAGAAGTGTTGAGCTTCGGGAGAGAAAAAAGGAAGCAGGAAAAGAGAAACCTGGTTTCCCAGTTCATTGATCTCTTGGTTGGACCTTATTAGAATTACCTTATTTCTCTCTTTCCCCATTAAGGTTGGTAAATAACAGTAGTTGGCACCCGTTCGAATATTTATTTAAGAGATAAGGTTTCCCCCTCCCCGAGTGGCAGTGATTGATACGCTACTTGAAGTTAAGTCAAACAAAACGTGGGCTATATTCACCTGCTTGATTATGATATAGAAATATCAGCAGGTGTTTTTATTACAGGGATATGGTGAGGCGAATATAGTTTAGTTTTTCGCTATAATTAATAATTTACGGTAGGTCGGAAACCGTAATTCATGTAAACACCGGATCTAAAACTAACCTAAGCCAAATTTTTGGCAGTGTATAAATCATGTCTATGCTGGATTCCTTCTTTTTGAACTTTTTCCGTCCTGTCCTCTCTTCTGGCGTCTGCTTCTTCCCCCTTCCACCAAGGAGCAAAGAAAAGAGCGCCCCCCCAGTTGGGCACTGCTTTATTGCTCTTTTTGTTTATCTATCTATTCCTCTCAAACACATACGTTTTCACGCAAAAAAATAGACAAATATATATATGTATATACATATGTGTATATATATGTTTTTAGTTAACACGCGGGTTTTAGAAAAAAACAGAAAAACAAAGACAAAATAGACAAGCACATGTTTTTAGGCGAAAAAATATAAAAGCCGGCAACTTAAATGGGGAATTTGGGTGGCATCAAAAGATACAATATGGAGTTTCTATTGCAACTGAACTTTAAGGACTTATGAACATTCCAAGGAGTTTGGTTTTATTTTTAAAATCTCTTTACTTGGCTAAGGAATTTGATTCCACAGAATACTTACTAGTGCGGGGATGTGTATCAGCACAGTTTAAAATTCACCGCGAAAGGAGCGTAGACTCAACCGCCACGATGCTGCTAACAACAGCAATTAAACAGTGCCGGGGATTTGCTCCTCGCACTTTGGGGCTGCTTGCCTTTGGAGCACAGTGGGCGATTTATATTTATTGAAAATAATATTTTTCCGATAGTATGTTTATGCTATTTATTAAAACTTTTCAAAGCAATTTGGAAACGATCACTAATTTTATTAGAATTCTTACAAAAAACTTTTATTTGTGTCATAAAATATAGTATATAATAGAACAATTAGAACAAAAACCATAAAGTCGATAGAATGTATATATTAAATATCAAACTAACTTAATATATTGAAAAAAATTTATTATAATCCCACTGTGCTACCCTAGCATGTTCGAGAGGGCTCCACTGATATCCGGTTGTGCCGGCTTCCTCTCTCGACTCTTCTCTCTCTCTCTCTGAGCCCATAGCGTGTCTTGAGCCGCAGCCAAGCAGTTATCAAGCAGTTTTCAAGCAGAGTATACTGGTAAAAGGAGATAGGAATCAAAGCTTTTGAACTGCTTGGATGTTTGCTGATAAAAGAACACTGACAGAAAAAAGTTTAGATTTTAAGAATTAAAGAATGAAAAAATACTCTTACAAATTTAGCACCAAGGCCGTGTTTTTTATATTAAAAAAAAAACAGTTTTACAAAAATGTGACTAGATTAACTCTTATTTAGAAAGCAGCCGAAGCGATGACCTGCAGGGCCATGTAAATGGTGGCGCCCAAGGCCACGAAGAAGGCCAGGGCACGGGAGGGCTGGGGCACCACCACCACGGCGTAGACGATGGTGTGGACGATACGGGCAATGCCCACGGCCCGGAAGAGGTTGATGGCCAGCCAGGCGGAAGGATTGGTCAGGACGTAGAGGAGGCCGATGGCGAAGAAGGGCAGGATGTTCTCCAGATCGTTTCGGTGGGCACGACGGACACGCTCCACGTTGGGGTCATCAAACTTCACCTTCAGCTTCGGGGACATCAGGTCCTCGGGATTGGCAAAGGTCTGGAATTGTAAATATTATAGATTAACAAGTGGAAAGTCTATGGAAAGGGTATTTAATTTTAGAAATCTAATTTATTATTTGAATTGATTTCCTTTTAGAGCAAGCAGTGTCAAGGAATATCAATCCCTAACGGTCCTTAGCGCTCTCTTAAAAAACAATAAATTTAAGAGAATTAGTGGAAAAAATATGTTAAAAGCTCTTTAATGCGCCATAAATCAATTAAAACTAATTTAAAGCAAGATTTAAGGCTCTGAATTCTATTTTTCAGATCAATTTTGATGAGAAATGCAAAGAATATGTTATATTCGGACAAACCTATCATAGAAAACATATTTCTACTTTCTACACAGAAAGAAAACTCACTACTGATGGGCATTATCATAATCACTTGAACTAATTCAACTTTCTCTCTACACGGCGAGACTTTGACCCTAGCCCACTGTGCGACCCCACACCCCTCTCATCCACAGACACTGCCGTCCCTTTCTCACCTTCGTCTTGAAACGCTGGATGGCGGTTAGAAGGCTCATAAGGACGATCTTGATCACCAAAACTCCGACCCAGAAGACATAGCTCTTGAAAACGGGATTCGTAAGGCTTAACAATTCCACAGGGCTGGCCATTTTTAATTTATTTTGTGTTGTTTGCAGTTTAAAATTTTAAAGTTATATATAGTTTCTTCTCCCGATAGCACGAGGGTTCCCAAAGTAGTGAGCGCCTCCAGAGGTGGCTCTCTTAATTTATATGCCGCTAATCGGTAAGCCCCAACGCACACAACAATAGGGAGCTGCTTGAATAATGCATTACCAGTAATGGGGAGGTAATCAATTATATATGTAAGGCAAGCTGCGAGGGTGTATTATTTTATTTTAAAATTCAAAACAGTATAGCAGCCTTTACTTACTTGATTACTGGTATTATTAAATTCATGCACTCGGTAATAGATAACTTATTGCTTACTTTTGTCGCTGAGAAGCGGTCTCTGGCTCTTGCTTTCCCAAAGACTTGCCGGCTAAAAGCTAATTCTCTCATTTTATCTCTCGCTCTAGCTAATGCAAAATTGTTTAGTCATTCTGAGACAGCAAATGTGTGCGTGTGGGGCCAGAAAGAGACGTGGCCCCACAATAGAGGTCAAAAATATACAACTTTATTCAATATATTCTCAGGATTTTAAATACCCGCTTTATCCATTATTCGTTGTTAATATTCAGAAAATCGTTTACCATTTAAAACTAAATATTTCAATTTTTATAGTTAAATATTCGATAAAGAATACTTACCGAAGTAAAAAATCGCATCAGACCCGAATAAAGAGCTGCGGCAAAAGTTTTCAACACCAAAATAGCTGACCAACCCAAATAACAACGAAACACCGGATTTTCAAAGGATATTAGCTCGGGATTTAGCATTTTGAAAGCTTCAGATGCACTCATAGACTGAAATCGGGTTGGATTTGATCAAGAATGGCATGTCAAGTCGTTTTATAGGGTTCCAGATAGGGTACATGGACTTGATAATCCGAAAAAACTTATATTATCATATTTTGAGCCTTATAATTCCCAACTATGAATTTGGCAAGACTTATAATTCCCAACCATGCAGTTTGGCGAAAGCAGTTTTTTGAAAGCAGTGCAGTAAGATTTTCGACATAATTTGAAAAGTATAAGTATTAGATAGTTCAATCAAAAGTCTACTTGAATTTGAATCTCTATTCAATTTATTATTCTATTTATATATTCTAAGCACGTACTTATCTTCCGTATATTTTTAAAACTAGTTTTTGATGCAATTTCGCTGTCAAATGCATGCGATTAACATTTAATGAAAATACAAAAGCAAACAAATTACCGGTAATTGGCGTTAAATTGCAAAGACAAAAAGCTTCACAACGCAAAATTAGCTTTCGTTCTAGATACTAAATGAAAAAATGCAATCCTAAAGTTGAAAATATATATAAACTTTGGATTAATGGAACCGAATTTCGATAAGCATGACTAAATATAGATTATGTTTTTGTTGGATCATATCAGTAAGTTTACTTATAAACACTGATAACGATACTTTTTTATTGATCCATCGAGCCCTCTATCATTTTCCAATTCCATTTAATTGCATAATAACCGATTGAAACGAATTTTCCAATTTGTGGGATGTGTTTTTGGAACGATTTGGCTAACATCTGGAAATTAGCAAACCCCTAACCCCATTGACCCCCATTTTATGCTCCGATCTTGAGCGGTAATGCAACCTTCTCTGATAGAGAATTTGGGGTAATGCAATCAAAATGATTCTCACATATGTACGGAAAGAATTACATTATGTTTACCCTCGGACCACTCAATCAAGAGTTTTGTAAAGGGTGGGCGTGGACGGGGGCCTCAAGTGCATTTTTTTTTGCTAGTTTTGGATTCAGAGGAGGAATACGAGAAGCTCCGATCCGAAATCGCCGGGCGGTGTCCACTTCACAGAAATAAAGCTCCAGTCTCCGGTTTTCGGTCTCGGGTTGGGTATGCCCTGGGTCCGGGTCCCGAGTCCGGCGTCTCCATAAACAACAGATAAGCAGATGAGAAATGGGCAATGAAAAGCCTATTTCCTAAGTGTAATTAATTAATTTCGGCGGCTGCGCTTCCCAACTGCAGAATTTCGCATCCATCCCATATCCCACGATGGCACGAATGTTGGATAAATCAGTTTCTTCCGAGCAGTCGAGCTGCGCACATTAGTCCACACAAAATACTCTACTAAATACTTAAAAATAACTAAATATTACAACTATACCCGGACCTTCTTTCGGTTCAATTGAATATTTTTGAAGAAAAGGTTTCACAAGATTAGTGATTTTCAAGCTGGACCACATTTTTGAAGACTGTCAGCGCGAGCAATTCCACAAAATGTCTCACGGCGAGCGGAAAGGTCGCCTAAATGTTGTCAAATTTCTGGAATTGGTAAAGCCTTTTGTTTTTTCAAGTGTTCTACCGAGTGATAGCTTGATTTTGAGACGTTTGAAGTTTTCCAAAAAAATACATTATCCTTTTTGTTTATTGAATTTCCTAGGGCTTTGCCGTGGCCTGTTTGGTCCTACATTTTTACAGTTTCAATGATCGGGATATAATGACCTCGTTCTTGGCCACAGGAACATTTACAGGATACATCATCGTGGTCTTAGGAGTATTCGCAGGTGATTTACTATACACTTTATTGGTATAAACAAAAAAACAGGTCAGATTATGCATGAAAAAAATCTATTTTGATTTCGAAACTCGCATTGCTTTCTAATCTAATACATTTTTATAAAAATTCTACAAAACTAAAACATTCAATGGCCTGTGCTTTTCATCCTCCTCCTCCTCCAATAGTCCAAAGTCTTACAACTAAAATCCCAAAACTTTTTCAGGCGTTTTAATGCGAGCGCCCATCCACAAGCGCATCGACATTTTCTTCAGCGTCCTGGGCTGCACTCTATTCGTGGCCAGCGGTGTGTTCATCATCGAGGCCTGGGAGTTCTCCTTCCGGACCAGGACCCGCGACCTGGCCCTCATCAAGGCCTCCTTGTCCATTGTCAATGGCGTGCTCTTTGGATTCGATGCCGTTTTCACATTTCGCGACAAATGAGCGATGAGCGATGAGTTTCCAGCGAAAAAAATTGTTTGGCAAAGTCTGGAACTTATTTTTTTATGCATTTAATAGTTTTAAGTTGCCGGGTTGCTAAATTAATATATATATATAATGATTTTTTTTTTGCCAGCTCTGGAATATCACTGATCATACATTCATACAACAGCAGTTAACGTTAATCTTTATATTTAAGTGTTTTCTTTTTTTTTTTTGTCTCAATAAAAGATAAATCTCCATCTCTCAAAAGTTCAAATAATATACCCGGTACTCCGCATTGGATTTTCTTTTTCTTATCAAAATGGTAGCAAGAAATTAAATGTCAATTTAAAGAAAACAGAAAAAATTTATTCAACTCGCAAAACAATCAAGTGAAAAGGAAATTAAAATCATAAAAAACTGAATACAATTAAGTTTGAATTAAATCCCGAGATTTTAGAGTACCGGGCAGACAAGCGAACAAAAAAATTAAAGGTAAAAATCGGAGCGAAAAGCTCTAATTTCTTGACATCGTTATAGTAGTTTAGTTTTTGAATTATTTTTTATTGTGTTTGGTTTTTGTTTTTTAGTTTTTTCTTGTTTGTATCCTTGACAGAAGCGAGCACATGCTGTCCACTTTTTATTGAGTTTCCAGGGGGCAGCCAGTTGATGGGTTTTCAGCCGCGTCTTTGGATTTCGTTTTTTTAGTGAGTGTTGAGTGTGTTGAGTGTTCTTGTTGGTGTTTTCTTCGTTTTTTATCCTCTCATTTGTGTGTTGTGTGTTCGAGGCCGCAAATCGAAGTTCAGCGATTTCTAGTGCCTAGTTTAGTTGTTTCGTTAATTAATGTTTCCTTATGCAGAGTTGTGGATGTTCAGCCGGAAGATGTCGTGGGCCACGAAGAAGGTGCCGGCATTGGCCTTCAGGACGAACACCTGGGAGAAGGCATGCGGCGGGTCCTCGTCGCACTGGAAAACAAATTAGAATAATTTGGATTAGTTCAAAGTCTTTCTTTTTCACATTTCCATTTATAAAAGTTAATCAAAAAGCGTGCACAAACCAATTTTGATTTTAAAATGGGATAAAGTGACAAGGGCGGGTTAAAAGTTTGGTGGAAATAACGGAAAAACTCAAGCCAAAGGTCAGGAGGTAAAAGGTAAAGGGGTGTACAGCTGGCAGCCGATTTATTAAATACTGGAAGTGTGCTCTGTGCTGTGTGCTGATGCGTGTTTACTGTACAGTGGTCACTGTAGTTCTTCCAATTATTGTCCAAATTTGTAATTAATTTAAATCTTTCTCCAGCGACCACTGCTGTTTCTTAACAATCAAACACAATTAGAACAAAAACCATGCGAATACTTAAAGGTTTGTGGTAGATTTCATTCCTGTTCCAGTTTAGAATTAATATATAATTAATTATTATTAATAATAGGCAATGGTAAATACTTGGTAGTATTGTTTAATAGAATTATATCAAAAGCTGATCGGAATAGTAATTAAAATTGGTTAAGGCTTCGAGTTAGTTTCCCTTTAAAATGAAATCTGAACAGTTTCTCTAAAATACTAGGAATTTAGCTCAACTTGAATCCGAAACAGGAATGAAATATTCTTTGTTTTTGGTTAATTGTCTCTTTTTTCAGCATTCACGTACTGTGAGGGCGGTTGGACAATAAGTTTCTTGATTTGTTTGTGGGCGGAGAGTTTTGGGAGTTGCTGGGCTGGGCTGCCGCGCAGGAGAATTGAATACACATATAAATATATATATTTGAAAATTGTTGGCTTGATGGTTTTGTTTCATTGTTGAAAACACTCAATCATTTGGTTGCTTTTCTCGATCTTTTCGGTCTCTTGCATTTTGTGTGGCCTGTCGCCGTCGTCAGGTGAGTGGGACGTAGCATGGGGGGCGTGGCAGATCGGTGGAGCTGCTACACGTCGTGCAGCGATAGCCGAAAGATATCGTGCTGCACAAAGAAACTGCCGCCCACCGGCTTCAGAACGAAGGTCTGTATGTAGGCATGCGGCTGATCCTCGTCCGTCTGTTTGATTTCAATCAATTCGATACGAATTTATACAAACACAAACCAAAGTTGAGATATACGATATACGATATAGGATATAGGAGTATATATATATATATATTGTATAGCCAAAGCAGCTGTTTGGCGGTCGAATTATAGCACTGCCAAGCTATCAGGAAACTACATTCGAAACCTTTCCCTTACAGATTGCTTACATTAATGTTTTCCGGGAAAGTTTCGGGTTTCCTTGGCAAGATTTACTGATAGTTTATATTTAGGCATACTAAGGATTCATTTATGTACAAAGTTTCAAATTATATTCACTGATATTGTTACTTACAAGGTACATTGGCAAATAATATCGATTAAAAAATGACTATTCTACTTTACAAATAAAGCAAACAGATCTCTTGATATAAAAGTGCTTATTACAAAATCTAAACTACATGAAAAAAAAACAAAGGACAGTGCTATTATCCTAACCGCCACTGTAAGAAAAGAACCAGGCCTCGAGAAGAAATGCTCGAAAAACATTCGATTCGTGGGCCCAGTCTTTGGGTATTTATATTATGATTATTTCGTAAATTAATCTCACCTGGAGGCGACCAAGAACATTGATCAGAACACCGCCATCGAAGGTGGGCTGAGAATCCACTGTGGTTATGACTCGGGTGATCTTCTGAAAACTCAGACTCTGCCGAGTTGAATGGGAAAGCAAAGCATTTAGAGATTAGCGTGGATATTAGAGATATATATTGAAAACTAACCTGCACTTTCTGGAGAATCTTGGGTGCACCCTGTATTTGGTGGCCTTCAAAGGTCATGAAGGAGTCTGTCGCCTGTAGAGATACAAAATATATATACATAAGTTATTCCAATTCCAAAACAGACTTAATTTTGATGAAATCTTCTGCTCATATTTATGGAGCCATTTATGGCGTAGCTATTTTTGTGGCTACAAACGTAACCACTACATGTACGAAGAGATATGTTGATGCGTGTATGTGTGGCATGTGTCACCCGAAACTTCGAGAATCTATGCTCCCCGCTTGCTCTCTTTTTTCCCGGACCTCTTCTGCATGTTCCAGCTTGTATAAATTTCATATTTCCAGCTGCAATTTCTTGGGAATTTTGATTTTGATTCATGATTTTGCGCGCTCTTTTATTTGCTGCTGCCGCTGCTGCTGGAGGCGGAATTTTTCAAGGGCGCGTCGCGCGTCACCTGTGCGCCACAGGAGTGAGCGGGATGGCAACAGCGGGGAGGAAGAGCTGGCCACGAAGAAGAGGAAGATGCAAGAAGAGGAAGCAGTAGCAGAAGCAGAAGCAAAGCGGGAGCTCAATTGCAAAATATGGCGAAAAGCATTATAAGCATAAATGAAATGTTTAGGACTTACGCTGTAGAAGTTGACAACATTGGCGCGATTCGCCGGGTCGTCAAAAATGGCATAATATTGCTGGACGAATCCCTTGCCAATTTCCTCGTACTGGGGATTCAGCGACATCCTTGCTAATTTCTTTGTTTGGCTGCTATCACTATATGCTCCTACGGCGTCGACGGCGTCAGCTGCTGGCGGATATCCAATATCCTGGGCGAACTTTAAGCGTTAGCGTGCGTTGAAAAACCAACAAAAAGCGAAGTAAAAACTCGAAGCTGAACAATCTCTTGGAATTTTGTAGGCAAATGTGACCGTTGCTTGGCGGATGGTTAAATACCACGTATGGTTTAATACTAATACCTGGTATATTGGGAAATATCTGGTATTTTATGTGGCTATACTACATGTGGCTATCCATATTTAACGTTTATTTTTCTATTTTAATTAATTTATACTATTTTATGTATGCTTTTTGTTGCTTTTCAACATTTTTTTATACTTGAATAAAACACCTGGTCAGCTCAAAAGTCTGGCAACTCTGCGAACAACCCACTGCAACAGCTGGCCATTTCACAAACTTTTTTAGGAAAACTTTATTAAACTAGGAATTACATACTTTAATTGCTGTTAGCAATCGAATCGGCAGCGATGTTGTCCGCCGCAGAGTTGGCCCGGCTTTGCAGGATCTGCCTGCGTCAGCTTAAGGATCCCCAAAAACCCAACTCCCGACTGATGTGTTTGTTGAAAAAATTCCTGGACATTGATATCCTGCACCAGGATGCTGGCTTTCCCACGGACATTTGCAACCTCTGCCACAATGCGGTGGCCTATTTCGAGGAGCTGTGCCAGGTGGCCAGGGAAACGGGCGAGAAGCTGCGCGAACAGCTGAAGGATTGCCAGGATGTGCCAAAGGTGGATATATGCTGGATATTCCAGGTTTTATCCAATATTTAACGCTTCCTTAGGGTCTCTACAGGTGAAGGAGGAGCCGCTGGACATTGAGGTTGATGAGCAAACGGTGACCTTCAAGGAGGAGCAGGAAAATCTGGCAGAAAATCGCGCCGCCGAGGAAAGCACAGAAAAGCAGCCGGAGCCGGAGCAGGTGGAGAGACAGGACTTTAGGAAGGATCAGTCCTTGCCGCCGCACAAACAGAAGAGAGCCGGCCTGACCTGCAACGAGTGCGGCAAGCAGGTTTACAAATTGCCCTACCTGGAGGCTCACATCCGAAGTGTCCATCAGGGTCACTCCAAACCGTTCCTCTGCCGCAGCTGTGACAAGTCCTTTACCCGCTACGAGCAGCTGCGCTCCCACCAGCGCAACGCCCATCCCCAGCTGCAGCCGCATGAGCTTCAGGAGCTCCGGGAACTAATCTGCGAGCTCTGCAACCGCCAGTACAGCACCAAAAACGCCTTGGGGGAGCACTTGAAGCGACATGCCCAGCACAAGGAGCACGTATGCGAACACTGTGGCGTGGCCAAGGTGACGCGCGCCGAACTGCTGACCCACCTCCGCACCCACAATCCCACCTGGGAGCGTTTCAAGTGCGAGCAGTGTCCGCAGCTGTTCCGCCATAAGAGCGCCATTACCCGGCACGTTCGCGTCGTCCACAAGGGCCAGCGGCGCTTCCAGTGCGGCCACTGCGAGAAGCGCTTCGGCACCCATGCTTCCCAGCTGCGACACGAGCGTCTGCACGGCAAATCTTTGGGCGGCTCGCAGGAGACTGGGAGAGGAGCCGGCGGTGAGACTGAAGCTGGTGAAGAATCCTGGCCAATCGCCTGCATCCACTGTCAGGAGCCTTGTGTTACACGCCAGAATCTGGAGGTGCATTTGCGCTTGCATACTGGCAGGAAGAGGCCGAGGCAGCACTACCAGGATGCGGAGGAGATGTCGCAGGATGTGGAGGAGGAGCCGGAAGCGGATACAGAGACGGATACGGAGGAAGAGGAGGAGCAGGAGCAGGAGCAAAAAGACCAAGTTTCCGACTGGCAAAGCCACGAGCTGGAACCTAAACTGGAGGATGAGGAGGAGGAAGTAGACATCTTATGATTGCCACATTCCAAGACTAGCTTTAGCTTTTACCTGAAGTACATAAAAGGATTTCTCGGTTTTAAATTTCCATTATTTTATACTTGAATTTCTTTACATGGTTTTGGAGTTTCAAAAACCGAAGAAACTTGCTGACTTAAAGTTGTTACTTAGTTAACATATTGTATTACTTTTTTTTATATACATTATATATTTTTTAATGTTTGATGTTTGAATAATATGCATATTTACAAAATATTAACTTTAAAAATTGCTTTTCTTTGGAAATGTCTTACAGACAGGGTTATAAAAATTAGATAGGGTTATAGTAAGGGTTCGATTTCAATTAAAGGGGAAATAGATTTATTTATTTTCTGTCTCAAAAAGAAATAAACAAAGTGTTTTCTTACCGCTTTGAAATTCAGCTCTTTCAACGGAAGAACAATATCAGTTTCTTCTCAGAAACTAAAACTAAACAAAGGGTTCTTATTGCAAAGCCAGCTAAAAAAGTGGAAATGGAAAAGGAAATGGCTTAAAATCTAAATAAGAGCAATATATTAGGAACGGTTAAAGGATTAATATTAATAATTATAAAATAATGTTGACCCTTTAAAAAAGAAAACTCAAATAAAGTTTATATAAATTGTTTTTGAAATTCAATTTAAAGTATATATCTTTCTTTAAATTTATTTAAATTATAAGCTCTTTATTTTAGATACTCTTTTTTATTTGTATTTTATATTTTATATAATAAAATCATTTAAAAAATTGAAAATTGAAATAAACTTGTTCGGCCAAAATTGAAAGCTTTCTGGCATTTCTATTGTTTTGAGCGTAAGGTAACACTAAAAGCCTCCGTACAAAAGCCCGGCCATAATTGCCGAAGAAAACAGTACAAATCTGGAATAATAAACAAACGGATTGGAAATTAAATCGAAATATATATAGGACCAAGATGACAGCCATTCCGGGACGTGCCTTGCATTATGTTTTCAAGATCGGCGATCGTGCGAAAAACGCCTTTTTCTTCCGCCGAATCCTGGGCATGAAGGTAAGGGGATCGCATCCACTTCCTCATCCATTATCTCAAAGTTTATAGCGTTGGACTTGTTGGAATATGATGTCTGGAAACAGACGTTTTTATCTCATCGACGTGTCAACGACTTGGGTAATTAAAAAGCCCAGATGCCCAGATAATGTCGTTTAATGACTGTACCTTTTTTTTAGTTTAGTTTTTTAACTTTTTAATCGCTCTATCTTGCTTTCTCCCATGACAAACAGGTTCTGCGGCACGAGGAGTTCAAAGAAGGTTGCGACGCCGAATGCAATGGGTGAGTGGGAGCAGTATATATATTATATTTAGTTAATATCTAATAATCATTGACTCCTTCTAGGCCCTATGATAATCGCTGGAGCAAAACAATGGTCGGTTATGGCCCGGAGGATTCTCATTTTGTGATCGAACTGACTTACAATTATGGAGTTACCAGCTACGATCTGGGTAAGATACTATAGGAAAACATTTATAGATTATATTTACCTAAAAAATACATATTTACATACCAGATATTGTCCTAGAAACAATAGAGTTCTTTTAGTTTAATATACGGATCAGGTTCTGTTAAGTTTCTTAAATATTCTAGATCCTAACGTTGTAATTATTTAGAAAAAGAGGCCTAATTAATTATCTAATCATCACTTTTATTCAATAAAAGGTTATAGACAAATTAAATCGTTACATTATTTATAAAATAAACTAAACTTCTATGACGTTTACATGATTTGGAAAGTCTGCTGAGACTTGTTTAAAACTTATTCAGACAAGTACTTGTAACAAAAAACCACTTGTCTTATCTGAAAGTACGAAAAGCTTGTTCCCTCATTGACAACTTTATAATTAAGTGGGTTTGATACGCAAGATTTGAGGCTATTATTAAACTTCGATCTGATAAATGACTGGGCAAGAAACACTGAACCTGACGCGAATATTTTTAATCAATAATCATTTGTTTAAAGTGTGAACAAAAGTTATCTGGAAAGAATGTGAAAGTCAAGATAAAGTTTATCTATAAGTGATCGGGAATAAGGATTAAATAAGAAATTAGGATCAGGATAAGCTATAGATGTTTGGCCGGCTGCTGATTAAGTTATTTTCCTGATAAAACATCCATTATTACCTTCTACTGTTTTTATATTTCAGGCAACGACTTTGGTGGAGTTACCATTCACTCGAAGGACATCCTGTCCCGTGCAGCCGAGCACTCGTATCCCGTCCAGAAAGTCGAGGGAAAACTGGGCAGTCTTTTGACCTCACCCGATGGCTATAAGTTCTATGTGATCGATCAGGCAGCGGCTGGCTCCGACCCGGTTCAAGCCGTGGAACTGAATGTCAGTAATTTGGAGAAGTCGAAAAAGTACTGGAAGAACCTGCTGCAGATGCAGTTGCTCGAGGAGAAGGACAAGAGTATTCGATTGAGTTACGGCAACCAGCAGGCTTTGTTGCAGATAACAGAAATATCGAGTCCTTTGGATAGGGCCAAGGCCTACGGACGGATCGCCTTTGCCATTCCGGCGGCCAACCAACCGCCACTCCACGAGGCTGTCAAGGCAGCCAGCGGAACGATATTGAAGCCATTGATTACTCTGGATACGCCTGGGAAGGCCACCGTCTCGGTTCTAATTCTGGCCGACCCCGATGGTCATGAGATTTGTTTTGTGGACGAAGAGGGTTTCGGGCAGCTCTCCCAGGTGGAGCCTGACGGCGATGCTCGGCTGGACAAGTACATTGCCAAGGATCCCTTCCAAAAGAAGGGATAACCTTTATACATTTCATTTTTGTATTGATATTTGCGCTTGTTTACGTTTTCTGTTGTATTTGAATTGAGAGAAAGATATTATATTTATAAGGTGGACCCATAATGGTTCTACCTTTTATTTAAACTGGAAAAAAGTAATACTTGTATTATTTTTAGGCTCTACGAAAGGATATTGAGATAAACCCGATTCCTAATCTAGAAAACAGCATTGCCTGGTTCCTAGAACTATCTTTCATTTTTGTACAATAACCTTAGTATAGTTTTGTTCTTTTAAGTATATAAACATCTTTTTTTATTAGGGTTTTCCAGTAGCTTTTTTACTTTGTTTTATTTTCTGGTTATCTTTGTTTTTACCTTTCCAACGAGGGACTCGATAATGAAGGGTGATGCGGCACTTTCGGCACCGGCTGGGGTCCTGGTCAAGGATCAGAAGGCATGGGAGCTCTTTGACTGGCCGGTGGAGCAGCAGAGGGGCATTCACCGCAGCTGGGGGCAGTACTTTTCAGGCGGGCGGATGAACACTGCCGCCCAGAAGTACTACGATCTGTGCATCGAGAATAACTCTCACATCGATCCGAAGGCCTTGTACTTGCGCAGCAAGTTCCAGAGATCGGTGGCCCTGCCGGAGTTGGCGCTCCAGGACAGCCAGAAGGCCTCTCGACACTCCAATGGCGGGCCGGCCTACGCTATGGAAGTGGGCGACTGTCTCTACGATATGAATCGGTTCGAGGAAAACAAGTCCCTGCTCCACGATAACATGCGCAAGCACATTGGAACCGCTATAAGGCCCTTCGAGAATCGTCTTGCCGTGGTCGACGAGAACTTCAAGGACAGCACGGGGGAGAGTCTGGTCGACTTCTTCATGCAGCACTCCGCCCAGATGCCGGGCTTTTACGAACACAAAAAGGCCCAACACTTGAAAGCTGATACGCGTCCTTTGTGGAAAATCCTGAAGGAGCGAAACGAGTGTGACGTCCAGAGCGTAGTGGATCACAAGGAGGTGATGCTTTCGCCCCTGGAAATTGAACGAAGACGTCGAAAAACCAAAATATTCTATCAGAACTATCTCGGACGCACTTGGACGGACTTTATCTTCATAAAGACACTGCGAAAAAACCCCAACCTCCTACTGAACGGCGCTGTTGGCAGTTCGAAGGAGCGACGCGAGTACCTCTACCGGGCCTTCCAGCGGATCAAGACCTTCGCCAGAATGCTCCATGCCAGGAGTCCCATGTACAACGAGTACTTCCTTCGCAATCCCCAAATGATGGCCCGGCTAAAGGAGGCTAACCTGTTCCGGATCCAATACCAAACCAGACGCAACATGCTCAGCATCCTCACGACGATTCGATTGCTCAGAAGCCGGAACGATATTAAGGTATTTCAATTTCGATTTTAATTTATATCTCAATATCATAGGGAATAGAATAGGCAACAGTAGAGAAAATTTGGTGATCAGTTTTTGATGTATGTTTATAGAGAATCGATCCACGAATCGTTTAAGGTATTCCGCTTAAGAATCGGATGAAAATTGGCCAAGATATAGCCATAGCTTTGAGCCATATTTGGCTTCCCAAGGATTTTTTAATTTTTCCAAGGGGTCTCCCCAGAAAATTTGAAAAAAATCGAAAAAATATTTTGTGCCAGGATTTTGATGCAGATTTATAGGGAATTCAATAAAGATTCCAAATCTATACTTTGGTCAAGAATCGGATGAAAACTGCCAAAGATATGGCTTTGAAAAAGGGCGAAAAGTGATTTTTCTCGATTTTCACATTTTTCACATTTTCCAGGGGGTCCATCAGAAAAATTTAAAAAAATCGAAAAAATATTTTGTGCCAGGATTTTGATGCAGATTTATAGGGAATTGAATAAAGATTCCAAATCTATACTTTGCTCGCGGATCGGATGAAAACTGCCAAAGATATGGCCTTGAAAAAGGGCGAAAAGTGTTTTTTCTCGATTTTCACATTTTCCAGGGGGTCCATCAGAAAAATTTGGAAAAAAATCGAAAAATTATTTTGTGCCACGATTTTGATGCAGATTTATAGGAAATTGAATAAAGATTCCAAATCTATACTTTGGTCAAGAATCGGATGAAAACTGCCAAAGATATGGCCATCGAAAGGGGCGAAAAGTGATTTTTCTCGATTTTCACATTTTTCCAAGGGGTCCATCAGAAAAATTTGAAAAAAATCGAAAAAATATTTGTGCCAGGATTTTGATGCAGATTTATAGGGAATTGAATAAAGATTCCAAATCTATACTTTGCTCGCGGATCGGATGAAAACTGCCAAAGATATGGCCTTGAAAAAGGGCGAAAAGTGATTTTTCTCGATTTTCACATTTTTCACATTTTCCAGGGGGTCCATCAGAAAAATTTAAAAAAAATCGAAAAAATATTTTGTGCCAGGATTTTGATGCAGATTTATAGGGAATTGAATAAAGATTCCAAATCTATACTTTGCTCGCGGATCGGATGAAAACTGCCAAAGATATGGCTTTGAAAAGGGGCGAAAAGTGATTTTTCTCGATTTTCACATTTTTCCAAGGGGTCTCCCCAGAAAATTTGAAAAAATCGAAAAAAATATTTTGTGCCAGGATTTTGATGCAGATTTATAGGGAATTGAATAAAGATTCCAAATCTATACTTTGCTCGCGGATCGGATGAAAACTACCAAAGATATGGCCATCGAAAGGGGCGAAAAGTGTTTTTTTCTCGATTTTCACATTTTTCCAGGGGGTCCATCAGAAAAATTTGAAAAAAATCGAAAAAATATTTGTGCCAGGATTTTGATGCAGATTTATAGGGAATTGAATAAAGATTCCAAATCTATACTTTGCTCGCGGATCGGATGAAAACTGCCAAAGATATGGCCTTGAAAAAGGGCGAAAAGTGATTTTTCTCGATTTTCACATTTTTCACATTTTCCAGGGGGTCCATCAGAAAAATTTAAAAAAATCGAAAAAATATTTTGTGCCAGGATTTTGATGCAGATTTATAGGGAATTAAATAAAGATTCCAAATCTATACTTTGCTCGCGGATCGGATGAAAACTGCCAAAGATATGGCCTTGAAAAAGGGCGAAAAGTGTTTTTTCTCGATTTTCACATTTTCCAGGGGGTCCATCAGAAAAATTTGGAAAAAAATCGAAAAAATATTTTGTGCCACGATTTTGATGCAGATTTATAGGAAATTGAATAAAGATTCCAAATCTATACTTTGCTCACGGATCGGATGAAAACTGCCAAAGATATGGCCATCGAAAGGGGCGAAAAGTGATTTTTCTCGATTTTCACATTTTCCAGGGGGTCCATCAGAAAAATTTGGAAAAAAATCGAAAAAATATTTGTGCCAGCATTTTGATGCAGATTTATAGGGAATTGAATAAAGATTCCAAATCTATACTTTGCTCGCGGATCGGATGAAAACTACCAAAGATATGGCCATCGAAAGGGGCGAAAAGTGTTTTATCTCGATTTTCACATTTTTCCAGGGGGTCCATCAGAAAAATTTGAAAAAAATCGAAAAAATATTTGTGCCAGGATTTTGATGCAGATTTATAGGGAATTGAATAAAGATTCCAAATCTATACTTTGCTCGCGGATCGGATGAAAACTGCCAAAGATATGGCCTTGAAAAAGGGCGAAAAGTGATTTTTCTCGATTTTCACATTTTTCACATTTTCCAGGGGGTCCATCAGAAAAATTTAAAAAAAATCGAAAAAATATTTGTGCCAGGATTTTGATGCAGATTTATAGGGAATTGAATAAAGATTCCAAATCTATACTTTGCTCGCGGATCGGATGAAAACTGCCAAAGATATGGCCTTGAAAAAGGGCGAAAAGTGATTTTTCTCGATTTTCACATTTTTCACATTTTCCAGGGGGTCCATCAGAAAAATTTAAAAAAAATCGAAAAAATATTTTGTGCCAGGATTTTGATGCAGATTTATAGGGAATTGAATAAAGATTCCAAATCTATACTTTGCTCGCGGATCGGATGAAAACTGCCAAAGATATGGCCTTGAAAAAGGGCGAAAAGTGTTTTTTCTCGATTTTCACATTTTCCAGGGGGTCCATCAGAAAAATTTGGAAAAAAATCGAAAAATTATTTTGTGCCACGATTTTGATGCAGATTTATAGGAAATTGAATAAAGATTCCAAATCTATACTTTGCTCACGGATCGGATGAAAACTGCCAAAGATATGGCCATCGAAAGGGGCGAAAAGTGATTTTTCTCGATTTTCACATTTTCCAGGGGGTCCATCAGAAAAATTTGGAAAAAAATCGAAAAAATATTTTGTGCCAGGATTTTGATGCAGATTTATAGGGAATTGAATAAAGATTCCAAATCTATACTTTGGTCAAGAATCGGATGAAAACTGCCAAAGATATGGCCATCGAAAGGGGCGAAAAGTGATTTTTCTCGATTTTCACATTTTACACATTTTCCAGGGGGTCCATCAGAAAAATTTGGAAAAAAATCGAAAAAATTTTTTTGTGCCAGGATTTTGATGCAGATTTATGGGAAATTGAATAAAGATTCCAAATCTATACTTTGCTCACGGATCGGATGAAAACTGCCAAATATATGGCCATCGAAAGGGGCGAAAAGTGATTTTTCTCGATTTTCTCATTTTTCAGGGGGTCCATCAGCAAGGGGTCTCCTTGGTCCGATCGGTTTTAGTCCCATGAATTTTAACCGATTCTATTGTGATTTCCGCAGAAACTTCGCAAGTTCGTCGAGGACGTGATGGGAAACTATGTGGTGATCAAGACCAGCCGCGTAATGCCCTGGAAGACGGAGTTCATGAACGAGGTCTACAACCACTTGGGCCTGAGTCTGTGTGAAGGATATCGATTGCCGCCCCATCGGGTGACGCCGTACAACAAAAACGCGATGTGCCATCTACTCAATATTCCGGTTTCCAAGCCATTGGAACATTTGGAGTTTGTTTTTGGCGATAAATCCACGTACTCCTATGCGGGACCTGAGAAGCAGACCACGGACCGAATGGCTGATCAGTAATATTCTCAAATAGTAATTTCCATACCAAAATTTAATGTATTCTTTGAATCCGCAGTCACGGCATTTTGTATCTGGAGAAGCGTCTCTTTTTTGCCCGCCTGCCCATCGAAAGGACATATCTGCTCCACGAACTGGCCGATCGGCATATGCAAGTGAATCACTTCGTCCAGTCCCTGTCCTATGCCCAGAAGGCCATTGACGAGGCCAGGGGCTGCAGCAGCCTGGTCTGGGAGTTTCTGGCCACAATGCTGATGGCCAAATCCCACGCCATTCTCCACAAATACGAAAGACTAACCGAGATTCTGAACTCCGCCTACGAACTGGCCACCGAACTAAAGTCCCCGCAACTCTGTACCTTCATCGAATTGTGTCGCATGCTGAACAAGGACTACATAACCCTCAGGAAGATGTCCACGTTGGTGACCAGCAAGCGTCTAAGGTCAAAAATGTCGGAAAGATCCAGTTTCTTCACAACCCCCCAATACTCGCCCAGTCATCCACGGATGCAGGCTCATGAAAATGGGTCTGGCTGATCCAATAAATCGGATAGAAAACTCTCAAGACATATTCTTTAGAGATTTGTATTCGGTTTGTTGGATTTCTCGCCAGCCTCATTATCATCGGCTTTTTATTTCCAAAGATTTTTATATAAATTAGAAAAAAGCTAGAAACATATCTAAATAGAAACATACATAGTTAAAAAAATATAGAAAGTAAAAACAAAATCATAAAAAGTATACAAAATGTAACAAAATCGAAAGGTACAAAAAATAATCAGAGTTTATGTAAAGAAATTGTATGATAAAAAATATATAGAGAATAAAAAAAGGTGTTTTGTTTCATTTGTTGTTTCAGTTGTTGTTAGTTTACACTTCTATGAATTTATTTTATTTTAATTATTGAATAGAAACAAAAAAGTTCAACGAACCAATTGAAGAGTCAGTGACCTTTTTGTAATGGACAAAAACCCAATCGAAAGGGTTTAAAAAAGCAATACAATTTAAATCACATTCCAATCGCACGATTATTAGCATGATTTTGTACCCTCATCTAGAATCTAAACAACAAAATAGATAGTTTCGGTTTCGCGCTTTTCAAATAGAGAAAATTGCGAATTGCACTTGACTTCAATTTGGCCAATAAAACGCTTCACAAAAAAAAAGGAGAGCAAAAAATTATTCATACGCCCCGTGTGCCTGACCGACCTTGCCCCATCGTGGCAGCTACGATTTGCATATTTTGTTGCCTTTTTTTGTTAGCTTGTTGTTAGTGTCAGCATTGAATTGTCGCATGTTGGCCACAACCAGGGGCAGGGGCAGGGGGTACTGCCAATGGAAAAACTGAAAAACTGGGCCTGAAAGAAAAATTACATTTTATTTTGTCGCATGTCGCGGAGTACCAATAATAGTGGCAAAAAACTGTAGTAAATTTTCGATATTTAAAGCCAATTTGTAGATACTTTTTAAGGGAATTTACGGAAATAATAAATTATTGAAATTCGAATACAGAAATATCGGGGAAACTCTGTAGCGATTTGCAATTTAAATCGAATATATTCCAATATTTATTCGAAACCAATCAAACCCAAACCCAAACCCAAAGCAAGTGTATTTGGTTACAAAAAATATGGAAAAGAGCAAATGCGTCAACAAATGTTATATTGTGTCAATGCTGGCCAAAAGCAGGCGAGAAGGACAAGGTGGTGCTAGCCAAGTCCCAAGTGACCAAGTGACCAAAACAAATGTAACTACCAATTGGAGTAGGAGCCAGTCGCGTCGATTGTGACACATGGCACACATTTTTCCAGCTCATTATGCCAGTTGGCATTAAAAGTGAAAAGTGAAAGAGAAACCTGCCACAGGGAGTGAACCGAGCTCCTTCTGCAATCCTTCGAAGGCAATCAACAAGCTCGAACCTCGAAACCCTAGACTCGGCTAGAGGCTTCTTTATTTCCACAACCTTATTGGCCAAATTGGGGTCATCAGAGGAAAACGGAGACGCAGAGGAAGAGACGCAGAGGAAGAGAAGGAAGGTCGCGATAACAGCACAAATAATTGGTAATGGCAGCGCCACCAAAACCACAGCCAGAACCAAATTGCATTCAACGTTAAGGTTTCTGACTCTCTGACTCAGGTCTGTAGGTCATTTCGGGTTATTCAAAGTTCAACTTAAATGGAATCGCGGCTATTCGTTGCTGAACTCTTCATTTATCTCTCAATAATATCTAATTTATGTCGTTTTTTATGTCGCAACTTAAACTTTAATCCAATTCAAATTGACACTCAAGTTGACCCGCTATTTGGATGCAAACAGGTGCATGCAGCACACCCATACCAACACCAATCTAAGGCTGCCACAAATTTTCGTGGCAAGGACTTGATCATAATTTTCACCTCACACTTTTACTCAACTTTTCCTTTCGACCTTTTCAACTTTTCTCCTCTTGCATCGTGCAACATTCCAGTCCCTGGCTGTGTGGTTCTTGCTTTTGTTGTCATGTTGTGTTGTGGTGTTGTTGTTGTTGCTGTTGATGGTGTTGCTGCTGCCATTCGCAACTAATTTACGACTGGCCGTCGCGCTGGGAAGACTCTCCTATGACTGCGCCAATTGTTGGCCAATTCCCCACCATCCTGCCACCCTGCCACCATGCCACCTAGCCACCCTGCCACCTAGCCACCCATGGACTTTATTTACCAGGCCACTCTTAACACCCTTCACCGCAAACTTAAATGAATGTGGTGGCCAACAAAATATGCTACAAGTAAGCCATGAAAATAAATGCCCCAAAAGAAATAAAAGCCAAAAAATAAATAAATAACAGGCAAGACGCAAAAATGCAGCTAGAAAATAAACTGAATAAACTACACGGCTAAGAAAGTTCTTAAATTTCATTACAATTCTAGGATATTCTAGGATATTATCTTGGTAAAAGTTTTCTATTCTATTACTAGAAGATAATACAAAAATATTATAAAAATATAGAATAATAAAGAATGGTAAATTTGGTCATGTTTGTTTTTTTTATTTAACCTTATTTTCTTGTTGTGTTTTGGCCAAAAAAAAGTACGTAGAGTAGGCGTTGAATTTCGCAGGACTTGTGTATTTAAGTGTCCCCAATAGGAATCGCCTAAATAAAATCGCCAAAAAAATCAAATGAAACCAAAAAACCCGAAAATAGTTGAAAATAGTAGAAAATGGTGGGGATGGGGTCACCAAGGTGCCATTAAAAGCGTTAGGATTGGCAAAACTTGAGCCACACGATGACGACAAGGACGACCAGGACGAGCAGGACGACAATGATGATGCAGCAAAACTAATAAAATTAAATTATTATGTAAAATGCAAATAAAATAATATGCAAATCGAATTTGAGCAACCAATCCTTACAAATACATTCACATTTGTACATGGGCGAGGATGTGTGTTTATGGGAATGAAGGAATCCATGGAGCCATGAGTAATCACAGACGCAAAGCCAAAAACAAGGCAAATAAACACATAAATAAATCAAAAATGGACTACGACAAATCTCGGTTGGCCAAAAGCAGTAGACACGGACGACGGACAGTGGCAGTGCCGAGAGCATTAAAATATGGCCAATAATAACCGAAATATCCCTGTGATATATCCCCCAAGTCGACCCACCCAACCAGTCACCCAGCCAACAAAAAAATGAGAAAAGCCCCCGAAATTGGTAATACGAGTAGGCTAAAAGGGAAGGAACTAAAGGCCTTTCGAATAACTGATACTTGGTAATAGATCTTTTCACAGAGAAGAGATTAAAGAAGAGTAAATTTCCCTCAAGAAAAGCTCTCATGCTCTCCCACCTCTCCATGCTGCTCCAACTCCAATGCCCACTTTGGCGATCCGTTAGCTTTATTCTGCGCTCTTTTGCATAAAGTGGAGCTTTAATTTGTTTTCCGTTTTCGTTTTAGTTCCTTGTATTGTGTTGTGAAGAGTGTTTTTAAATGTTACTTCAAAAGAATAAGGTGAGTAATATTCGTAAATTAAACATAAATATGTATATTTTTAATTCTATAAGTTCTTGCATTTGTATTCCATACTACTTTTCCCATACCCATTGACAATACTTTTGGCTAATTTTTTTCCAGGGGGGTAAATAAAAGAATTTTGTGAAAGGCAAAGCCAAAACACACACATTCACAATCGTAGACATTTTCGTAATCAACATAAAATCCAATCATCCGTCATGGACAGCAGCAAAGGGCTGCCCTGAGGGTGGGCATCCCCCTGCCCATCCCCATCCCCAAAAACTAGCCCCAGCTAGGAGCTCCTCCCCCTATACTATCCTTCTCCACGTCACCGTTAGTTCTGTTAGCCTTTAAAAATGCCAAAAACGAAAATTTTGATTTATGAGCTGAAACAGCCGAAGCAGACGAAGCAGCCGAAAGCCAAAGGAAAGTAAAAGAAAAGGAGCCCCAAATTATGAGTGTGTGTGTGTGTGTGTGCCTGTGTATTGGTGTGGCTCATTTATAACGCGCTTAAATCTAATACGCGGACAGTACTCAAGCAGTTCTTTTTTTCCCTTCCTTGGGGGTGTCGGGTTACTTGCTAGAGTCTCTTGTCTTCCGCATCCGCATCCGCATCCGGATCCGCAGCCAGCAGACGTGCGTAAAGCGACGCGTGTCCGCTTTATGATTAATATGCGCGACAAAATACAAAATAAAGTGAAAGTTCGCTAAAATTCCTAATTTTCTTTCGTTTCTTTCAATAAGAAATTGAATTAGAAATAAACAAGTTAACAAGACAATTAAGATTCATAATGAAAGGTATTGTTAAATAGTTTATATTGCCCTGATAGCACTTATCGTGTAGCCACTGTACCATTGCCAACAAAAATACCAACTAAGGAAGTGGGGTTGGGAGGATAGGAAAAATGTACCGTTTAACACGCAACCAAATCCAAAGACGAGCCAAAGGCAAACGAAAAATGAGAAAATGGCCAGACACAGTCACAGACTCTCTCCCAGCCTCCTTCCAGCTTCCACCTTCTCCCTCCCACTTTCCAACCGATCTGATGACCAGTTGGCAAGGCAGAGCCACGTCGCTTCCCTGCTCCCTTTTTCCGCATATTTGGCATTGCATTTTCCACGAGGTTGAAGGAATGCCGGAAGAGAGAGAAAGGGGTCGGAGCCGGGTCGGGTCTGTGCGTGCCATCGGTGAAAGTGAGGGATAACTGTCGGTGAAGTCGGTTCATAAAGCTGATAAAGTCAATGTCAATTTATATAGATTAGTTTGGGGCTTAATGAATAGAGAGCTTTTGGATAGAGGTTTCTGGATAGAGGTTTTTTGTTGGGAGTTAACTGTAGAGTTTAGTTTCAATTTAAATAAAACCAATAATCGAATAACCGATATTTAAAAAGTTGGGAATAGAAAGATCCACGAAGCTGATAAGCTTTGAGCAAGCTTCCCTTTATTCGAAACCATATGGGAATTATAATAAAAAAAAACTTTGCAATTATGTGAGTCATAAACTCATTGATGTCGGGGCTTTAATCCGGGTTTTAAGAATTCCCTGACTATCTGACTATCTGAATATCTGACTATCCGGCAGGACTCTCTTTCGCTTTTCGCTTTTCGCTGACCTCTTCCTTTGGCCGGGCCTGGCCTGTCACCTGCTTTTGCCTTTGTGCGGCTCTCGGGGACAAAAAGGACATGCTAGGGCATAAAGGACATGCACGAGGCAGCGGGCAGACGGCCGGAGACTGCGATGCAAGAGGTCTGAGAAAATGATAACGACAAACAAACAAATTAGCACAACTACCGCAGTAGCATTTGTGGCCTGCTGCTGCTGCTTTACCTTTCTCGCTCTATCTGCTATAGCCATCTCTTTCACTAGAAGGTGTTGCTCCCTTTTTCTGGTTCTGTTGTATGTGTGTGTACGAGTGTGTGTGTATGAGTGTGGCAAAGTGGCACACTAACACCCATTTGCTCACCTTTCAGCCTCTCCGTCGTCCGTCGTTTGTCGTCCTTCGTCCTGCGTCCTTTTTGGTGTGTCTCCGGCATAACTTTATCGCCTGCATGTCATATTCCATATTCCATATTCCATTGTACTATTTGCTGTCATACGTAATGAAAAGCAGCAGAAAAGCAGCAGAAAGGACATTTGTTAAAGAGCAAACGAGCGCGCAAATGAACGTGCGAACTGACCCAGGCCGAGGTTTCCTTCTACTTTCTCCACCTTTCCTTTTCTCCCACCCCCGCCCCCAACTCTTTCCCATCCAGCCAACTCTCTTCCTCTAAATAGTGATGATACTTTCACGGCAATGCGATATTTGAGGCAGAAGCTTCAAGTATTTATTTCTTCTTGTGGCGAGCAATGATTACCATTTCCTCCAATTAATAATATCGTTGATTTTATCGATTTAGTTAGTGACAATGATCAGGGTTGCTATTAATGAAAGTTTTTGCTTTTTTTTATCAATTAATTCCCATCTTTAGGCTTTCTTCTAGACGGGAAAGTTTACCTTTCAAGTGAAGTCGTAACACAACATCAGTTCCGGCCTGTGAGGCAACCAGTTAACAAGTCTCTTATTTTCTTATTTTATTTTATTTAATTATTTTTTTTTTAAACCTTGGTTCCCTGTAAGGTGCACAAATGGGTTGGAAGCTACTCTTTATTT
Organism: Drosophila ercepeae; assembly: GCA_018150545.1. Taxonomy (NCBI): domain Eukaryota; kingdom Metazoa; phylum Arthropoda; class Insecta; order Diptera; family Drosophilidae; genus Drosophila; species Drosophila ercepeae. The sequence continues at coordinate 10,055,943 of JAECWL010000197.1, read as the reverse complement.
TATTTTAATTCAAAACTGCAATTATCTTTTAATTATTTTTTGAAACATTCATTTTTTATGCTGTTGTATTTGTTGGTGCTGCTTTTTTTTGTGTTTAAAACCTCCTTCATAGTCTGAGTAATTCCTCTAGCTGCTTCCTCAGTTCCAGAACCTCTTTTTTATTTTTTTTAATCCAATTTTTAATTTCTTTTCCGTTGGTACCTCATGAACCCAAGGATGTATCTCCAGAGTTACCTCCAACAACCTCTCATTTTCTTATTTTTTTTATCCAATTTTTTAATTTCTTGTAGTTTCCGTTGGTACCTCATGAACCTCAAGGATGTATCTCCAGAGTTACCTCCAACAACCTCTCATTTTCTCATTTTTTTTATTCAATTCCGAACCAACTTTCGATTTCCTTCCCTCTGATTCCAGGAGGTGTCGTTAATGGCCCCAGCTACTGGTTCCTTTTTATTATTTTATTTATATTTTGAAGTGGTAAGTGAAATGGTCGTGGTTCTCTCATTTTCTTATTTTTTTGAATCTAAATCTTTTTAAATTATTTGCCTTGGAACCTTGGAATGTAACTGATGGTCCCTGTTCCTGGGTTTTTATTATTTTATTTATATATTGAAGACATGGTAGTTTTTCCTATTATTTCATGTAATTTTTTTGGAAGTTATCTCCAAGAACCTCTTATTTTCTTATTTTTTTATCCATATCTTATGTAATTGTTTAATTTCTTTGCCTCTGGGCCCCTGGGGTGTTGCTGGTAGGCTCCACTACTGGTTCCTTTTTGAATTTTATTTTAAAACAATAACTTCACGAGTCCATCTCCAAGCCATCCAAGCCAAGGCAGGCCTGGTCCTGATGTTTGTTCGTGTTCCCTTGTCTTTTTGCTTTGTTATCCTTATTATTTTTTTTTTATCCTTTTTGCCATCGTTTTTTTGTGCTGCTGTATTTGGTGGTGCTGCTTTTTGTTTTGGCCAACAGAGTGCGGTCAGCATGGCGCCCCAATCCGCTTCAAATATTCGTCCCTCTTGCAGTTCTTGTTCCCGTTTTTGCACCTTTTGTTATACTCAACGGTATATATACCTATATATAGGTTTTCTACCAGGTACTGCTCCTGGACGAAGGGTGTATTGGATTTTTTTAAAGAATAATTAACATTGATAATAAACGGAATTTTATAAAATTAAAATAAATCGTGTATGCGTTTCATTAACATGAAAACCCTGAAGTTTCATCCCGAAAGTAGAGTTGGAGTTTGGAGTTTCGCAAGTACCGGGTATCCTTACAGTCAATAGACTTTCTGCCTCGCATTTGGCCACCTGGGAGGCGGCGAGAGGTGAAAGCGCTTTCACTTGGCCATCACGTACGGCAAACAAAACAGAATGGAGACAGGAGAGCCCCCCGTCTCCAGTAGCTCCAAAAAACAAACAAGAAAAAAAGTAGTTCGTCCCACTGTGCAGCGGGCACAGTGGCAGCAAAAGTGCAAATGTCATTCGATGCCTGCCGCATTTAAAGTATTACGGAATTAACATTTCTTTGTGTTGGTTCTCATTTTTGTTTTGTCCTGTTGCATGCAGCATGTGTGTGGAGAAATTGTGCTTCCTTTTGTGCCCGGTGCCCTGTGCCTTGTGCCTTGTGCCGTCGCTTCACATTTTTCATTAGTTTAGTGGGTTTGTGGCACATGACAGTCACAGTCGGGGAAAAAGCCAAGGAGCAGCCGTTGCCCAGGATTCCAGACTGAAAGGAGCAGCAAATGAGTGAAGGGTGGGTGGGTTGCGGTGCTGCAAGAGTGGGTGGCAGGATGTCTAAGAGCCGGCCGTCTTGTGCCTCGTTTGAATGCCCTTTTTGGGGGTTCCTTTGAGTCCCCAATGATCTTGGGAATTACTTGCAGCCACACTCAGCTTTTTATTATATTAAATAAAAAATAGTATAAAAAACTCCCTAAAAATAAACAGAAGTTATAAAGGTTCCTTTTTTTTAAGGCATAAAATATTTTAAAGTTTAGACTTATTTTTTAAAATACTTTCTTTTGCCGCAAATTCCGAGTCTCCCCTCTTTGTTGCTTTGCATTTTTTACTCTTTTACGGAAGTTTTCTTCTGTGTTGCATATTTCGTAAATGATTCAAATTTGTGCAGAAAGCGGTGGCAACAGCCACTGAGGTTGCTACACAAGCCAAAAGAAGTACAAAATAAATAATAATAAAAGAAAAGAAATTGCTGGGCCTAATTCAAAGTGGAGCAAAATGTGTGGCAGAGGAACTCGTTGCATGCAACAAACGGTGGGGGGCGGAGAAATGGCGGCTGCCACTTTTCACTCCTCATTGACAACAAGGATTTTTCCAGGTTGCAAGTAGCGAGTTGCAAGTCAAGACTTTCAACAGGAACTAATAAATTCAACAAGATTTACAATCCCGCCAACATTGAACTTGTTAACCGAAAAATGCAATGAAAATAAAGTTAAAAAACCGGTAGAAAGGTTGAGTTTTATTGCGACTTTAAAGAAAGGACTTAACCTAATAAACAAGTCCTTATTGAAATACAAAACACAAAGCCAGTAACAATGAAACAAATTTAAGTTAATTAAAACTAAAAAGCCCAATAAACATTGAGCTTAAGCTGTCCTTTAGCTCAAAAATGGATTTCTGAATAATTTATTCGCATCGCATTTGAATGGCTTATGAAAATGAAACTCTCGCCCCTCACCTTGACAGATTATCCCTTTGTGAGGTCCTCGACTAATCCCAATTGAGAGGGGAAGCAGATTTGCCCACAACAAACGCCCCACAATCTTTCCCAGCCAATTATGTTGAGAATCGAAGTTTATCCACCACCCACCGCCCCGCTCCAAAAGGTTATGCAGAGTCCTTTTGTCCTTTTTGCCATAAGTTGGGCGATTTGATCTATGCGAAGGCGTCTGTCTTTATCCCCAATGCGACAACTTCAACTTCACATAAACAATTGGTTAACCAAACACTCACTTATTCGTCCTGGACGGAAATCCAAGGACCAAGGATACGATTTGTATAAACTCCACACATGTGTGTGTGTGGGGCAGAGAATATGTTTTTGTTATTGATTCATAAATATTTCAATACACATTCGGAGAACTCGAACTCGAACTCGAAACGGGAACATGGCAACCAATTTCAATGAATATATCAAACAACTATAAAAATGCCGCAAAGTGTTTTCCTTTTTGGCCAACAAGAGCTTACCTTGAGGGGGAATAAGGCGGTGGAAGAGGAAAGGACATGGACATGGAAAGGACATGGACCCAACGCTAATACTTATCGGCATCAACAGTTAAAAAAGAAATTCATTCATTCATTTTTTGTTGCTTCGCTTGAATTTTCATTTTTATTTATTTGCGCATATTTGATTTGAGTAACAAATACAAAAGGACGAAGACAACGACGTTTGGAGTACTCTATCATTAATAATTTTATTCAATGACAAACTTATACTTCCCTAGAAACCCTTTATAAATCGAGTTTCTTGCTGAAACTTTTCAAAAAAAGTTAGAGTATTTGGAGCGTATTGGAGAAGTTCTTGGAACAAAAACCCAAGGTCCAGGACAATCCACTCCAGGATGCTTATGGCTTTTTATGTGCCTTGTTTGGGGAGGCTGCTCCTTCGATTTTCGTTCTTAGTCCTTCGTCCTTCGCCTTGGCCAGAGAAGCATATTGAAGTAGGCGTGTGTCCGAGTGTGCGGCCATAATGTCCTCTCCTGTCTCCGTATCTGCCAATAAAAAAGGACAAACACACACATGCTGGGACACGTTTACTAGCGGACATAACGGACATTTGGATTCGGATTTGGATTTGGATTCAGATTGCGCCTTACATACAGTTATAAAGCATATATCTTCTGTTTGCCTGATTTAAATATCTCCTCGGAGTCGCAGACGGCAGACGGCAGACGGGAGACTAGTCCTTACATGTCCATATGTCCTTGTGTCCGCTTTGTTCGTTAGTTGGGAGTTCGTTCGTTGTATGGTCGGGATCGAGCAGAGCATAGTCTAAGGGTTATGCTAAATATTTATGCATGACTGCTTTTCTGTGACATCAAATAAATCACTTTTATAGTTTTTATGTGTGGCTGCAAGTTTCTCAATATTCTTGCCTACATTTTTTTTGCTCTCTACATTTTTTTTAGTGCGTTTTTCCTGCTGGGCATCCTGTTGGGTATCCTGCTGGGGGAACCTAGCCCCGGACCATATTTATTGAGTTGAACAAATTGCTAGACATTTAAAAAATATTCTCCCCCCATTTACAATTAAAGGGCAAACACCTTTCAACATTTTTTTATTCGATTTGATTTGATTCTAGCTGCCTTTTGAATATCTCTGATGGATGTTTTCGATTTGCGGATTTCACCTGCAGGAGAAAATACTCCAGAAAACACACTTCCTGTCCTGTCCTGTCCATCCAGTTGGGCAAAACGCTTGACACTTGACCAAAAACATCAAATCCCCATTAAGCCAAAAGCACAGAGGGCTCGGCATCGAGTGGCACGGTGGAACGATGCCCTGGGGAAGGTATCCTGCCTGCCTGCCACACAGCCTGGTTTCGGCCAAGGAGCTTCGGGCCCCAAACATAGGACAGCAATAATGCTTGGATTTGGTTGCATATTTTCCAAGTCCTTTTCCTGGAGTTTGGTTTCCCTCGAAACAATCCCTTTGTTCATTTCGTCATCTTTGTTGGAAGAATTGTAAAATTCTTTCTTAAATATCATGTTGAAAAGCAGAAATTAAATTATCCAGGATTTACCATTATTAAGAAAAACTGATTACAAATAAATAAAATAAAATAACTTTATAGAATAACCCTAATTCCTCAGGACTTTGAAAACTTTAAACAATAGAGCTAATGCTCAAAAATTGATAAAATAACTATAGAAGATTGCAAGTTGGACATACTATGTATCGAAATTTGACGTAAGCCTACGATTAAAATTCTAAATAAAATAATTAAAAACTGAATGAGAACGCATAAATAAAAGAAAAAAAAGAAAAAATGAGAAAATAAGAGTCCACTTGGTTTGGTAATAAAATAAAATAACTTTATAGAAGAACCATAATTCCTCAGGATTTTGAAAATTTTAAACAGTAGAGCTAATGCTCAAAAATTGATAAACTGATTAAAAATAAATAAAATAAAAAAAGAACCCTGATTCCTCAGGACTTTGAAAATTTTAAACAGTAGAGCTAATGCCCAAAAATTGATAAAATAACTATAGAAGATAGCAAGTTGGACAATAGTATGTATCGAAATTTGACGTAAGCCTACGATTAAAGTTCTAAATAAAATGATTTAAAAAATGAATGAGAACGCATAAATAAAAGAAAAAAAATAAAAAAATGAGAAAATAAGAGTCCACTTGGTTTGTTTGTCAAACAATTGCAGCAGCGGCTACAGTAGCTACCTTTACAATTACAGTTTGCAACATGCCGGCAAACGGTAAAGGACTGCAAACCGTTAACAGAAGCTTCGCTGCCGGCGCTGGCAGAGCCGAAAACTTTCGACGCAGACTGCCCAAGAAAGCTCCACCGCTTGAGAGAGAAAGAGAGCTGTAGGATACTCCTGCAGTGCAAGCCTGGATGCTGTTTCTGCAAACCAACTTCCGGTTGCTGCAGCATGTGTCAATGTTGCTGCTGCAGCTGCAACTTTTGCTGCTAAGCTCTTATTGTACAGAGAAAAAAAAATTGTAAAAAATAAAATAATCAGAGACATGGTCTACGATAAGCCGGAAATTTAAACCGATTGCAAGTGGAATATAAAATGTATCGAAATTTGACGAAACTCCACTGATTTTCTTAAATATTAATCATAATATGTATCGAAATAATAAAGAAGCGACGAAGGATATTAAAACAAAAGAATTAAATAAAATAAAACGAAATAAAGATAGCACTCGAATAAAATTGAATCAGGAACACAGTTAAATAATTATTTGTCAAAAAAAATAAAATAAGAAAAGCAGGAAACAAATACTTTTTTTGGAGCTAGCCTGTGAACTGTTTGCCTCACAGGCTGGAACTGATTTTGCTTTGGGGCTAGATGCAAAAGGTTAACTCTGTTGCCTAGCAAATCGGCCTAAAGATGGGACGATGCCAGTATCGGAGTATCACCTGATCGTATCGATTATGTTTTCGTTTTTTTTATGGAGCGGAAATAGTCGAATTTTTTGAAAATGTCTTAACTAATGCCATATGGCTGCGTTTTCCTGCGTGTATTGCTGCCATGTCTGCTTCTTCTTATGCTGCTGGTGGCATTTCTTCTTCTTCTGCTCCTGCTGCAGCTGCTGCTCCTGCTTCTGCTGCAACCTGAAAATGTTGTAACTTTGCAGCTTATCCTGGAAATTACGTAAGCAGAGCAGGGAGCACAACTTCCAGAGGCGGAGAGCCAGGGTCCGGCGCTTGGGAAGGGGTCCTGGCGGGGCAGGGTGGATGAAAAAGGACCCACTGAGAGGGATGAGACAAAGCTACAGAGAGAGAGAGATGCAGAGAGAGAGACAGAGAGTTGGGGCCGCAATACTAGGACTACTGCAATGCTGTCGCAATGAATAAGGCGGCAAATCAAAACAAAACTAAATGAAAAATAAATCGACGACAGACCAAAAAAGGATACCAAATAAGTGGAAACGAGATGCAGCAAGAGAGTGAGCAGGAAAGAGAGACAGAGGAGGAGGGCAGGATCCAAAGGGGGCCAAAGGACTCCCTGGGAATGCAATGAAGCAGCACACACACTGAAATTAGGAGATGTCGACGACGACATCGTTGCACCTTTTTGGCTAATGTCACCGGGGGCAGCCAAGGAACAACAACAAAAAGTACAAGAAAAAGGACGAAAAGGTGGTGGTCGAGGGGGGCTCATAAAGAGGCTGAAGAAGCTGATGAAGAATAAAAGAAAGATTGCCTCTTTTAAGCCATTAAGTACAGGGGATATGTTTCCTCAAATTTAGGAAGCTTATACCATAAATTAAATATTAAATATTATAAATATAAAATAATGAAATAAAAATAATAAATAAATGAGAAAATTTTACTTTTTTTCGTAGAAATTTAATTTTTGGCATACATGGCGTATGAGTGATATTTTTTCAAACTTTTATTAAAAATGTCTGAAAAAGCTCTATGAATTCTAGCCAATTCTTGAAAGTTAACGGTAAAACGTGAAGCTTTAACCAAGTTTTTGAAACTAAAATTTTAGAAAAAATGAAACTTTGTAGAAATTTTTGAGTTGAAAAAAAACGTAGCATACTTTTTGGTATCCTTTAAGATGACTGAAGAACAAGACGCTGATGCTGGCGGTTAAAACTTGGCTTTGCCTCCCATGGGGTTTTTCCCCCCAAGGAGAGGTGAACAGGACGAGTCCTTCCCCATAAACACACACACACACATACAGTGACGAAGTGTCCTCTCCGTTTCTGTCTTTTTTGGCAATGGCCACGTGCACTTCATGAGTGTTTGCATGCGTCTGTGTGTGAGCTTGTGGCATATTAACGCTCGCAACCTGGCCACACACACTTACAACCACACACACATACACAAACACACACACAGACATGCGCTGACAAACACAAACACACACATGCACTAACAAACATGCACAGACAAGCGCCAGCCAAAAGGATAATGACACTTGGCGCGCATTTACCGTTAGTTGGCAACTAACCTATGGCTGTATATGTATGTGTGCATTTCCCTCCTCGTTCTGTGTGTTTCTGTGTGTGTGTGTGAGACTGCAAGGAAGTACGAAGTTGTCATTGCGATGCGATAACCCTGATAAGATCCTTCAGTCCATAGACAAATGTTCAACTAAAGGCTCCTTCTCCAGCTCCTTCTCGTTTCCTATGTTTTTTTTTTGGCTTTTGATAATTGCCGGCAAACAACTTGAAAAACGTCTAAGTGGCAAAAATTGTGGGTACATTAATGTTATGGCTAAAGTCTAAGTATTTTATTATTATATCAGGCATAATAAACAAGTGAATAAGTCTGCGAGGTTTTAATTGAAAGAAGTCGAGTTGAGGAAGTAAATAAGAGATAAGTCTCTAATTACCGAGAGGTTTCGAGTTAAAAAGTTTAATTTAATAGAAACCTTAATAAAGGACTCTTTTCCACTTAACAAGAGGTTAAAGGTTATTCTTTGTTTTTATTCAGTTAAAAGTATTTGAAAAACCCAAGAGAATAGAAACATTTAGAGACTCCTTTTAGCAGGACTTTATCAAATAACTTTGATTCCTGATTTCAGCTGCACTCGGTTCTTAGCTTTCTGTTTCATTTAATTAATTTGCAAATCGTGATTTCTGCGTTCTAATGACTAACGTTATTATTCGAATTGCAATCATGGCCAAAGTTAGATTGTCTTTTGCCGGGCGGAGTGGCAAAGTGAATGCCAATGCCAATAGCTTGCCATTTGGTCTTGGCTTTTTTGGAGTGCCTTCCCGGGTGTATCCTTCCCGGGCTTTAGTCCTTTGATTTACTTCAATTCACCCTCCACCGGCTGCCTGGAGCCTGGAACCCCTCGAGTCCTTGGTGTTATCTTGTTAATTGTGCTCAGCTCCGATTGCATTTTGAAGTGGATCTTCCCACTCCTCGAAGTTTCGCACCTCGAGGTGCTACACTATGGAATCCAACCAAGTGTTAGAGTCTGAAGTTTCCACTCCTCCACCCTTTGCCGGGTTGCCTTTGCCGGAAGGATTCTGGACTCGCCCACATTTACTAGCAATTTCTTTTTGTCCTCCTGCCCTCCCTCAGTCCATACTCCGTCGGGATAATCATTCCTTTATGGATTTACACTTTTACAAATAATTGTTTTTCTATTCAATAAATATTTTCGAATTTTTGTAGACTATCTAGGATCTGCCTTGGAGTCTATCAGAGCTTGGAGATTGGAATGGATCGGATTGGAGAGATTGAAAGGAGCGAAAATGGGGAGCGTTGCGCCAGCGCTCTCCGTCCCCATTGCCTCTCCGACTTTCAGGACGTTCGGTTTGTTCTTTCTCTTCGCGCTTGCGGCGGGGTACAGTTTAACCGTTTGTTGCTTGAAATTATGGTTTTAATTAATATTTTATCGAAATTAAAAAGGTAACTGGAGTGTGTTTAATTGTGATCCAGTTTCGCGAGTGTTTCCTGTAAAAATATTCATGATTTCGGTCGTACTTTCGTGTATTTTCGCCTTCCTAAAGCATATTAACTCGCCAATAACCAAAAAAAATAACAAATAATACAAAACTATGTTAAATCTATGGAAATCCATGTAAGTCCTTTTTTAAATCTTTGTATATTTTGATATATTTTATTATATAACTGCATTAACTGTACTAACTGTATTGCAATAGCAAGAGAGTGGCAACAAAAGTGGCTCTCTGGACTATCCCCAAGGATAGTTATGGGAGCAAGAGAGGCAGTGATATTGTCAGCTTCCTTCGCGTCCTATACTCCCACTCCTCTCTCGCTCTCTATGGCAGCCATCATTTTTTACTTTCTCTTTTACTCTCCGCGGCCATTACAATATCGCCATGTAAAAAGTAATGTTAGCAACGAGAGCAGTGATATTCACAGCTTTTTTCACCTCAAAGTTCTCTCTGCGGTCTCTTGCTGGTTTTATAAAAGTACAGCCACAACAAAAGGCAGTAAAGATCAGATATATGTATAGAATAATATATATTCCGTAAATAATAAAAAAAATAATATTCTATATTATAAATTATATGATTTTAAATTTGAAAACTATATATTCTATATATTTTTAATGTTTATATATATATTTGAGTATTTTTTTTGGAGTGTAATAGCTCGAAGAAGAAGTGGCAACCAAGTTGGGCCACCTTTGCAGTTTGCCGTCGACTTAATTAGTTTGTTATTCCACCCCTCCACCGCCCAACGCCCACCGCCCACTATCCACCCTGCCCCCTCACCATCTCCCCACCTCTCTCCTGGGATCAGCATGTGGTTGTGTTTCCGTCTATGTCTCGTCCTTGTCTAGTCCTTGCCGCCTTTCCTCCTTATTCCAGCCCCACGACTATTTTGCAACGGAAGTGGTTTGACAATGGAACTTAATGAGTATAAGCGGAAATTTAATCAGCAGTATAAATAATGAAATGACAGCTGAATGGCTTGCCACTCCCCTTGTCCTGTCTGCCCCTCTGTCCTTCTGTCCCGCAGGCTCTCGGCCCCTTTTGGCCATCACTTTGGGTTTCATTTTACGCTAAATGAATCAAAACTCATTTGCTTCGCTTGTTGAGTGTGAATTGTTTGTTTGTTGGCAGGTCCTTTTCCTCCTTTCTAGCTATTTGTCTGTTGCCGGTCAATCAGGATCAAAATCAGGATTAGTTACAACGCCATCTATACAGATTTCAATTTGAAAAGTAGCCAAGGATTAGGATTTTCTGAAACATTTCGAACCTACTCGTGTTTGTAAATGAATTTTTATTAGTTTTGAATACTAATTGAAGAAACAAAAACCCCAAAGCCCGTCTCAAATATTGTCTTTCATAAAAACACAATGGAAAATTCCTTTTCCTTGCATTTTCTTTTAATTAACTTTATTTTCTCCTACTCGCATGTATATATTTTCAAAATATCAAATGAATCCCAATTAAATCCTTTTCCTCCGCATTCGATAAGCTTTGAAATGCAAAGCCTTCAAAATCCAAGCCCTGTCATAAATGAAACAAAAGTCGAAGCTGGCAATGAAGTCGCTATCCTTTCTCCTCAACAAGGACCAAAAGGAGTCTTCGCGTGTCTGTTTATATTCCTGAAACTGTGTGTGTGTGCGACGAAGCATGCAATTTGAATCGAACTTTCTGCATGCAAATAAACTTCCATTCCATTCCTTCCTCCATTCAAAACTCGCCCTCAAAACTCCTCCGAGAAATGGCAAACTGTGAAGAATTTAATTTTCCAATTCATAAACAATTTCTGCCATAAAAGCCGAAACCAAAAGTAGCAGTAATAACACTGAAACTAACCAAATAGGGAAACCCCAAAGCAAATTATACAAGTACTATTCAAGGGTTCCAAAGTTGACTTTTCGAATCCTCTTTTTAAGGAAGTGTTCAAAGTATTATAATCCTTTAAGGAATATTTTTAAAGGCTTCTCAAAGTAAAAGAAACAATTAAAAAAGATACAAATTTATTCCACACATCTCTTCAAATAACAACAATACCCTTTTTTTAAGAGTATAAAACCTAAAACCAAGTTTATTTTCAGTTTGAATGGGATGGGTGGGCGTGGCAGGAGTCATTGCCGCCTTCCGATGAGCTTTGATTTGAATTCTTTTCCTTTTCTGTCGCAGACAAATTTCCACTTCATTGTCGCCCCAAACTGTGACGCTGTCCCAACCACCCACTCTCCCATCCACTCTCTACAATACAAAAAAATGGGGGAAAAAAATAAAAGAAAATATAATAAAAGGGTTATTCCTCTTGGCTTTCGTTGCGTGTCATGTATGTTGCAAGTTTATGTTGCCGGAGCGGGTGTGTTTGCCACATGATGACACTTAGGATCGGCAACGACCGAAAGTTGTGCGCATTTTTTCGCAAGTTTTATTTGTCTGATTTTTGCGTCGTAAACTTGCCAACTTTTCACTATTCTAAAGAGAGTCAAAAAACTGTGAAAATGTAGCGAAATGTTGGTCAAGAATCAAATCAGTTGGTGGTCAAAAAAAAGTTATTAATTAGAAGGCAAAAAAAGAGATACTTTGTTGGGAAGTGAACCTGGAACTTCCGGTTTGTAGTCCTACAACCTAATATCTAGGCTACTCTATAGAGTCGGGCCCGGAAAATTATTCAAATACACAACAAAATGATGTATAATTCTGGGAGTGTTGTTATTGGAAAAACTAAACACTACCCAACACTGTTAAACACAAGCAAAACAACACTAGCCATGAAACACTATCGCTTACAACACTGCAAAGAGGAAGTAATTGCTTTGGATTAGAGGAGAGATTGTTATCTCTAAGATCAGCTGTTACAAAGTAATAATGTAATGATTTGGATTTGATTTATGGAATACAAATCCATGATCCTCCCGCATTAAAGTAGCTCGAAAGCAAGGTTTCCTCTGATGGAAGGACAACCCTCCGCATTGAACAACACTTAAACTTGATAATGGCAACTCTATAGAGTTATCGGTGAAAGCTTCTCGAAAAGTAGGTTGGGAATTGTAAAATGGGGCAAAGTAGGTTCAACCTGACATTTGGGAACCCGACATTCGCCGCCGGGTGGCAGCCGAGAGGGTTACTCGGTTGGAGGCATGTGGATGGGGTACGTGCCACCCGGTCCGGGTTCGAATCCCGGTAGTAAGAAGCTTGGTAACACAAACAGACTTAATTGTAAATATAAAACTTGTAAATAGATAACAAAAAACATAAACAGACATTACACTCTCCAGACTATACATCTTCCCATACATAATAGTGTCTTGTGTATGAGGATTTGTATAGAAAGGATAACGTCAGCCCTCACCAGCCCTCACCAGTACACTACACGTCACTCAGAGAGAATCACAGAAGCACTTACACATATGCAAGCTAGGATGATCGAGAACAAGGAACAAGGACAACAACAACAGCTAACAACAACAACAAGAGCGACACCGTGGACTACAGGAGAGAAGAAGGAAAGTCACACGAGCACAAGGCTATAGGATTAAGCACAAAGTGGAAAGGACACGATTCAAGACACACGCCTCCATCGAAAAACAACAACAACAGATAACAGCTAATACAACATCTGGACCTAAACCTAAACCTAAACCTAAACCAGAGAGACCACAAAGATCGAGAGTGAATGCAGTTCAAGGATACAGAAGAGGACACGACGACTCAGAATGGGAAACACCAAGTATAACATCGGAACCAAGGAAAGGCAGAATCTGATCACAGCGAGACAAGGGACACTACGATAAAATAGATTGAAATAGATTGAAATAGATAAAATAGATAAAATAAATGGAACAGAGCTACAAGCCAAGCATGAAGCCGTAGCCAAGAAATCCACAAGCTTTGACCCCCCAAATGTAACACCACGAAACACACCTTAGAATTAAGCACAAAGTGGAAAACCTTAGTATGTAAGCTAAAAAATAAAATTTTGTCAATTAAAAATGTTTTTTTATGTTTTATTTTTTATTTAATAAAGTCCTAGTTTTTTTTATTTGCTTCCGCAAAGGACGAAATACGAATCGGAAAAAGGAAATTCAATTAATGAAAGGAAAAGAGAATGAATTGATGTGGAAATGGGTGATGGGTGATGGGTGCCAGAGGGCGATGGGTGGTGCGATTGGAGGCGTGGCTGTACGCACATAAACAGAGGCCCATAAGCGGCCATATAATCACTTCAATCACGTTTGCATAATTGTTCAATTATGAAGCAATTACCGCAAGCGCTGCTTCACTTCTTCGTCTCCTTCGCCGCCACCGCCACCGCCTCGTCCTGTCTCTTTCTGGGGCCTTTCATTCCGTCTCTTTTTGTCCCGCAGCCCCGCCTCTCACCCCTCGCGGGGATTTGGCCACTTTTTGGGCATTTCTGGTCCAGAGGCGACCGCGAGTGTTATCAGTAATATGCCAAAAACCGAAAAACCCGGTACATGACCAGAACGAGGCACCAAAAATCATCAGGCCCCCACCGTTGCACGATGTCCTTTGGCGTTAGGACTCCCGTTCTCCGCCTCACTCCGCCAACCTGCAGGACACCAACAAGCCATAGCAACTCTTACCAATAGTGTTGCCCAAAAAACGGTCGAAACACATGTTTTATTTCGAGTATTTTTTAGGGAACAGAATTCCTAATAAAAAGGATAATTTATAGGTAGAAAAAGGTTTAATTAACGGGTTTATTGAGTGATTTTATAAGGCAGGTGTCTTAGTAATTACAAAACTCTAAATTTTCGTAAAGTTCCAGATTTGATTGGATTTCGTTTAGCCATAAAGCCTCCAGTTTCTCCTCTCAGTACAGCTTGTATTGGCGGGTCTCATATTAATTAAGCGTTTGATTACCAACCCAAAGCCACTCAACCAACCCACCCACCCACAAAAACGCATTGCCGCTCTCGGATTGGGTTCGATTTCCAATTTTTCTGTGCTTTTTCGGGGTTTTCCGGGGGTTTTTGGGGGCTTTCTCCTGCAAAGTAGCCGGGAAACCCCGAATCCGAATCCAGAATCCGAAAAGGGAAAACCAGAATCAAAGTTGGCATAATTGCATGCAATTTTTATCGCCGCGAGGACAGGACGTTCAATGATGCTGCTGATGATGATGATCCTGTAGGTAAGAGGATAAGGATTATGGTTTCAGGATATTGCCAACAGCAGCACCTAATAAAGCCCATTTGGTTGTTTGCTTCTGCATTGGAATATAAATTATAAAATGTTTCTAATACTTACTAAAGAGAATGAATCCTCAATCAAGACACAAATAGATGGCCGAAATATAGTAACAATTACCCTAATTTAGATGAAAGTAACTAATCGAAGAGAGATTCAATGAATAAATGAATAAAATGCGACCCCGAAAATTGATCATCCGCCATGTGGTCGCTTCATTAGAATCATCGATGGCAGGTTAGGTAAGGTTAGGTTAGGGGAAGGGCAGTTATCAAAATTAGGCATTGGCATAAATTAATTGAAAGCCCAGAAGTCACTGACTGAGTGACTGACTGACTGACTGACTGACTGACTGACTAACTGGCAGATCTGCTAAATGAGAGCTCACCATCAATTAACATTGACAAATGGAAAAAAGGACGATGGACGATGGGCAGTGGTATCGGTATTGGTATCGGAATATCGAATGCGACGGGCGGTGCTGGGGCAGTGGACTGGGGAAGCGAGAACTCGATGACAACGGGCAGCTAATTGGCGCCCAAACTAAGGCTCAAACAAAAGCCAAAGAAATGACAATAAAATTGGGCGATTAGGATGGCGACACACGCACACCAACACCGCCAGGATGTGGACACTCGCACACAAATACACATAACACACAGGATACGATATCCTAACGAGGCTAAAAGCGGCATTAAGTATCAATCATACAAGCCGAGAGCCAGCCATGTTGGCAAATAAAGGAACACACGGTAGTGGTCGGGAAAGGCAAAGGGAATGGCATTAAAAATGATATATCCTGTAAAAAATATAACTATTTATCTTTATATATCTTTATATTAAATATATATTCAAAAGCTTTAGAAGTTAGAGTATTAAAACGAGTCCTTTTTCCTTAAGAATCCTAGGGTATACAGAAATTCGCATCTGTTTCTGTTTAGCCTATTTTTTTTTTTGGTTTGAAGCGAGGTCCTAAAACAGGACACGTGTATGTGCGAGGGTGGGAGTGGCATGGGGCGGGGGGTGTATCCATTTTTTTTTGGGGCTGTGTGGGTGTGCGATTATCGGTCGCCCGTTGCTTGTTACACGTCTAATCTGTTAAATCCTGTTTACCAAGATTACAAATCAATTGTGGCCAGGAAATAAAATCACATGTGGTTCCCCTTGCGTCCTTTTTTCTTGGGGTTTCCATGTCTGCTTAGTCCTTAAAAAGATGATACACTTTTACATATTCCAGAGGCTCTAATTGATATCCTAGATAGTAGATAGTTTCTATAGAAAATATAAATAGAAAAAGGAGAAAAAAGTAAGGGGTCTCAGACACCCTCGTGTGTACCCCGACAGTGGTGACTATAATTGATGTTATCAAAATATTGTTTGTGGCGTAATTTATCAATAAACAGCAATCGAGTGGAAATAATTTGATTATGCTTGATTTGCTTTTGAGGCATATTTGTGGTGTAAACAGTGCGAAAGCCCCCAGACCTATATATTACCCGCCTTATATACAAGTAAATATATAACAAAAGATACAAAAAAAAAAAAAAGGGGGGAAGACAAATGGGGGAGTTCTCGTTTATAGACTTAATGCCCACAATTTATGCGACTTTAAAGCTTTAACCATTAATTAGCTGTTAATCAAAACTGGTCCTGGGGATGGCAGGATACCGAAATGCCAGGATGCCGCATAAAAGTTAACCAACTTGATATTTAATTGTCAATTTGTATGCTCCAATGGTTTTCCAAACCATGAGATTTGGCCATGTAAAGTGTTAATAAGGGGATTAAGCTCCCGCAAATGGCTTATATAGTGTTTGAGTGTGTATATAATTATCAATATATATATATTTATCTCTCTATCTATGTAGGGACAGGCGATAGCTACATGTGTTTAATTGCTAATCCTGCAAAATTAATGAGCGGCCGCCGAAAAGCCTCAAAGTATGCTGTCCATTTGCCATTTAATCGAATTTTGAGTTGGAAAAGGTTTCATCAGTTTAATGCGATTTCAATTAAAAACATTCACGAATTTTGAGGGGGGATTAAAGTTAATTAAATCAACATTAACAGCTTTTTTTGGACTGCTTAATCTATTAAAAAATATGAAAACAATATGGTTTCTTTCCATTTTTGAACTATTTCTGACTTTAGAGTTTTCTCTCAGTGCCTTCTAGTTTTAAATTAAAAGTCATGTCCATTCCTGAGCAGCTCTTACGGTTTATTTCCAGTCAAAATTCGCATGTTTATGTCCTTTACAACGCGGCGTATACTTAATTTTCAGCCTTGCTTTCTTCTGCTGCTGCTGCTGCTGGTTTTTTTACGAGTTTCTCACAGATTTGTGTTGGTTTTTAGTTTCGGGTTTCTAACTCTTGTCTGCGATAGAGACAGCAGCTCTGGAGACGACTGGCGAGCAGAAAGAGACAGCCAGATCGAGGGGGGGCACACGTGACTAACGCTTTATTACCATTTTTCTTCATTAATTTAATTTTTTCGTCTGCAGTAAACTGCTTTCGTATGCAATTTTATTGTACTTTTGTGCTCGTGCCTGCCTGTTATGCCGCGCACACTTTTTCCTCTCAGCTTCGTCCTGCTCGTCCTTGCACCATCCATTTCCTTGCTCCTGTTAATCCCGAATCCTGGCAAACAAACAAGAAAAACACGCCCAGCTCCCAGCTCCCAAGTCCTGCTGCTGTTGGTTTTACTTTTTATCGCCGCGCAAAAATACAAGTTTGAATGCCTCGGAAATTGTTTTTGTTTTTTTGATTGTGAGCTGGGAGCTGGGAGTGTGTGTTTTTTACTCTATAAAACAGGATTATCTCCCAGAATTCAAGGCTATACAGAAATATATTCAAAAAACGTTTGATTATTCGAAGACAAATGGAGTTTAAAAGGGATTTACTTTTAATAATACCAAAAATGTAATTATTTGATTTAAAATACATATCGACATTTTTCAAAATTCATAATCTCCAAGGATGAGCCTTGTTTTTCCCGTTTTCTGTCTGCAGGACCCCCCTAATTTTGCATCCTTGTTGGCTTTGTGAGGCTTTGGTTTCGCATCCTTTTGCTTTTGGCTTTGTGCGGAATTCTCACAGAAAAAAAAGAGAGTCTTTCCTTTGTCAGAGTTTCTGGTTTTCTATGTCGGAATATCGTGTGCATTATTTATGGTATATTTTCGAAGATTTATAATGTCTGCCTCTCGCTTTTTAGTCCCAGAAACGCCAACTCCAACTCCATATAAATAATCATATATTTATGAGTATTGGTCTGAGTTGCCTCGCATTACATATTCGATCAAATCATTTCCCTTGGATTTCTTTGATTGGGTCCTCGTTCTCCTTACTTTTTTTTTTAGCATCTTTTTGTTGCCCTACTACGGCTTTTGATGGAAGTTTTTTGTTGTTCGGGCCAAGTGTTTGGCTATTTTCCGCCACCCTCCGACCTTCTTCTCTTTGAAAACTTCCCACTTTTCACATTTTACGAGCAATTAAGCGAATGATGGCAAAAGTACTTACTTGGTCCAAAAGAAAGTACAACAACAAAAAAAGTACAACAAAAAATGGCAAAATAGAAAATAAAGCATAAATAGTACTTGTGTGTGTTTACACTGAAAGTTATCAAATAGAAAATAGGTCATCGAGAGGAATAAATAGCTAAAAATAGTTAAAACTTTCGAAAAATTCCAAAAAAGTAAAAGTAAGTTGGTCAAAAAAGTGTTGAATATTGTTTTGAAATTTATAGTGTTGGGTAACGATATAAGATTATTTTCTCCTGCATTTATATTAATGTTGAAAAGCAGCCTGGAACACATCCGCCCCCACGCTTCTTGCCACCTTGCCACCTTTCTTTTGTAGCTTTCTCTCTCTTTTTCACACAATCATAAATATTTTAATAAGCTCAAAGCATATGTGTTGGTGAGTGTGTGCTGGTGTGTGTACTGGTGTGTGTGTGTACGTCACTGGAAGAGGCATCAAAGTTTCAACCACATGCTAGCAACTATTTTCCTCCTGCCACTTGCAACAACCCTGCCCCAACCCTGCCAGAATGCAAAAAGTTAATTAATAAAACATCAAAAAGTTCTACGTTTTTGTGTTAAAATAAACTTTATATAAACTCCATGCATTTTACGCTCTTAAGCGGACCGTCCAACAACAACAACAAAAACAACAAATACGTTATGTAAAAAAAAAACAAAATGGTGAAAAGCTGCAGTTGCAAGACATCGACGGAGTCAGGGTTGACTTTGACGTTGTCCGAAAATTGTCTAAAACCGATACACTTGAAGAAAACAACAGAGATTATTCAATAGAAAGTATACAACAATGTTAAAGGGTATAAGAAGAGTCCTTTAAGCTATCGTTGTGTTTGGAGTTGTATTTTCTTGCAGTGTTTCCAACAAATGTCGGACAGCAGAAACAGAAACAGCAACTAACATTTAAATAGTTTAGTTAAAATTTGCAACAGGAGTGAGAACGAATGTTTTTCCGCTGGAAAATTTCTGTTTCGATTCCTGTTTTCTGTTTTCAGCTTTCGGCCAAGTTAAATGAAAGTTAACTTTCGGGGACTTTCCATAAACACAAACTGAATGCTTTCTCCCTTAATTACGCTGACTGACTGACGAAATGCCTTTCGAACTCAACTAATATTTAAATGAAGAGATTTTTGCGTAACAAAAATTAACACTCGCCTAATTTAATTTGTTTCAATTTCCATTCAAGTCTAGGGTTTTTAATTTAAACTTTAGATTGGCTAGAAGAGCTTGTCTAAAAGCTTGCAAAAATATATCCTTCTCCTTGGGAAGTCATAAAACATTCGAAAATGAAATTTAACACCCGTTGGAAATAATTTTACACGTACAAGCCATAAATTGGTTGCCACGTTGCGAGTATATAAAGCATATTAATATATCTATATACATATATTTTTATTTATATATATATTCTTGGGTGTTTTTGGATTTAGTTTTTCGGCTTTATTGGGCGCTCGACAAAATGACATCGAAACTTTTCGACAGTCGGGGGAAAAAAGTTTGTGCCAGCAACGTTTTCCAGCTTGCAACGCCATTTGCCACGCCCCTTTGGAACCCTTGCCCGCCCCCGCCTTGGAGCATCGATTCCAATTGGAACATCCCTCTGGCTGTGGCAGCTTTAATTGGAGTCCGACTGACCATTTAATTGGACTGTGATTTGTGTTGCACATTGCCAGCGTATCAATAACATGTGGCAAGTGCTTAAAAGAAAAACAAATTAGTAAACACAGATATAGAAGCACATATAATACCCAGAGACCTTTGCTTTCTTTACTTTTCAACTCGAAGCTTTCCACAATGAAATGTTTCATGAAGATTCACGATTTTCTAGGGAGACCCCTTGGAAAAATGCAAAAAATAGCTGGGAAGCCCAATATGGCCCAAAACTAAGGCTATATCGGGGTCAATTCTTATCCGATCCTTAAGCGGAATACCTTAAAAGAATCGTGAACAAATTAATGCCATTAATTCGCATCTTTTTGTATAAAATTCTTTATTTTTTCATCAATGTTGAATTTTTTGAATACAGATATCAGATATACAATTTGAGAAGTTCGTTGCTACTTGATTAATCCTGTTTAAAGATACGGATGCTTCTTCGTTTTGATAATTATAACGCCGCTTTTTCTTGAAGGCTCCAGGCAGAATAAATAGGTCCTTGTTGCAGATATCGATGCTCGCTTAGGTCCACAAAACCACTCCGATATGAAATTTAAAAGACAAATTGGTTTAATGATTAAGATAAATTATAAAAGGAATTCAGTTCAAAGGAGATATATCGGTTTGAGGATCTAGATAACCAAGATATATAATTTTAAAAGAAATTAAATGAGAAATTCAAATGAGAGATTTTGGTTTAGGGAAAAAAATATAGAATTTAAATAAGAAGAAATGGTGGCAGGACCAAGATACTCAAAATTGGGTACTAAATCCATCGTTTTTAATAATAATAAAAAAATGATTCAAATAAAACAATATTGAGAAAGCAGATTTTAGGTAAATAAATAAGATTTTAAATTGAAATAAAATAAAATAAATAAGAAAAGGAGCAAGGACTCAGATACCCAGGAAGAACCCACCGGTTAATAATAAACAAAATATAGGGAGATGATTGAAAATCGAAATAATAGAAATAATCGAAATAATAGAAAATCAAGGAGGCTTAACTCAATTGGCAAACATGAAACTAATAAAGGGATTGTGATTCGTCAGGGTCACGAGGTACCAGGGGTCAAAATGATAAGTTTGATAATTAAACAAAATAATAAATAAAAGAATAAGAAAATGAGGATCAAACTGATGCAGTGGTTTAGGGAGATGAAAGCCAAGTCGCGGTCCTTCGGGGTCTCACGAGGTTCCAAGGAAAGGATGAAAGAAATTCAAAGAATTCTAGGAAATCAGCAACACGGGGCGGCGATAGTCAGGATAGCGATTGCTCTTTCGGGTTGAAACATTAAAATAAAAAAACACACTTAAATAAAAACACTTTTAAATGAAAAAAATAAACATTTTCTTGTAATAGGAAATCACTGTTGAAATAATTTTAATTTTTATTGGCAGCCTGAACTGTTTGGCTGCCAGACGGAAACTGATTTTGCCTCAAAGGGGCTCCCTTTTTATAGGAAATTTGAGGGAATCTGGGCCAGAGGTGGAAGCCCATCAATAACTCCATGGATATCGAAGTATTAGACCTGAATGCGATAGTCCTATCGAAGAATGTAACTTAAACGTAGAAGGCGAGCAAATTATAGTCACTTTATCCATTATTCTTTTCATGTATTCCGCTTGAGAATCGGATGGGAATTATCCAAGATATAGCCTTCGCTTTGGGCCACATAGGCCTTCCCAGCGACTTCTTCATTTTTCCAAGGGGTCTCCCCAGAAAATTTGAAAAAAATCGAAAAAATATTTTGTGCCAGGATTTTGATGCAGATTTATAGGGAATTGAATAAAGATTCCAAATCTATACTTTGGTCAATAATCGGATGAAAAATGGCAAAGATATGGCCATCGAAAGGGGCGAAAAGCGATTTTTCCCGATTTTCACATTTTTCCAAGGGGTCTCGCCAGAAAAGTTGAAAAAATTCGAAAAAATATTTTGTGCCAGGATTTTGATGCAGATTTATAGGGAATTGAATAAAGATTCCAAATCTATACTTTGGTCAAGAATCGGATGAAAAATGGCAAAGATATGGCCATCGAAAGGGGCGAAAAGTGATTTTTCTCGATTTTCACATTTTTCCAAGGGGTCTCCCCAGAAAATTTGAAAAAAATCGAAAAAATATTTTGTGCCAGGATTTTGATGCAGATTTATAGGGAATTGGATAAAGATTCCAAATCTATACTTTGTTCACAGATCGGATGAAAACTGCCAAAGATATGGCCATCGAAAGGGGCGAAAAGTGATTTTTCTCGATTTTCACATTTTTCCAAGGGGTCTCCCCAGAAATTTTGAAAAAAATCGAAAAAATATTTTGTGCCAGGATTTTGATGCAGATTTGTAGGGAATTGGATAAAGATTCCAAATCTATACTTTGCTCACGGATCGGATGAAAACTGCCAAAGATATGGCCATCGAAAGGGGCGAAAAGTGATTTTTCTCGATTTTCACATTTTTCCAAGGGGTCTCCCCAGAAATTTTGAAAAAATCGAAAAAAATATTTTGTGCCAGGTTTTTGATGCAGAAAACTGCCAAAGATATGGCCATCAAAGGGGGCGAAAAGTGATTTTTCTCGATTTTCACATTTTTCCAAGGGGTCTCCCCAGAAATTTTGAAAAAATCGAAAAAATATTCTGTGCCAGGATTTTGATGCAGATTTGTAGGGAATTGGATAAAGATTCCAAATCTATACTTTGCTCACAGATCGGATAAAAACTGCCAAAGATATGGCCATCGAAAGGGGCGAAAAGTTATTTTTCTCGATTTTCACATTTTTCCAAGGGGTCTCCCCAGAAAATTTGAAAAAAATCGAAAAAATATTTTGTGCCAGGATTTTGATGCAGATTTATAGGGAATTGAATAAAGATTCCAAATCTATACTTTGGTCAAGAATCGGATGAAAAATGGCAAAGATATGGCCATCGAAAGGGGCGAAAAGTGATTTTTCTCGATTTTCACATTTTTCCAAGGGGTCTCCCAGAAATTTTGAAAAAATCGAAAAAATATTTTGTGCCAGGTTTTTGATGCAGATTTATAGGGAATTGAATAAAGATTCCAAATCTATACTTTGGTCAAGAATCGGATGAAAACTGCCAAAGATATGGCCATCGAAAGGGGCGAAAAGTGATTTTTCGCGATTTTCACATTTTTCCGAGGGGTCTCCCCAGAAAACTTGAAAAAAATCGAAAAAATATTTTGTGCCAGGATTTTGATGCAGATTTGTAGGGAATTGGATAAAGATTCCAAATCTATACTTTGGTCAAGAATCGGATGAAAAATGGCAAAGATATGGCCATCGAAAGGGGCGAAAAGTGATTTTTCTCGATTTTCACATTTTTCCAAGGGGTCTCCCCAGAAAATTTGAAAAAAATTGAAAAAATATTTTGTGCCAGGATGTTGATGCAGGATTATAGAGAATTGGATAAAGATTTCAAATCTATACTTTGGTCAAGAATCGGATGAAAACTGCCAAAGATATGGCCATCGAAAGGGGCGAAAAGTGATTTTTCTCGATTTTCACATTTTTCCAAGGGGTCTCCCCAGAAAATTTGAAAAAAATCGAAAAAATATTTTGTGCCAGGATTTTGATGCAGATTTATAGGGAATTGAATAAAGATTCCAAATCTATACTTTGGTCAAGAATCGGATGAAAAATGGCAAAGATATGGCCATCGAAAGGGGCGAAAAGTGATTTTTCTCTATTTTCACATTTTTCCAAGTGGTCTCCCCAGAAAATTTGAAAAAAATCGAAAAAATATTTTGTGCCAGGATTTTGATGCAGATTTATAGGGAATTGAATAAAGATTCCAAATCTATACTTTGCTCACGGATCGGATGAAAACTGCCAAAGATATGGCCATCGAAAGGGGCGAAAAGTGATTTTTCTCTATTTTCACATTTTTCAAGGGTCATCAGAAAAATGTCACTTTAAATAGGGTTTCGAATGTTTATCCTTGGCCTGCCTTTCTCTTTGGCTTATTTTGTGTTGGCCACGATGGGATTCGGCCAGATCGCCTGCCAGATCTTGTCCTTTTGAAATCAATATTTAATTCGAATTAAATGCTCCACTGCCAGCGTTATCCTCGACAGATCCTCGACCATATATTTGTCCTATTTCTTGTTGGTTTTCTCGCGGCTTTCACCCGTTTGCAGGGTGTATTTGATTGAGGGATTTGTGGAGGGGTTTGTGAAAAGGTTTTCCCCAGCGACTGGCGAGAGATGACTGTACAGGTGGGCGGCACAGTTCTCGCCAAAAAGATTAAATCATATTTAGCATAATGAGGCACGGGCCCGAGATTGTTTCAATATTTGCCAGCCGTTTATTTTACGCTAATTTAAAACTAACATTATAAATATTGATGGGGCTTTTCCTCTATAGGGAAGGACTTCCCCCTTGTCCCGGGTTCCCTTAGCTTTCCCCCTCGCATCTCCCCAGCCTTTTGACTAATCGCTGGCGAAAGCGAAAGCAAATGTATGACATGCCCCCTGTGGTATTTTTATGCCCCGAGTTCACTGACTGACGGACTGACGAGGACGAGGACTGGTGGCACGGTGGCACGGTGGCTGAGTGCGAGGTTTTAATCAGGAAGTACACAGAGAAATAATTTAAAGAGCCTTTGAGGAGGCAAAAGCTTGTTGAGGTTTCAAGTTTTAATATATTTTTATGAAATCTATTACATTTTAATGCTTTTTGAATACAGAAACTATTTTGAAACAGATTGATCTCCAAGTTTGGGTATTTAAAAGATTAAACTTTAGTTTTCAGTGTAGTTAAACGTTCAACGTCTTCCCGGCTGGCAAACATTTGCCGTGCGCTTAGTTAACGGTCTTCCACAGGTAACACACACCAAGACACACACACCCTCGCACACCCACACAGACACACACAGGTAACGGTAACCGAACATGGTTGAGTGCCCCTGACGCGGAGCGGCGCGAATTGAGCGCAAACAAACAGGCGCCTGGCTGCCACCGCTGCCTCCGATGCCTTAGCTGCCTCCGCTGTCCCCTCATCCACCACGCCCCTTGCCACCTAAGCCATTATCATCCCCCACCCCTCGGGCCTATGCTCCAGCCATGGCCTCCCACAGACCCATCAAAAACACGCGTTTCCACCAGAGATGCCCGAGCCCCAAAAAGTAGGCTACAAAAATTTAAATTTGATTTTTTCGCCCACAAAAGAAGCCAAAAAGCGTAGCATCCTTCTCCGTTATCCTGGAATATTAAGTTTTAGGCGTAATTAATTCCAATTACCAAATAGTCCTTGCTTAGTAGAGTCCTAGCCTAGTAGAGTCCTGAGCCTAGAAGAGTCCTAAGCCTTTAGATAGATTCTAAACCTTTTCGAAAAGAGTTCGATTTTATATCCAATGAAGGGGAGTAATATCTTGTGGGAGGTAAACTATCCATTATTTTTTGTGGATATTTCTGTCTGATATTTCCGTCCAATTAACGAATTAAAGGCCAACTCTTCAGCTCTGATTAAAACCCCAGAAGGGGCTAAGGAGCGCTCTGGATCCCACGGCAATTCGTTTGCCGCTTTTGCTATCATTTTCGACAACTGTTACAAAGGACCTCGGCACCGGAATCCCAAGGAGTTGCTTGGCGGTTGGGGCTGGGCTAACTGGGACACTCTATCAGTGGGTTACCCAGCATGTGGAATAAGCCAAGGGAGAGGCTTTACGTTATGGTATAAAAAGCGAAAAAACTACAAACATTTAATTAGAAACTAAACTAATAATTTATTTGTTTTTTTTCTTGCTTTAAATGTAAGAAACAAAGGACATCCAACATAAGTTTTCCTTTATTTTCGTATCCTTTGAATATATGTTTCTGTGAATTCTGTGGGAATGCTGCCCGATGATCTAATGAAACAGTTGGGGCTTGAAGAGCATGAAGCCAGGATTCGAGTCGAGTGGCAGCCACCTCCCTATGCCGCTTTTCCGCTTTTCCCCCTGCGAATTTTCCTCCCCTTGCTGCGTGGGCGTTTGTCCTGCGTGGGCGCGAGTTGCGGATGATTGATGACCCTGGCCGGGGAGTCGCTTATCCCGAGTCCCGGTCCCTTGTCCCGACCCTTCCGCCACAACCCTCTCCTTGGAAGGACACGCAGCAAGACCGTTAGATTTTTTGGGGCACACCTGCCAACTTTTTGTGTTGTTTTTCCTTTTACTTTTCTGATTTGTATGGATTTCCTCGCGTGAGTTTTCCTTTTCTTTTCTAATGTTTATTTCATTCTGGTTTCAGTTTCAGTTTAAGTTTCTTTTCTATATTTTTTTTTGTATTTTTTCAAAAAAAAACATATGTAAAATTCATAAAGCGACCTTTCTTTTGGCCTTTTTCTGCACTTTTCCCCCTTTTTTGTTTTGATTCTTGGGAAAAGTCCTGGAAAAGAAAACACTTGGCCTTGGCCAAGACTTCTTCTTTGTTTAAGAATCAATTTGATTTTGTTAATTTTATTTAAACAAACCCCTCGACCAAGCAATTAAATATTTTTCCACCGCCAACTGCTAATTGTGCGGTCTTTTAAAAGTAGTTTCCTTCTATTTTTATTTTGTTAAGGACTCTTTACTGGGGACTCTAAGCTTTGTAATTTTCCTTCCTACAAGTATTTTTCCCATTTTTCGCATTTTGCTGGCCTGTTGGGAAACCCTTGTCCTTGTCGCTGTTTTGCACAAATGTTTGTCTTTAAATTAAGCTTCATTTGGGAAACTTTATGCGGCCTGTTCCTGTTTTTCTCAGCTGTCCTGCCATTGTCCTGCCACTGTCCTGTCCCATTCGCACCAAATTTCTACGTGCCACGTTGCCACTCCATGGAGGTGAGTGGGAGGCTAACGAAAAATTCATTTTTCAAGTTGTAGAAACGGCCTCTGCCCGGTCGGTTGGATGTTCAGACTTTTACTTGTTAACGGGGTCATAAATCATGCGTGAAAATATCGAACGGAAAACAGATTTCCCCAGCTGCCCCGCCCACACCAGCCAACCAGCCCACCAGCCCACTCAAGTGACAACACTTTATGCCCCAAAGTCCAAGATTCCGACAAACAAAACACAGAAAAAAAGAACCAAAAATCTTACCATCAAGGATGTCGAACCCTTTCTTCCTTCTTTTTGTTGTTGTTGTTGTGAATCCTTGCTAATAATCGATTTGTTTGTTTGTTTTTAATTTCTTGTGGAGAAAAGTTTGAAGCTCACGTAGGATCGAGCAATCCTTTATATCCTTTCCCAAATCCCAGATGTTTCCGGTTTTTTTCGTTTCGATAAACTTTAAAATAGGTTTCTTAATATATTAATTACATTATTTTGTACTCTTTTAGTCCTTTTACCATTTATTCATCAAGTCCCAGCCGAAGCCCCACTACCAGGCTTTTTTTTTCTTGTAAAATCCAGGAAACCCCCCCTTTTTTTGGACCATTGCGTGGCTTTCAGGATCCGCACTTTCTTTTTTCCCGATTTGTTGCTACCTGTGTTGAGTTTTTAATGAAAATCACATCAAATCGATATACACAGGACGACCCTTTAAGCCACTCCCCCCCCTTTTTTTCCCTCGCCCCCTTCCCCCCTTAAAATCCTGACCATGTCGCCATCGCGCTAAACTTAAAACGCAGCTCAGCTCGGGAGTCCTTTCGCCCGCTTTGTTCCCCCGTCCCGAAAAAAAGTGCAGGAGCGTCCCCAAAGGGGGTCTTTAAGCTATCAGATTAAGGGGAATGTTTTGTGGGGGATTTTTTGTAGCAATTGCAAGTCCTTTGCAAGTCCTTTGCGATCATTTAAATTAAGAGTAAAACTATTAAGGATGTTTGTGAAGGAAATCAGGGAAGGTGTAATTTCTTTAAGTGTTAAATATACTTTCTTAATTATTTTGTATATTTTTTAAACATTTTTTTATAAATATCCCCTACAAGTCGACACCCCTGGCCGCTCGGAATGCTTTCAGACTCTTCAATATGCACCGGTGTATTTTCAACAAAGTGGATTAGAATGGTCCTTATGACCATCACCGCCAGGATGCCATCGTCCTGCCCCTCTCCCCTACCCCCTCTCCCCTCTTCAGGGGGGACAGCAGTTAGATGAATGACCATCGATGACTAGATGGTTGCATTGGAGCCACAGTAAACTGCGGTTAAGGTGCAAAGAGTTCAGATAAAACGAAGGACAACGGCAAAAAGATAGATAAGGGGATATAGAGATGGATATCCTGCCAGGGGGTGAACGGTGGTGGTGGGTGGCGACTCTAACATCCAACATTAGACCAATGCATTTCATATTTTTGCTGTTGCATTGGCCAAAACCACCGCAAAAGCTCAATGGCCAAATGGTAGAAACCAAAGCAGAGGAAATCAAAGCAAATCAAAGCAAAAGCAAAGCCCCAAACCCAATGAACCCATCAAAGCCCTCGAATACCCGAGGATACAACAGGATACAACCGGGCCCACCTTCCTTGCATTCCCACCCCTTCCTTGCATTCCCACCCCCATCCTTGCATATCCTTTTCGGGATTTTTATGGCTATGTTAAAAAAAAGGGGCTTTTATCCAAAGGACACAACTATTTTTCGATATGCTTTTTAATACCTTTCTATAAAATGTCACAGAACATAATAAAGGGGTACATGGCCTCAAAAATAGATTTGGTCGGGTTTTTCTACTCATAAAAATGTATTCCTTTTGGGATTTTTAGAAACTATAATATAGAAATCTCCACAAATATAGACCCTAATAGAGATTAAAAGGAAAATCCCAAAATAGGTTGAAAATAAAGTTTGGTGTTTGAAAAATTATGGATTTTCTTTTTTATTTAAAAGTTATAATATTTAAAAAGATTAATAGAGTACTTTCCACTTTCCCACAAAGTTTTGTTATCTATTCTCGATTTGATTCTCGATTTGCTTTTAACTTTTCTGATTTTATTTTCGAATTTCTCCATTTTTTTTCTCCATCACCGAGTTTTGGGTTTTGTTTGCTTTTTGGACATTTCTTGTTTTTTTTTTTTTGAGTCCAGGTTCAGGTTCAGGTCAACCACTGACAAATTCTAATTGAACTCCATTGCAATTGGCACCGCCAAAGGGAAGCTGTCCCCCCTTCTGGTTCCTGGTTCCTGGTTAAATGGAAAATGAAAAAAGAAGAGCAGGGAGGGTCCTTGTTCGAAAGGCGCTTAGGAAGCCGAGACAAGGCCGAACCAAAATGTTTAGTTACAGTCGAATGACGTCTGTCCGGGCAGCCTACTTTTGGCCTTCTCGGAGCTCCTTTCTGTGTGTTTTCTCTGCGCTTTAAACACTGAGAAAAATTTAGATTTTATTTAAAAAATTATCATTATTGGGTTTCATTATCATAAATAGAACAAAATATGAGGATAAATTTTGATATTTTTACTATAACATCGTTGAAAATGTTGTCTCAGATCTATCCCCGCGTTTTGAGTCGTACGATAAACGGCAGCGCCATTATATTTCTCTCGGTGTGTTTGAGAACTGTCAAAATTCGAATGCATTCCTGAAAAAGGTAGCCGTTGGCGTAGGGGCGTAGAAGGAGTGACAGGGGGAGTGGCAGCTTGGGGAGTTGGTTTAAAGATGGGCGGGACGAGGCCTGAAGGGGGTTTTAGGCAGACAAACACCGCAAACGTGAGACGAACCGTTGATGATGACAACCACATATACACATTGACACATGGAGACCCCCCCTAGCCCGTAGAAAGGGAAGGCAAGCCGCTGGTCATTCGTTGATTGCCAGGCTCTCTCTCGCTTTCTCCCCCTTCCTCGATCGGTCACTGCCAGGCAACCAATTAGGTGACCCTGTATGACACACCGCCCCTTGCCTCTGGCACGCCCTTGCAGCACGCCCCTGCCCTAAAAGATCGCCCCCTTTTTGACAAGGGGTCACAAATGTCACTGAAAATGCAAACTTTTTCTTCGTTTTATGTCCTTTTGGGGGATATTCCCGTTTCCATTTCTCTAAAATTATTATTTTGAAACGAAAAACAAATATTTTGTACATATTTTTAGGGTTTATTTGGTTTTAAAATCAAGTATTCTTTAAAGGTTTCTAGGGTATCCCGAAATCCTTACCTTTGGCTGGAAAAATTGGTCGGAAATTTTCGGTTTTTAACATTCCATACCTCAGCCTTTCACCCTTTCAGCCTTTCATTTTTCGCTGGACGCACATTTGTGGCAGCAACTCGGCTTGCCACTCACTTACTTGCACATTGATGCTCTTGAACTCCATTGGGGCACTGAAAAAATAAACCTATTGCAATGTTTTTCCATTTATTTTTTATGAAAAACATACTCATATTTTTTTAATGTTTGAAAACTTGATATGATTTATGACTCCGTTTCGTTTTGTTTGATTTAATTAGTTGGAAAACCTTTTTTCTTTTGTGTTTTTGAGCTGCAGATGCAGATAAAGTTGCAGTTGTTGTTGTTGCACCAGCTGCAGTGGCAGTTGCAGTTGCTGTTGCAGTTGCAATTGTTGCTGCAGCTGTTGGCCTAATGAGAGTGGCCAGCAATGCGGCACGAACCGTCGGTGGCAACATCGGGCCAAATAATCAGCATATGTCCGGCGGAAGTAAAGTTTCCTCCATTTCCATTTCCCCTCTGACACCGCTCTTACCCTTTGACCCTCTCTGACTTCTCCTATTACGTAACCCCTGGGAAAATATCTCATTTCATTATTTTTGACTGGCAACGTGTTGACAGAAACAGAAATTTCCATATTATCCCGCACACTTTAAAGGAACTCGATGGGTTTTTCAACGAAATATGGGTTTATTGGAAATGAATTAGGGCTCTATGTTCTATATTTATTAAAAATTCAGGGTCCCATTAATGCCAGGGTCCCCAAAATTAGACTTTTGTCTTTTTAAAAACTCTTAAAAGTTCGAAAAAATAACCAAAAAAATATCGGAAAGGACATGCGTGTGTTTTAAGTGTGTTTGTGTGTGTGTCTTTGTGTGCCTGTGTATGTGTAAATACGTCAACAATTTTGTGCAAAGAAGGATTTCAATTTCCTTTAAGCGGAAGCGCGCTGTCAGTTTCGCATTTTGCGCCACAAATCATCAACTCTATCTGGCTTCTCTGTTCCTGCTCCTGCCCCTGGCCCCTGGCCCTGGCTCTGATACCAGATAGATTGCAACAACAACACACACACATGTACTGCACTCCAAAAAGGGCGTAGGGCTGTAAGGGGGAGTGGCAGGAGCAACAGCTACACATCATCCATCCATCCATCTAACAATAAGCGTCCAGCAAAAGCAACAGCTCCTACGTCGACCCATCCGAGCCATCCATCTGGGCAGCCATCAGTCAGTTCGGGGCACTTTTTACATTGCAACTTCCCAGTACACTGAAAGAAACAGTCTATAATAGGGTTAGATCCGAGGTCTTTTGGGGGGTTTTCTTGCACTTCGAAAAACACAAAAAATAAATGCAAATATTGGCTTTCTTCTCTTATTTGAAACATTATATTTACGTATTTTTTAATACATTCACTTCATCACACGCTTTATTTACATTATTCTTTATTTAATTTAATAATTTTTAATAAACAAATAATGAAATTTCTATACAAAAGTGAAGCTAAACTTTTCTGTAAAATATTTTTTTTTGGCTGTAAGGACATGCAAGGATTTGCTCTGGCCTTTGGTTGGCGGACAGAGCGTGAGGTAGACCAGGGCTGGGTGAATTTATAGCAAAATGTCAACAGTTGCCGCGTAAATATGTAAAATTGTTTGTAAATAGCAATTTCGTTTTTGAGGTCCTATCTCCTATCAACAAAAAAAAAAAGAAGGAAAGCAAACGAAAAGCGTCAATCGAGTTCAAAATTGGAATGTGTGGAAGAGCAAACTTAATTTACCTTCAATTTCGCCAGCGATGAGGTGTTGGATGGGCTTTAGAGGCTGTCAATTCTTCAATTAGAAATTAGGCATTTCGAAATTAATATTCAGGATTCAGGATTCGGAAATAATGCATTTTTTTCATGCATTTCTTTGCTTTAAATCGAGAGAATTTCGGGACCACAGTGCGTATGAGTGATTTTTATCAAGTATACGCAGTGGAGAAAATCTTTGTATAATGAATATTGTTAGCTTTAAATAGAGAGGATTTAATGATAATAAGCTGATCCTTTTTTTTAAAGCAAAAAGCAACTCCGGGACCACAGTGCGTATGAGTGATATTTTTATCAAGTATACGCAGTGTTGCCGCTCGCTTCATAATTTTTGAAAAACAAACCAACCTCGGCATAATCCATCAAACCATTATTTGATAATTCGGAATTCGGAGAAATTAGTTCTCATTAAAAATTCAAAGCAAACTGTACCTTCTGCCGTTTCGCCCAACCTCCCGATTCCCAGCAAAAACGAACAAAAAAAAAAAAGGAAAACGAAACGAAATATATATATTTATTTTGGATATCGGAAATATATATAGAAAATAGTAAACCATTACTAGAAAGAAAGCCAGTGATTGAGAGAAAAGTGTAGAAGTGAGAGCAAGTCTGGAAGAATGAGTGTCGAACAGCAGATGCCGCCGCAGGACTTTGATTTCGAATTCGATCTCGATCGGGAATTGGAGGTGGAGGAGGAGGAGGAGGCCGCGACCGCCGGGAGCTCCAAGGTCCTGGAGGAGGGCACCTGCTCCCTGCTGGCGGAGGCCATTGGTACTTGGGATCAGGGAACGGGAACGGGAACCGCTTCAGGATCAGTTTTGGGTTCGGGTTACGTTTCGAGATCGGAATCGGGATCGGAATTGGGATCGGAATTGGGATCGGGAAGTGCCGGCGAACTGAGCCGGAATACCAGTCTCACCACGGTGAGCAGCAGTTTCCCACTGACCGCCAGGATCGAGAGCCATTATCGCTGGGAGTCCCTCAAGTCTGCGGAGTCTGAATCTCTCAAGCACAATGCAGAGCACCGGAAGGACGAAATCGTTCCAAGGCCAGTGGAAGCAACAATGCCTTCCCCATAGTTCTCCCATTCAACCCCCAATAAGCGCATTTCCATTCCACTTTTCGGTTCATAAATTCATTAAGGATGATGGTTTTGGGAATAAATTTTAAGTTGAATTTTAAAGTTTTGTTCTGGGGAAAGTCTTGGGCCTCCTCCTGGCTCCTCCTGGTTTTTAGCCCTTTCCTCATTGCCTGTCATCGCCACGCCCTCTGGCTGCCAGGCTCGCCCCTTTTTTGGTCAGCAACCTTGATGGCTGGATGTGCGTTAATTGATTGTTCGTCTGGACCATCATTATCGACATTCTGGGTGGCGGCTTTGGTGCTGGCACATCTGCCCCGAGGTCCTGGTTCTGTTTTTGCCACACATGGGGTTGCCTCAGCGGAAGGGAGCGATTTGTGATGGACAGGATTTGAAGGGGGCAGAAGAATGGGGAAGGATGAATTCTGAAGGAGAAAGATAGAAAGAGTGATGAAAACTATGCACTTGACAAAAATAATGGTAATTATGGACTCTATTCCGCTTCCAAATCCAATCAAAAACTATCTCGTTAGTTTTTCTGATCTGTTTCCTCGTTTTTCTTGTCAATTCCCGTGAAAAATCGCCAACCTATGTATATGCTATATCCTTTGATTTCTAATGTTATCTCGTCACTGATTTTTTGTCCTCGACTCGCTATCCTTTTTATCCTTTTTTCGATTTTATCACATATCCAATATCGATACTTTTTGATGCCATTTCGCTTTCAAAGCAGGAGTGTGTAAAAGAGAGAGGGGCTGCTAAGGGGGTAGAGATAGATAGAGATATGGCAAAAATCGGCATTGATTGTCCGTCCGGTTCATTGCAATCGCTGCAATTTAAGCCAAACTTTTTGGCTCACTTTTTTTCCCGGTTTTCCCGTATTTTGTTGAGCCTTTTTGTTTTTGGCCTACATAGAACACGGATATGAAATGCTATCTCTCTACACATCTCTTTCTCTGGGATAATGCCATCTCTTTCGGCTGTGTAGCTACCTCTCTCTCTCTCACCGCAGTGCAACTTTTTTAATACGCAACACGAGTGACCCGCTTGCGGACAATTGAAATTGTAACTTTTGATTAAATTCGTTGCAATGGCAACCGGGTGAAAAATCGAACGGGCAAAACGGGTAAAAAAAAAAGGATATGGGAGGTGGAAGAAGCAGCAGGCAGGAACAAGCCAAAGGATAAACTTTTTGCGATGAATTTTCAATTGCATTTGATTACCTTGTTGCGTGGAGCGAACATTCTTCATTTTTTTCCCAGCTCCTGCTTCTGGCTGCTGGCAACTCCTGTTGCTCCCCAAGAGCCAGGAGCCAAGAGCCATTTGCCATCTCTTTCTAGGCTATCACAGGCCATCTCTTTCCTTTGGCTCACTCAAGACATCCTCGTACATTTCAATAAAGTGCCCGGCAAGTTGTTTGTATTTGGGCAGCACTTGTGAAATCGATTCGTGATTCGAAAAAAACAGAAAGTTGGAACTGAAATATTCCGTACTTATTATTTTCATATATCTGTATGGATTTCTTCTCTTTTAATATTATTTTTATGATTTTTATCTAGACTTTTGTTTCATAAAAACAATTTGCCAGCCATCCAGCTATCGAGCCACCGACCCATCGGTGCATCGAGGCAAATATTTGCATTTGGAAAATGCACAAAATAAATATATATCTTTTTGCCATTCCCTACCAGACCTATTGTAAATATAAATTTGATTATTGTATCTCGAAAAAGTATTAATATTTTCCATTTACATTTGCCCGAATTGATGTTCAATTTTTTGGCAAAATATTTCAAGATCCCCGCAAACATTTGCTTTTTGAATGAATTTTGGTTTTTTTGGCGCTTTTCTGGGTTCTGGGTTCGATTTCTGCAATTAGGCGAGAAATTCAAATCAATAGACAAGGCAAACTTTTTCCTGCAGCACGTCCTGTGTGTAAAGGATGCAGGACATCCAGTCCAAGACCAAGATCCAGACCAGGCCAATTGGCCAATGCCACTGGCTCCGTACGTGTTCGACCAAAATATTTCCGCTACGGGTACGTCATTGCCTCTAAATGCACTGAAAAAAACAGCATAAAGTGGATATTAAAGATATAAGTAATATTTATTTAAATAGCTAGGACATATGAAAAGCCTAACCCACTTTTTAAGGACATTTTTCTCTTGTTCTTTTGGGAAAAGAGAAGTTTTTTTTTTGAAATATTTGCAAAGTGCACTTTTTCATCTACAGCTGGGGAGGAGGACTAGGGTGGAGTGGGCAGGATCTCCCCAAGGAGCCGCTGCAACAAGCGAAGATGCTGAAAGGACATGCAGGATCTGGAACTGAGCCCGATTCTGGGACTGACGTCGGGGCTAATGTGATTTCGTTCGTTCAATTTGTGAATTGCCTGGAACACACGTACAGGGGGGAGGGAGTGGGGAGTGGGGTGATGGGCGGTGGCCAAAAAAGAGGAGGCGTGCCAGAGGCAGGGACATACCGGGGGTCAAAGGGTACAACGACATATGCATAACTACGTGGCATGTGCATTTTGTCGACTCCTCTCCTCTCGACTCCTTTCTTTTCTTTTCTTCTCAGGGCTTCACTTTTGTTCGTTTCTTTTCGTCCTTTTTGGTCCTTCTTGCTCCTTTTTGGCGGCAGCTTTCTCATTGTCGTGCAACAATTTAACATACAATGCGGGGAAGCAGTTCCAAAAGAAAGGACCAAGCCGGTATCCTCGAAAGTTTCTGAAATTTTAATCTTTTTGGATATTATTTCTTAAGATATCCTTTTTATTTCCAATAATCTATAATCTATTGCTCTCTAGTCTAGAAAATAGTAGATTTTAAATCTTAAAATAAAAAAGGATAAAATATATTCCCTGGAATCCTCTCGATATCCTTAAAAACTGCATCCAGGGTATGCCGAGGAGCAGACCTTCTTGCAACAAAGCTGTCGGCAACATGATTACCTACGGCCATGGAAAGAGACGGCTATAGGGAGGGGTCAGAGGCCGAGAAAGAGACGGGGCTAGAGGCATAGAGGGAGGCAGACTGCAGTTGAATGCAATTCGAGTCGAGTCGAGTCGAGTTGAAGTTCTGAATCAGAATCAGAATCAGCATCAGAATCAGTATCTGGAATGCCAGCTGGAGTTGGTTTTGGAGTTAAATGTAAGGCACTGTGCCAGATACACGCCGAAAGAGACAGGACACACACGAAGAAAGAGACAGAGACAGAGAGAGAGAGAGAGAGGGAGACTGCGGCAGGAACATTTTGCATTAAAATTAAGGCAAATTTATAATGAGCCAAAATTGTCGTTGCGATGCAATCACCGCAATATATAATATATGATGCATATAGTAAAATATATATATATATAGATATATCTATATATATTGTAGATGTGTGTGTATGTCCTGTGGCAGAACGTGACTCCCAACTACTGATTTCTGTCTCCAGTCGGCGTCGTTTTCCTTGCCTGTGTCCTGTGTAGTCCTGGAGTCGTGGGCCCATTATGTGGGGATAATTTATAATTTGCTCATTTAAATCATTACAAAGGACCTTGCAGCCGAAAGGATGACAAGACAGATCTGATTGTGTCCCTGTATATGCATTTTTAATGGTCAATAAAAATATATGCAGAGCCTTTTTATTGTCGAGAATACAAAAAGGATCTTAGCAGCCATTACTTTGAATGAGTTCAGGTTTTGGAGGCACATTTTTTCTTCCTTTTTACTATTATAATAAAATATATATTCCATAGTTTATTTGTTTTTTTTATTAATTAAGTTTTACGAAGAAATTCATTGGTTCACTGATTTTTAGGAATTTTTCCCGACTTTGGTCACACTTTTTGTCGAGCCTGCAACCATTTGTGGCACCTGATCATTAGGGAGTTGTGGTTCGAGGGGGCGTGTTGAGTGACACAACTGAAATTTAAAGTGCAACATCAATCACTGCTGGAAATGGGAACAGGATTGTTCCGGCTTCTTTAAAACTGCTTCGAAAAACCAAAAGTCAGGATGGAAAAGGCTCAAATATACGCATTGCCAGTGGTTTCCTGTTGCTCCAACGCCCCTAGCCACGCCTCTGCCTCTCCCCTCTCCTCACCTCCTCTCGAAAAAAAGGATAACTCGAATTGTAATGACGCAACAATTTAAAGTTTGTCGTTGATGCTGCAAAACTCGGTGCTAATGGCGTCACCGTCAACGTCTTTGAAAGCCCCTCCCCCGCCCACTCCCCCAGCCCCTTGACGAGTCCCTGGAATCCTTTTGCATCCTGTAACTTCAGCTTCTCATCTTTATCCTCGTCCTGATCCTGTCCCGGGCATCTTGTTTTTGTTGTTGTTGATGACGGCGATTATTTGCGCCATGAACACATGGAAGCAGCTGCAAAAGGTGGCGTCCTGCCTTCTGCGTCGTGAGTCCTGCGTCCTACGTCCTGCTTCCTGTTGTCCCGCATCCTTGCGCCATCGCATCGCATTTTCCAGCCCGCAAGGATGCAACCCAGTTCCTACCTTTTGGCCAGGTTGTCCAAGCGGAAATGCACTGCAAAAAGACGAATCCTTTAGAGAATCCTAATCTTGGATACTCCTATTTAGATTCTACAAAGTCTGACTGATTTCTCTCACTGTAGTTGGTGTCTCGGTGCTCAGCAATTTCGACTCGAGAGACAGAGACAGCGCTAACGCGTTAGAGCTAGACGGATAGATGCAGAGACACTTGGCAATACAAATTGAAATAGTTCTTCTTCCAGTCCGAGCATCTCTTTTTCAGTTTCAGTTTGACTGTTGCTCTGCAGGATGTATTAATATAAATGAATTATACGGATGAGACTCTCCATTACCCCCCCTGCCCATCACCCTCTGTCTCTTTTGCACTCTCTAAACCCGTCTCTTTCCCTCCTTCCGTGATAGATATTATGATGGATACGCCTTAACGATGCTGCCGACAAAAAGACAGACATCGCATCGAGCGGGCCATGCAGCTTGTTGCCAAAAACTTGGCTCAAACTTTATGGCCAGGCCGTGGATGGCCGAGAGAGAGATGGCCAATACGGGACGAAAGAGACAGCAATAAACACCTGACAGATGCGACAAAGTCAGCAAGCCGAAAGGAAAATAAATAAAGTATTGGTAAGTATTTCTGGTTTTGCTTCCAAGAATCATTAAAGGCTGAGGAATCTATCAAGTTTGATGAAGGATATATCATTTCTATTAAAATATTATATATTTTCTTCAATAAGAAGCAAATTTTCGAGTTCAAGTCTTAAACCTGATTGAATATCCTTCAGGATGTGAATTTATTTAAAGATTCTCGACTATTCGGAAATGCCAAAAAGCAAGAATCCGAAAGCCCCGCAAATTTTGGCCCCGTGTTGCATACAATTCTGGCCATGGCCCTGGGGCGGTGGCAGCAATTTGGACAAGTTTATTTATATGCATGTACAGTGTACACCGAGAGTATGTGGCACACACCAATACACACATTCTGCTGCAATGTTGCTGGGTCTGCTGTGTGTGCTGTGTGTGGCACGGGCAATGCCGTTGCATGCAGCATCGTGTGTGGCGCATTGAAAAGGCGCTCGGGGCAAGTTCTGTGCTGGGCTACGCGCTCAGTTGCCAGCTAATGATATAATGAGCTAATCAATACAATTAATTAGCATTATCTGCATCTTAAACAGGGCCAGTCGTGGCACAGTCACTGGAGGCCAAAGGCCAAAATGTTGGGTCAAGCTTGGTTCCTGGTTGCGGTTCATGAAGTTCCAAAGATAGCGGGGAAGAAAGGCAGAATTATAGCCCATTTGTTGGCAATTTTATGAGAGAAGGGCCACATTATTTCCGGGCCAGAAGCGTAGTGTGGCCCTGCTTGCAAAAAACTCTCCAAAATAAGTACATTTCGAAAAATCAAACAGAAACTCGCAAATTCTTAAGAATTTAAGTTGGCCTAAAGTGTAAATGAAGCTTTTAAGGTCTCGGAATAGGATGTCCAGTCAAAGGACTAGCAACCAGGACCTCAAAAACGGGGAGACAGAAAGTAGACACAGATCCAACAGGCGACGTCGGCACTTTTGGTCCACTTGGCCGGCAATTGGACCATTTCGGTGAGCGCTTCACGGGGCTGAGACTGGGACTGGGACTGGGACTAGGACTGGGGCTGGGACTGGAGCTGGGACCAGGAAAAGGGGGCTAGCATCCCAGCTGTGCCGGCAGCCAACTGCCAACGACATTTAGCCCACTTTTTACGCAGCAGCGGGCACCCCAGGAATCCCAGTGACGGGTTTCAAGATGAGAATCGTTGTCTCCGAGTCCTGGAAAGGAAGCTGCTCCTTTACAATATTTTTGGGTAACTAATAATTGCCTCTCTCTAAAATTATTCGCTATCAATTATCAATTGGAATGAAAACGATAATTTATGATAGGCAATAGTCTCTAATAAATATCAATTATTAATAACTTAAGTAGCTTTTGGGGCAACTATTCAATTGCAGTTTATAGTTTTTCGAATATATACTAGTATTATGTAACTACAATGCCGTAAAGCGAGACAATACAAATACAAATACAAATACAAATACAAATAAAATTCTAAACAAACATTTTCTGGCCACTAAACGAAATTGCAAAACGAATTTTTGCTACACATTTTCCACACACACAGAATTTTGTTGGCCTGGTTGCTTGTTTTTTTTGTGTTTTTTTGTTACTGGTTTTAGCAAACTGGTTTCACCAAAACTGTTATTGTTGCATGTCATAAATGATGCTACTAAAGAGTCAAGAATAATCCGCTTTTGTGTGCATATCACAATCAAAATGGTAGCCCAAAAACCCACCATCCTGCACCCTGCACCCAAGGACCTGCAAGATTGGACGCTGGAGTACCAAGTAAAGCCCCACAAAATCCAGAGGGAGAGGACACAGGATAAAGGGAATACCTGATGAGATATCCTCTCCACAAGGCAAATGGAAAATTACTGGATATACTCTATACACCCATTGAGAATCAAGTTGCTTTCTAGGATTTCGAGTGGGATTTTTGGCAAGTTTTTGGTTTCTGGTTGGGATTTGTCTGAGCTTCCCCTTTACTGACCATCCACTGTACTAATTTCCCACACAGATATGTTAGTCTAATAGATTCGCCCTCTTATGGCCAACAAAAAAGATTACTGGCAAGATCATTAACCGAAATTCCAGCAATCTCTCGTATATTTCACCAAAAACTTCATGCAAGTGGGTGGTAATGGGGCACAGGATGGGGCGGAGGTCCTGGGGTCATGAGGAAGTTTCAAACAACATGGCGCAGCATCGCCAGCAACAACAACAACCACAAAAGGGACATCAAACGTTGCAAGAACTGGGACGCAGCACGAAACACACAAAAACAAACATTACACACAATACACAGAGAAAAATAGATAGTTGAATGATTATTTAAAGCTTAAAACTAGAAAATAATATCAGAAAAATGTTAAATCTAATTTTCTCATCCTTGGATATTATTTTTGAAACAAATTTTGAGTAAAAGTTACTCGAAACTTTCTTGCGGTGCACATTCTTAGCTCTCGAAGCCCAACAAACAAACCTACAACAAAGGCAACAATGGGAAGAAGAAACCAACAGCAACACATACTTGCCACAAACACACACAATTTAAAAATGCAGATTTCTATTGCAACATTCGGAAGTGCTTGAAAAATTGTTGTTGCCACTGCAGTCGGCGTCGCAGCTGGCTTCGCTGCCATCGTTCGCAGCCATCGTTATTGCCTTTCCCCCTCTTGCAGCTCCTTCCCCCCAGCAGGTCCATCCTTTTGCCATGTCCTTTTCGTCTTGCAGCTCCTTTTCGCATCGCATCCTGCCGTTCCTGCCCCACAAAGCTGCTGCCAGCCCTTCTATTCTGTTTTTTTTTGTTTTTAGGGGCGAGTGGGAGTGGGATTTGGGGTGGTGGGAGGATGCATTCTGGCACTGGAGCCATCACCCCTGACATGATAGCCACCCCCCTCTGGCAGCCTTCCCTGCCACTCATTCGTTTCTTGTTTTTCTTCCGCTTTCCCATCCCCATCCAATAAAAAAGGGTTTTTCAAAATGGTTTTCGAAAAATTTCAAAAACTGGAAAGTTCCTTCAAAGTTTATTGTTTTTTTTATGGTTTTTTAAGGATATAGAATCCCGATTTAGGGATACAATTCTTTGACTTTTCAAGAGTTTCGAAAATGTTTGATATTCTTTTGGAATTTGAAAACAAACTACTGTTGGTTTTTTGTTGTTTTTTTTTGTTTCATTTTCAAAGAAGCGAGGAGT
Organism: Drosophila ercepeae; assembly: GCA_018150545.1. Lineage (NCBI taxonomy): Eukaryota > Metazoa > Arthropoda > Insecta > Diptera > Drosophilidae > Drosophila > Drosophila ercepeae. The sequence goes on along the minus strand of JAECWL010000197.1, from coordinate 10,015,208 downwards.
CTGTAAAATATTGTAGCTGGCAGCTGCGCGAAGGCGCATTGGAGTAGGGGGCGTGGCCCAGGGAGAGGTCCTGGTGAGTTTCGGGGCCAGTTTTGTATGAAAAGCGAGCGTAACAAAACAATGAAAACATCGTCGTCATCACAATCATCGCCATGCGGTGTTTTCTTGCCATTTGTTTCCCCAAAAACTCCTTTTTCTCCAACTCCTCCGAAAACATCCCTTCTCTGTCTACCCCAGTGCTGCCATCTCTCTCTGGCCAACATCCGAATGAAACGTGGCCAACAAAAAGTACAAATAAGCCACAAAGGAGGCTAAATTCGTTAAAGTCAAAAAAACTCGAACTTAACTAATGGATATTCTTTCCATTTGGAAAATATTAGCAAACCTTTTCCTAAATTTTATTTCATTAAAAACCACTTTAGATCTCAACCAAGTGGTCTTGCAACACCATCTTTCGTTGCAATTCGAGCAAGGCTCGTAATTGCTTTGGAAACTCTAAACAGGCCATTAATCAAGTCCTTGTTTAGAACTCCTTCAGGTGAAAACTTCAATCAATGAATGGATGAAATTTATCGGACAGAATTCCATTGGCATTCCGGATGTAAGTTCGGGTCGTATTATCCCCCGATTGCCACGCCCCCTCCGAAACGAAAGGGGAACTGAAATTTCAGTTGGAAAAATTCCGTTAGCCCGGTTTGAGGTTTCGCTTCTTGGAGCAGCCTTTGAGCAGGGATGGGGATGGGAAAACCCAGTTAGTAAAGTCTGTTGCCAGTACCAGAGAGAGTGTGTGTGCTGTGTCTTTGATGTTGTTGTGATTGTTGTTGTTGTTGTTTTTTCCAGTTCATCTTCAGTTGCAGTTACAGGATCTCGTTCCAGCATATATCTGTGCCACGTCTAAGTCTGCTGTTTTAAGCGTCAGCACCAGCAGCTCTGCTGCACTCCCAACAAAAAAAAAGAAGGAAAATTTCCTGTTTTGGCTAAAAAAGAACAAAAGCCTGGCCCAGACAATTAACCAGCCATCAGTCATTTGGTTTTCTCTGCCTGCCACGCACCAGGAGGCAGTGTCTTGGGCTCTCGGGGCAAGTTTTCCGAGCTCCTAAAAATTCTAGTTTTCTAGTTTTGCCAAAAACTTACCACTCGTTCGTTTCCATCTCGAACAGAAATCAAAACCTGTGGGTGGTAGAACATAGAACAATGATAATCCCTGAATAAATCCCACCCAATGGGCTGCTAATAACCGGTTTTAGGCCAAAAATCAGGTCAAAAATGGGTCGGAAAGGTCAATTTTGGGGGTTGACTTGCCACAAAACGATTCGATTTTGAGAGAAAATAATATTCAACCTTTTAGCTGCATTATTTTCTCTCTAATTTTAGGTTTCTTTCTTTTGAAAACTTTGAAATAATTTTTACTCAAAAATATTACGTATACGCAATGTATGTTTTTAGAGTTTTTTATGTTTTTTATATAAAAAAGGGAAAGTTTTATCGCTTTCTTTATTAATTTTAAAATAGTTACAATCCAATAAAAATTCAATCTAAAAATAAACTAAAAATTATGTTAAAAAACATTGTTTTTGGGAAATAAAAAAAATGTAGCACACTTTTATGGGCTTGGAGTTGAAGTCTTGGATTTGGAGTTAAAACTCCAAAAAAGTAAAAAGAAATAAGAGGTAGACAGGGATAGAAATCACATTTGAGCAGCTTTGAGAGAACTTTAAGCAAATCCTTGCAATCCTTTGCACAAAATATCACTCATACGCCAGGTTGACCTCCGTTTAAAAAGCAAGCGATTGCGATTTCCATTTAATTTGCAAATCCTAAGCCTTAAACCCAAGCAAACATAAACAAATTAACTTCACTTGACACTCTCGTTCTATATAAACGAAATCAAATTGCTTTCTCTGTGAGAATTCAATGATTTCCATATGCAAACGTTTTCTGTTTTTCATCTTTTTTGGTTTTTTTGGCATAAAACTTTCCATTGAATGGCTGGGAGGGAAATTTTCAAACATATTTAAAAGATGGCGCATAAATTATGAACAGACATATTGGCCAAGTGCAAGACAAGGCTCGGCTTCGGGGCGAGTTCGAGTTCGAGTTCGAGCTCGAGTATCCTGGGGCTGCCGCCGGGGTCCTTGCTGCCGGGGTCTCCCGCCCCCCCTCTGGATGTGTTTGGTTTTAAATTTATGGCCACCATAAATTGCATATTTCCCTTTTATTGAATTAATTAATTTCACAAATAAAATTGTGAAATAGGCAGAACGAAGCCACTACACAGGTTATATTTTCTCGATTCTAAACGATTTTATTTATCAAGTTAAAGAAGCATGCAGTTGAGCTATGAATGAGCGAATATTTTACTCTGAAACACAATTATTTTTCCCCTTGCCAAAGGCATATTTCCCTTTGTTTCCATTTTGATTCGACTTTGGGAAATTAGGACAAAACCGAAGGACAGCCATCAACCAACCCATCGAACCAGGAAACAATCCCCCACAAAACCAAAATAACCAAAAACCGAATCAATATCGGAATGGGAATGCATCTGTGATTGCTGTTCTCGGGCGAGTAGGCCTTAAAGGTATAGTTTTCGATATGGCAGTGCCTTATCCTGGATCCTGGGTCCTGGCAAGCCTGCCATTGCCAATCCTTTCCGTTTCTGGGCTGACAGACAACAAGTAAATTCCATTAAATGTACGAAATGGAAATTAATTTCAGTTGCAAACCGAAAACACACTATATGGGCGGGATTGGTAGGGGGGGATACATTTTTATGCTTTTATTATGCAAACAAAAAGGATGTTCGGGGGAATCCCCAAAAGTAGTGAGAAAGTGAAATGAGATGTCGGCGAGTGGAGTGTCTGGAGATTACTTGGATGGTGGTCGAGGGTGACCCTCGGCCAGTGTCCTGGCCAATGTTAATTTCAATTGCCCGGCACCGGGTCCTTGGTGCTTGCTCCTTGGTCCTTGCTGCCGGCCATTGCATGTCGTTGACTCCTTGCCGCAACTAAATCAAGAGCTGCACGTGGCAGATGCACTGCTTCTCTCCTGTCCTGCCATCTCTCGTCCTTCGTCCTTTTTCCTTTTCTTTGCTTTCCGTCTCCAGCGAGGTTGATGCTCTGTTATCGCTTTTCGGCACACTCCTGCCAAAAACTGTTATCCTTTTTGATGAAAAATGTATTTTTTCATTTTTTAAAGTCCTTTTTATAGCGAAAGATCGATAATTTTTGTTTCGATGTTTCGGGAATTTGAAATCACAAAGGATAGTGGCTTTTCTTCCAGTGTAGGCTGGCAGGCTGGCAGGCAGGGTCAGGGGCGTGGCAGTGGGCCGCCTTTTTGGCAAATGTCGCGAGTCGCGAGGCGTCGCTAACGTGGACATGGACATGAGCAATGTGCAATGGCGATAAGGAAGAACTCTCGCAACGGACATGGTCTTCATCCTTCGTCCTTTCCCCACTCCATAATTGGCCATTCAGCCAGTCCCCCACCCTCCTCCTGGCACTCCACAATCAATTCAAGCGTAATGGCAACAGTTCAATAACTTTTTGGCCATCCTCCATCGGGATCCTCCATCCTTCGTCCTCCATCCTTCGGCGGCAGGCTGGAGATGATAGCCACGCCGAGGATGATGCTTCAATTATCTATTTCGGATCTAATGAGTTGTCATGTTCGGGTATTAAGCGAATTGATTCAATTGATTGCTACACGGACTCGCTCGAGTCCTGTGAAAAGGACATCGCACACATAAAGTTCGAGTTTAATTTCAATTAATTCCAGCCTCGCATTTTCCCCATCAAAGATGTCCTTTTGACTTGGCCAAAAGAAGGGGCTTATGTGGGATACCTTTTGACTTCTATGGAAAGTATTAACTTGGCTTAATCGAAGGCTTAGATGCGTCAAGAGAAAAGGTCCAATTAAATGCAATTTAATTGAAAGGAAATGGCTTTTATTAAAAGGCTTAAATGTCATTCTTGGTAATGGTTTTTGGCTAAAAATTTAAATAAATGTTTAGCCAATTTCTGAAATTTAAGCCAATCCCCGACTGTATTAATCAAAAGCCAAAAAAAACGGAACTTAAAGGCAATGACTAATATTTTTGGCTATCAGCAGCGCCAAATGGCCAACGTGGTGGCCCACAGCCTCGCCTCCTTGTCGCACTCCCTTGGGGAGCCCTTGTCCACCTACTCTCCACCACACCACTCTCCTCCCCCATGCCTCCTCCTACCCTGTCTATGTGCATATTTAAGGCACACACATATACAAACATACATGCATTTGGTGGAGTACATGGTTTACCTGGCTCTGGTTTTTGGAGCCGCTCTGCGAAAGAGAGAGGCAGCGTGGGGAACGGCTTGCGGCGAATAGGGGGTCGAAGGGGGGGAGCCTGGTCGAAAGAAACAACGGACATGGGGGAAGGAGAACAAAGGTTCGAGAATTGATGCTACAAAGTTACACGGCAAGAAAACTAATAATATTCGTGAATATATAATAATTATATTAATACCATGTATATGTAGGGGATTAAAGATATCTCCTGATTGGTACATATATATATAGTTTCCTGATCGTTATTTGAATATGTCCTCCCAGTGTATAGTTTGCTTTTGGTGGTTCGCTGTCATTGCACAAGTGCGCAAAATTTTGGACTTAATTCACGTGCTCGGCTGCCAAAATTGTTGCCTGGTCCGACTCCGCTCGTCCGCCCACTCCCCCTTTTCGAGTCCAACTTGGCACCACCCCATCGTCACCACCTCGGGAAACTCCCCACAGCCCACACGACTCTCTTTTTTGGGGAGTCCAGTGCACTCTTCCAACAAGCCCCCCTCCTCTCTAGTCCTTGCCTTTCGCTCCATAAATTTGCCCATTGATCGCCCTTCGGCGTCGACTGCGCTGCTGCCGCTGCTTCTATGTGGTATGTCTGACTGTACGTATTTAATTCGATAACAGCGCCACCGGTAGCGGGAGTTTTTGGAAGAGATTTTTACCCAACTCAGCGCATCCAGCATCTCCCACCTCCCCACTGCCCCATCACCCCACCACCCACGAGCAGTGCACTCTCAAGTGCAGTGAAATAGTTGTGAAACACTTTGCCAAAGATGAGAGATAAATTCAGAAAGGTAAATGGCAGCATGTAGCAGGCATAACGGGAACTCCAAAAGCTACGAATCATTTATGCATAACTTTAAAAAAAGTAAATGCACAATGCAAGAGAAAAATGTACCAAAAATAATACGTTCTCTTTGATTTTAAGGCTTGAAGGTCTTTTATTTAAATCGGAAGATCACAAAACTGTATTTTACCATCTCTCTCGAATTACATTCCCTTATCTCATTTTACAGCATCGATTTCCAGCATCATGACATCATCCGAACCCAAACGAACCCAAATATGGCTTTGCCATTGAACAGTAATGGCCGCTCACCACCGCTCTCCGTCGCGCCCGCTCCCGAGCGCTCACCTGGCGCTCTCCCCCATTACAGACTGATCCAGGCCTTGGGAGATAAGCCGTCTACCTTCGCTCAAATTTTTCTCCCCATCATTTGATCTTGGATTTCTCAACTGATAAGACGTACCCTAATTAGTTCTTTTTTCAAGTGAATTATTAATAGTAATTAGTGCAGTTTAAAGTGTTTTAGTAGTTCTGTGAAAGTGTTTAGTGAAAAATAAGTGAAAGTTCTTAAGTGAATAATCTTCAAAAGTGAAGATAAAAGCGCATTACCATTTTTTTTTCCTTTTTTTTTATTTTTTTCATCTTTTTTTTATGTTTAAGTGAGAAATTGCGCAAGTGAGTGAATAATTCATCGAAATAACTAATCAAAAACTAATTAACACTATTGGGCTGATCAATTGCAAAGGAAAAACGTTTTAATAAACATTTTTAATTGCCAAATCATGGCTGGCTGCTTGGGCAAAGCGAAAATTACACACATACATGTATGCAAGACTGTGCGTATGACGTGTACTTGTAAGCCCGGTGAGTCATCGCCCATTGCACATCCCGCTATGTGAATGCAGATAATATGACCTCTGCCGTTGACTTCTTAAGGTGAATGACAAATTTTCGGTAAGTTATTTTTTGTTTTGCGTTTTACAAGTTTTCTTTTTTCCGTTTTTCTATTTAGTTTTTCTTTTTAGTGTAGTTTTAAATTGTTTTAATTTACAAGTGTTTATTTTATTTCTAATAGTTTTTTCTTCTTTGCTTTTAGCTTTTATTAAATCCCATTAAATGCCATAAAAGAGTGACTGAACAATAAGTAATGGAAAACTAGCGGTAAGTGATTTTTTGTTAATTTTGCTATTTAAACATTTTTAAAAACATAGAAACAGAATTATGCAAAAAAAAGTATAGCAGCTTTAAAATAGCACTTTTTTTTAGTAGTTTTTTCATTAAATAATTAAAATATCAAATAAATGTAATGCTTTTTTAAATACTAAAGCCGCTTAATTGAAGAGCTTCTGAAAATAATCTGCATAATTTAAAAGTCCGCCCCCTGACCATAGAACGGGTTAAATAAGTCCGTGGGGGAAAGAAAAATGAAGCACAAGAAGTGGGGGAAAACGACTAATGGCGAGAAAAAGATGGTGGAAGAAGGTGGAAGGTGGAAGCTGAAAGCCTCAAGCATCCGGCCTGCCACTGTCAATAATTAAGAGCGATCCTTGATATAAACTTTCCGCTAACTCGGCTAAGAGCTGCTTAAAACAACACTGAGGGAAATTTAATTTAGGAAAAAAGTATTAGCTAATGGGGGCTATTTTTTAAATTAAATATACAATTATTTAACCTTTATATATTTATACAATATTGAAACCTTTTTAATATATTACTGATACTATTATATACTATATTACTATATTATTGATCTATTTAAACAAACGTATAAAGGTCCATCCTAATTTCTTGTGAATTTGCGCTAACTGTTTTCCCCACTTGCATTTACCCCAAGCTCCTCTTAGAGCCCACTCTCTCGTTTTCACCTCGATTTTTGTTCTGCATTCCCTACGTTTTGATTGAGTTTAAAAGTAGCACACTTTCACATGTACATAAACATGCAAATAAACGGGAAAATAGTATCCATCTCTCCCACTTTTGCTCCACTCCTTTAATTGTGTCTTTAGCCGTCAATTGTCTTGCTGCCTGCCTGTTGCTCTCTCTTGGCGCTGCTCTCCCCGTTTTGCTCCCCTTTTTTTGTCACGTACGCCGCTCCAACCGATCCCGCGCCCCACTCGTCATCCCCAAGACCCCCCAGCTTTACTCTCTCAACAATGGCAACAATGCAGCCTGCGGATGAGCTAATAGATTTATCACGAATCGTTTCACAGTCCGTTACCGTTATTGTTGTTGTGCCATCCAGCAAGCCAGCCACAATTTCCATTGTCTTCCAGGCGTCGCCTGGCAACTTTTCTCTCTTAATTTCTCTTAATTAGAGAAATGGTAGTTTTAAGTTTTATTAAATTATATTTTAGTCATTTTTTTTTTAATAATTTATTGAAATTTTTGAATTATTTGATTATTATTAATAGTTCCTTGAAAAGGGTATTAAATTTTCGTGATAGAACATAGGAGGTAAAGGGACAACTTAATCCCTTCTCTTAAACCTTTTTGACATTACCGTTAATTGAATGCCAAACCCAAATAGCCAAGGATAATAATTGTCAGAAGAGAAAAGAAGAAAAACCAGGAGAAAAACTGCAGAAATATTCAAAGTTTGCGATAAAAGTTAACGGGAAACTTGGAAAGTGTTCATTCACGACCTCAAGATAAGAAAATAAGCTGTAAAACAATTGTCTCTTTCGATTAGATTGACCGGCACTTGTAAATTACGATTTATTTTTGTTGAAAAGATTAGATTGAGAATCATCGAGGGTTATAAATCAGAAAAAGTGGTTGCGCTATAAAAGGGGTACACTCCGCATGGGATTTGCCCATTTGTGAATCGAAAATGGCACGAGTTGGTTTTTTGGCGAGCTTTTCGCTTGTTTTCGTCTTGGCCCTGTCGCTGGTACAGGCAGCCCCCGGTAACGCCTACGGCTACGGACGCGTGGTGGGCGGCGAAGATGCCGCCAAGGCCCAGTTTCCCCACCAGATCTCTCTGAGAAATGGCGGATCCCACAGCTGTGGCGGTTCGATCCTCTCCAACAATTTCATCCTAACGGCCGCCCATTGCGTCACCAACGAACAGGAGGATGGCTCCTTTGTGGCCATTTCCGCCGACAGATTCCAGATCCGGGCCGGATCCAATGACCGATTTAGTGGCGGCGTCCTGGTCAACGTGGTCGAGGTCATCTTCCACGAGGACTACTTAAATCTGCGCAACGATGTGGCAGTTCTCAGGCTGGAAACTCCCCTGATCTTCTCCAGCAGCATTCAGCCCATATCCCTGCCCACCGCCCAGACTCCCGACGATGTGGACATTATTGTTTCCGGCTGGGGCAGGATCAAGGCCAACGGCGACCTGCCCAGGTACCTGCAGTTCAACACCCTGAAGTCCATTTCCCTGGAAAAGTGCGACGAGCTGATCGGATGGGGTCTGGAAATGGAGCTCTGCTTGATCCACGAGGCGGACAACGGCGTCTGCCACGGGGACTCCGGAGGTCCTGCCATCTACAACAACGAGGTCGTGGGCATCGCCGGTTTCGTGTGGGGCTCCTGTGGCACCACCTACCCCGACGGCTATTCCAGGGTTTGGTACCACAAGGAATGGATTATCAAGAACTCCGACCTCTAAAGCACAATGTGTCCTTTTTTATAATAGCTTTAAAACAAAATAAACTTTTTTTTATCCTTTTCGGATTTATTCTGCCTCAAAATCTCGTCTCAAAATATTCCCAAAAAAAAGGAAAAAGTCCCTTGGAAGCCAAAAATGTCCTAAACCGAAGGCCATATCTTGGCCAATTCTCATCCGATCGTTAAGCGGGACATCTCAAACGATTTCTCAATCAATTATCTATCAATCTCAATCAAAACCTGATCACAACAAATTTTTCACATTTTTTTCATCATTTTCTGATGGACCCCCTGAAAAATGTGAAAATCGAGAAAAGTCACTTTTCGCCCCTTTCGATGGCCATATCTTTGCCATTTTTCATCCGATCCGTGAGCAAAGTATAGATTTGGAATCTTTATTCAATTCCCTATAAATCTGCATCAAAATCCTGGCACAAAATATTTTTTCGATTTTTTCAATTTTTCTCGGGAGACCCCTTGAAAAAAATGTGAAAATCGAGAAAAATCACTTTTCGCCCCTTTCGCCCCTTTCGATGGCCATATCTTTGCCATTTTTCATCCTATTCTTGACCAAAGTATAGATTTGGAATCTTTATTCAATTCCCTATAAATCTGCATCAAAATCGTGGCACAAAATATTTTTTCGATTTTTTCAAATTTTTCTGATGGACCCCCTGGAAAATGTGAAAATCGAGAAAAATCACTTTTCGCCCCTTTCGATGGCCATATCTTTGGCAGTTTTCATCCGATTCTTGACCAAAGTATAGATTTGGAATCTTTATTCAATTCCCTATAAATCTGCATCAAAATAGTGGCACAAAATATTTTTTCGATTTTTTTCAAATTTTCTGGGGAGACCCCTTGGAAAAATGTGAAAATCGAGAAAAATCACTTTTCGCCCCTTTCGATGGCCATATCTTTGCCATTTTTCATCCTATTCTTGACCAAAGTATAGATTTGGAATCGATATTCAATTCCCTATAAATCTGCATCAAAATCCTGGCAAAAATATTTTTTAGATTTTTTTCAAATTTTCTGGGGAGACCCCTTGGAAAAATGTGAAAATCGAGAAAAATCACTTTTCGCCCCTTTCGATGGCCATATCTTTGGCAGTTTTCAGCCGATCTGCGAGCAAAGTATAGATTTGGAATCTTTATTCAATTCCCTATAAATCTGCATCAAAATCCTGGCACAAAATATTTTTTCGATTTTTTTAAATTTTTCTGGGGAGACCCCTTGGAAAAATGTAAAAATCGAGAAAAATCACTTTTAGCCCCTTTCGATGGCCATATCTTTGGCAGTTTTCATCCGATTCTTGACCAAAGTATAGATTTGGAATCTTTATTCAATTCCCTATAAATCTGCATCAAAATCCTGGCACAAAATATTTTTTAGATTTTTTTCAAATTTTCTGGGGAGACCCCTTGGAAAAATGTGAAAATCGAGAAAAATCACTTTTCGCCCCTTTCGATGGCCATATCTTTGCCATTTTTCATCCTATTCTTGACCAAAGTATAGATTTGGAATCTTTATTCAATTCCCTATAAATCTGCATCAAAATCCTGGCAAAAAATATTTTTTCGATTTTTTTCAAATTTTCTGGGGAGACCCCTTGGAAAAATGTGAAAATCGAGAAAAATCACTTTTCGCCCCTTTCGATGGCCATATCTTTGGCAGTTTTCAGCCGATCTGCGAGCAAAGTATAGATTTGGAATCTTTATTCAATTCCCTATAAATCTGCATCAAAATCGTGGCACAAAATATTTTTTCGATTTTTTTCAAATTTTCTGGGGAGACCCCTTGGAAAAATGTGAAAATCGAGAAAAATCACTTTTCGCCCCTTTCGATGGCCATATCTTTGGCAGTTTTCATCCGATTCTTGACCAAAGTATAGATTTGGAATCTTTATTCAATTCCCTATAAATCTGCATCAAAATCGTGGCACAAAATATTTTTTCGATTTTTTTCAAATTTTCTGGGGAGACCCCTTGGAAAAATGAAAAAGTCCTTGAAAAGCCAAATATGGCTCAGAGCGATGGCTATATCTTGGCCAATTCTCATCCGATTCTTAAGCGGAATACCTTAAAATAACCGTGGATCGATTCTCTATAATCCTAATTCAAAAACTGATAACCAAATTTTTTTTCACATTTTTTTCATATTTTTTCTGGGGAGACCTTGAAAAAAGGGAAATATCCCTGGAAGGGGACAAATAAAACAGAAATAGAATAACTGTTACCCAAGAGGCAAGTTGAGAACTAATGCCAGCGTCAAGATTGGCTAAGCTTGTTATAAAACAATTAGCCATGACATAATTCCCAATCTCCGCTTCTTCACCGATTAGATTGAAGTTCCCCGATGGAGACAGGCAATAAATAAGTCTTATCGATAAGATACAGTTACTTGTAACGGGGCTATAAATCTTAGAGCTCGTCGGGTATATAAGGTGGTAGTTCCCGGGGGTTTCGCCCATTTGCGAAACGAAAATGGCACGAGTTGGTGTGTTTGTGGCGGGAAGTTTGCTTTTGTTCGCGTTGGCGCTGTCGCCGGTACAGTCGGCCCCCGCTAACGGCGTCGGACGGATCGTGGGTGGCGAGGATGCCGCCAAGGCGCAGTTCCCGCACCAGATCTCCCTGCTGAACGGAGGCTCCCACAGCTGCGGGGGTTCCATTCTGTCCAAGAACTTCATCCTGACCGCCGCCCATTGCGTCACGAATGAGGACGAAAATGGAGCGTATATTCCGGTGTCCGCCGATCGTCTGTCCATCCGGGCGGGATCCAACGACCGCTTCCAGGGCGGTGTTCTCCTCAAGATTGCGGAGATCATTTTCCACGAGAGCTACGGGGATTTCCTCAACGACATTGCTCTGCTGAAGCTGCAGAGCCCTCTGATCTTCTCCGTCAACATCCAGCCCATTGCCATAGCCAGTGCCAACACCCCCGAGGACGTGGACATCATCATCTCCGGCTGGGGCAGGATCAAGCACAATGGCGACCTGCCCCGCTACTTGCAGTACAATACCCTGAAGTCCATCTCGCCGGCCCAGTGCGATGAAGCGATTGGATTCGGCTTCGAGGGCGAGCTCTGCTTGATCCACGAGGTGGACAATGGAGCTTGCAACGGGGACTCGGGAGGTCCTGCCGTCTACAACAACGAGGTGGTGGGCATCGCCGGCTTCGTGGTCGGAGGATGCGGTTCCAGCTACCCGGATGGCTATGCCAGGGTCTACTACTTCCGCGATTGGATCAAGGAGCACGCGGATATCTAAAGGATGACTAGGAAACCTTTTTTTTTATTGTGTAGAAAAAATGAATAAAATATTCATTAAAAGTGTTGAAATTTTTAATAATAAAAATTGTATTTGAAACAGTGTAGAGTTTCTAATGGAATTCCTTTCCATTCTAATTCCAATTCCAATGTTTTTCCAAACGTAACGGAATTGATAATAACGGTTGCGAAAAGCTCCGAGTAATATTTCAAGTATTTTATTGCCTTTTTAAGAGATAAGAAATAATTAAATACGAAATGGGAATTATTTAACGGAGTACTTACTTTAATAATAAAGAAAGTATCAGAGAAGTACCTAATATTTCCCTGATTATATCGAATTAAATACAGTTTATTGCTAATTTTTGGCAACATTTGTTCCAATTTTTTGGCAGCCTTTCGCGGTATGGCAGCCTCCGAACCCCTTCCTGTCGCGACCCTGGACCGCAGCATTTGTGTGTTTCGCATTTTTTGCATATTTGTCAAGCAATTTTACTCTAAATTTGCCAATTATGCGCATTTTTTGAGCGTGACCCGATTGAGCCACCACTACAGCTACAGACTCGCGAATGCATCAATACTAATGCGCGATTTATAGGCGTGTCTGTGAATGGAGGAGCAGAGCTCTTTTATCGCTTTGGCCACATTGTCTCCTGGCCATTGTTGAAGCGAGGGGAGCTTTAGAAGTTTGATAAAATATATGAGAAATCATTTTTTGCCTTTTTTTTAGGAAGTATTTCCCTTTTTTAAGGTGGCTTTTAACGAACTTGATTTTGTAGGAGAAATTTCCAACTTTATTCTTTAAATAGCAACCCTCGTTATGTTTTTTTTATCTCTATATTTTTGTTTTTTTTGTTTGTTGCTGCGTTTTCGCGCATTTTCAAACTTATATTGGCATAATTTATACTTTAGCAGCATTTTTATCGCTGCGCTCGGCACGAAATGCCAAAATACAATAAACAATGGGCCAGGAGCAGGGACAGGAGCAGGAACAGGAATACAAAAGCCCCTTAACCCTTAACCCGTAACCCTTAACCCTTAACCCTTTCGCTGCTGCATTCTCTGTCTCTGTACTTTGCGTCACTTTGCGCTTTTTATTTATTCACGATTTTTGCGTGAGCCTCCCGTTCGATATCCTTTTTTTTGGGTTTTTTTTGTTTTTATTGATTTGCAATTTATATATATTATAAATATATGTACATATATATATCCACACGACGTGGTTGTCATCATCAGCATCTTTATTCGGCCTCTCCCTTCGATGTCAATGCCATCAATCATTCGAAGCGGCATTTTTATGTAAATAATTAAAATAGAAAATAATCGCGAAATCGTGAATGCGCGGAAAAAAAGGAGGAATGACTGCGAACGAATATTATTATCCTTGTTTTTTATTATTTTGACGCAGTCTCGCGTCTCCCGTCTCCTGACTGGCTTTCCAAGACGACTGCAGCGACGGCGATAAAATTACAGAATTTCCGATGAACCTTGTTGCGTGTCGCTCTTCATAATTTCCCTCTTAAATTATCGCGGGTGAGAAGCTGTCACTTTTTTGAAGGAGTGGCAGGAAGATACTCCAGGGAAAATAAAAAACAGGATATAAGAAGGAGTACGAAGGCGTACGAAGGAGTCTTTAAGTGCAGGAAGGACTTTTAAGGCATTCTAGAATATGTTTATTTTGTTTTTTTTTTCGCCATCGTTAATCCTTCCTTTAATTTGCATTATTTAAAGCGAAAATTATTCCTCCGGAAGTAATAAAACGTCATAATTTATCCCGTTAACTGTCATTTGGAATCAATTCTCGTTTTTTTGTAGCATAGAAAATGTTAAATAGCAGCCTCGATTGGGCTTAAATTTAAATACTGGCGGATGAAATCTGTCACCCAGAGTGGGCGGAGGTCCTGGCTGTTGGAGTAAGAATGCGTCCAAGTGTATCAATGATATAAACTTCTACGCACACATAGACATGTCGGTACATGCACACGCAAATATATCCTTTTTTGTGTACACAAGTGTCCCTGTGTGGGTTTTTATTTAAATGAATTGCACGCCGCGGTGGTTCTTGGAAAGGATTTCTAAAAAAAGTGTTTTAAAAGGAATATTTTATTATTTTAATGAGTTTCTTTGGTTTTTCTTAAATAGTTCCTAAAAAAGAACTAGTCGAAGAGAAGAGAATAGAAAAAATTAAGTATACGCCACGTGGTACTTTATTTTCTTTTAAATATTATTAAAATAAATATAAAAAATAATAAATTCAATAATTTAAATATGTTATTTCGCTTTTCTACTTCAGTTTTTATCAAATATTTCCTAAAAAAGAATTAGTTTGAAGGGAAGTCAACTCACAAATCAAGTATACGCCACGTGGTACTTTATTTTCTTTTAAAGAATATAAAAAAAGTTTTAAAAAAAGCTAGAATTTTATCTATTTAAATATTACCTTGAATAGATCTCCCAAAAAATATGGCAGAAATCAGTTTTCGGAACGAAACATCACATAAATAAGTCGCACAACAACACACAATGGGTCAGGCCGTGGCTTCCGAGTTGCAGGATATAAAAGGGGCGTAGGGAGTCCTGGGGGCGTAGGGAGTGTAGGGAGACAGACATGTGTAAGTACATACATCTGTGTATATTGGGAAGTGTCGTCGGTTGGTGCTACTTTTGCCGCAGGAAGCGGTCGCAGCTGTGGGTTTTAAAATTTCAATTCATTTCCGTTGTGCATACCGTATACCGTATACCGTATATGGTACGTACTGTACGCTACAACAGTCATCCCGAAATAAAAATAAAAAGCAAAAAGTACACACACGCACTGGCTCTGGTTCTGGGTCTGGGTCTGGGTCTACTCTCTGGTACTCTCTGGTGTTCTGGTACAAAAAATGGAAAACAAAATGCGGCTAAATGGTAGACAGGACGAACAGGAACAACAATAACAACAGCGGGTTGGGGTCTGGTGTGGTCCTGGGTTTGGGCCTGGGTCTGGGCAATTTATGTGCCGAAAAGGCCAAACAGAAACGAACCTGAGGCCTGTTACCGGATCCACCACCTACGCCTCTGGAAACCCAAACTTACAACAAACAGTAAAATATAGCATTGGCATTTCTGGTTGGTTTCTACTTCGGGATTGTATGGAATATTGATACCCAGTACTTGGGGAATCTTAGATAAAGGATCTCTATGAAGTTTGAGTGGAAAAATGCTTCGTCTTGAGCAGGATTATTTGCTTCTCCACAATGGAATATCTTAGTTTAATCATCAGAATCTTTAATCCTAAATCGGGATTATCTTTATTCGATATTTCGATTTATTTATTCGATAAATCCCACAGTATTCCCGTTCGAATGACTTCAATATATCGAATCTGGTTGGCTTGTTTTATGTTTAAAATGTGAAATGCTTCAAGTCACAAAATTCAATAAATGCTGTGCACTGCCCAGTGCAGGGCCCCGTCGCCTACTATTGTGTGTGCGTCTGTGGGCGTGGCACAATGGGGTAAATTGCATAAATGTATGACAAATGAATGCGTTGAATGCAGAAACAGAGCAGAAGCAGCAGCAGGAGAAGCAGCAGCAAAAACAGCATCAGGAGCAACATTCGCTCAGGTGGCATATCATAGGTGGCATTGTGTGGCATCGACACACACACTCAGTAGAGGGTCCTGTCCTGGCACCATCGAAATTAAGCGATTTATGAGAGGCTAATGAGCGGGCACCACAAAATGAAATGCAATGAGCCCGTCCGCTCAATTGTGAAGAGGTGACAAAAGGCCAATCGCATCACATGTCGCTTTGGTCACTCTGCGGATGGATCAGTGACTTGTGTGGGCTTATAGACGGAAAAGTTAAAGCCAAAAGAGAGTTTTATGTTTAATGAGGAGTATTCTGGAGTATTTTGGAGTATTTCTCATCAAAAACACCTTTCGAAGTGCCTGATTGAGCTTCATCCCAAGCACAAACGTCATAATTGCCAAAATGACAACAACTTGCAACAGCAAACACGTTGCAAATACCCCAAGCAAGGACTTTGCATCGATGTCGGTTATGAGTTTGCCAAAAAGCACACATTTAGACACACATTTCAGCCATGATTTGGCCACGCCTACTCAACGCCCATCAACTTCAACAAAAGGAGAAACAACAGGAAGAACTTTAACCGCGGCAATGTTTGGGTCTCATAATTTCAGGTCCTTGTTTGCAGGAGATACACTTTCAAGGGATATATTAGCTTAAAATGAAACTAAATATAAAAGAAAATATGTTCAGATTCAAAATGATTCATGTTTTGTCGTTTTTCATCATGTTTCATCGTGTTTTATCATGATTTATATCGTGTTTCATCATGTTTCATCAGCTTTCATCATGTTTAATTAGATTATTCAAGAATAGTTCTACGTTTTCAAGTTTTCCAAGACTTAGAAACCATTTCTTGGAACCAATTTCTTGTTATCTGAAAAACCCTAATCCCGTAAGCCCCATTTTGAAGGGTATTCAACGAATTCGTGGTAAAAACTGAAGCCTTGTATCTTCTCTATTTGTGTTCTGTTTTTTTTTGTTGGGTTTTGTTGCGCTTTTGGGAACGTGCAAAGATTTACCAAATGTTCTTGGGCAACTAGCCAGCTTTCCGCTCGTCTCGCAGCAGATTTTGAATCTGAATCCGAAGCTGGAGTTGGAGCTGGAGCTTTGGGGCATGGCAATAAAGGTAACCTTCTTAATTTGTTATGACTGCCATTTTGGGGCACGTAAATGGGTGCGGCTCCGCCGGGCAGCTGCCCCGGTCAGTGTTTCTTTCACTTCCTTTTCTTTTTCTTTTTACTTTATTATTTATACTTTTTGTTGTGTTTTTGTTCCTTGTTTGGTCTTGTTTACTGCAGCTGGAAGACTAGGCAGGGCAGGACTTGCAGGGTGTCCTGGGGGATTATATATCTTATCTGGATTAGCAAATGTGTGGCATAGAAAGTTACGTGGCTGCTTGGTCCTTTCTAATTAGAAGTGCAATATTTTCCTTTCGAATTGTTTCCGAAATTTTGGAAGAAAACATGAACAAAAAATATTACGTATACGCAATGTTGGCCAAACTGACAATATTTTTAATGCATTTTCAAGGGACTTTCTGTTTCTGGATTTTCCTCTCCACTCTCCAAGGATCCTGTATTTTTATCCTGTATTTGCTTTTCGTCCCAGAAAGGCCGCAAGCGATTTTAGAGATTTGTGAGGTTATCCATTGTCTCTTGTCTGTTGTCTGTTTTGTGTTTGTTGTTTTGTTGTGAGTTGTTGGGTGTGTTGTCTGGGTTTTGTCGAGGAAGTTGTTGGCGGAGTTGCCGCTGGAATATTTGCATTGCGGTGTCGCCCCAGCGTGTCGCGCCTCCCAAGGAGCTGCGAAAGGGGAAACTTTGCATTGTTTGCGTTTTATTTATTTTATTTCTGTCCATTTCTGCGACTCTTTCTTTCTTCCAAGACTCTAAACAAAAGAAAAAGACTCCACCCAAGCAGAATAAGGAAATTAGGCTAAAAAAGTAACTAATTTTGTCTTTTTTCGACGATCAAAAAGTGCACATTCTCGGGGTTTCGAAAGAATATCCTTCAGGTCATCGATAGAAATGTTACCAGTGGCATGTTCATCCCAGTGCCATGTCCTGTGTTCTCGACAGCCCCTCAAGGGGGAGGAGTTCCGCCCACATGCTGGGCGCTACCTTGTGCCAAGTGCTCTGGTTTTTTGGGCCCACGCTAAGCACACAAAAACATAATTTGTTTGCTTGTCATTTTGCCATAATATGCTGACAACAACAAGGACTTGCCGGCTGCCGGGATAAAACAGGAGCAAGCGGGAGATCCTTGTGGGAACACAAAAAAAAGGAAGAGGAAAAAATCAACCACAAATACTAATAAAGGGAAATTCGGGTGGGATGCTGCTGCCAATGGAAAGAAAAACTCGCGCTCACCACTAATGTGTTTTAATTTTTGGTCAAAAGTGTGAGAAAAATGGCCAAGAAACCGGGCAGGGGGAGGTCCTTGGAAAAAATGTTTTTCAAAAAAGCCACAAAATGCTCTTCCAAAAGAAGCTTCTTTTGAGAAGGGAAATAATTTGGATATTTTTTGTATTATTCGGTTTTCTTATTCATTTTTTTATTCCATTTTATTTCTTGTATTTTTGATTACATTTTGAAACATTATTTTGTAACATTTTTGATGACAAACCTGTTCCCCGGAACTAGCAACTTCAGCAACTACATTTCTAAAGTGTTTTTGGCTTTTTTGTGGGAATTTCTGGACTCTGCTTACAGAGCATAATGAATGTGCTTACGAATTGGTTATTATATTCTCCGGGCAGGACACCGTAGACAAAATCGGGATGAAAACAGGATGAGAACCAGGAGAGCCACAGCTAGAGTTCCTTTTTTTTACTGTGTTTGTTTGCTTTGTTGTTTGTAGGCTGTGTTTGCTTTTGGCTGTTTTTTTTTGCTGTTTTTTTGGTATTTCTGCTGCCTGTTGACCTGCAGCGCGCAAATGGCCAAAAAGAAAATTGAGCGCAAAATGCTTAACAAATATTTTATGACTTCGAAGTTCAAACGCGCTTAAATGTGGCAACATTGTTCTTGGGGTGTTCGCTTTTTTTTGCTCCTTTGTTGTTGCTGGCAAATTACCCACAGCAGAGGCAACTATTTCGCAACAACTACAGCATATTTTTGGTCCTGTTGGTCCTGTTGGTCCTGCTGGTCGTGCTGGTCCTGGTGGTCCCGTTGGTCCTGTTGATCCTGAAGGTTCTGCCTTCTGCAAAACAAAGGAACGGAACACACACAGAGTCCTGGCCAGACCAAAGTAAGGGAAAAATTGTTTGAAATTCCTAACAAAGCATTTTAACAATTTGCTGACATTATAACGGCGACAAGTTGAGCGAAGTCAATAAACTGTTAACTGAAACTGAACAACAAAATATGGCAGCACAAAAAACGAAGAAGAGTAATAAAAAAATAGCATATAATATTAATAAAAAAAAATGGAAGCGAAGAAAGTGGTCAAGCTTAGACCTGGGACTTACCCTTGAAGATGGTTTCGAAAGAGATGCTTTCGGGTTGCTTTCTAGTCTCGAAAAGTTGCACCCTTAGTCCAGACTTCCCTCTCTAGATATAGACACAAGATCCTTCCACTATATATACCCTCTTCCGGGTTATCCTGGGGTATCCTTGGGTATCAAAAAAGCTGGAAAAACAAAATGCGGCAAAGTGAAAAAAGTGCTGATAGTAATAGACTGGAAAGACGTGCATCAATAGCGCCTCAAATGGCTTGGTCGATGGGGAGGATAAGTGGGCGGGGCAACCGAGGGGCCGTGGGGCAACCGTGTCATGGGATTGACGCAAAAGTTTTTAACAAAATTCCCACAGCAGCAGCAGCAGCAGCGGCAACATCAATGTTTGGCAGCTGGCAGCATAAACGGCATGAAACTTCATTAAAGCGATAAAAATCAGAGCCGAGGTGGCAACACAACGAAAATCCTGCCACTGGATGGCTCTGAAAAGGATATAGAAGGCAGGCCATTGCTCTATTCTGGTCGGTCCTTTTAGAAGGTAAAACTTTCGATTTTGGAACGAAAATATCCGACAACTCT
Organism: Drosophila ercepeae; assembly: GCA_018150545.1. NCBI lineage: Eukaryota > Metazoa > Arthropoda > Insecta > Diptera > Drosophilidae > Drosophila > Drosophila ercepeae. The sequence goes on along the minus strand of JAECWL010000197.1, from coordinate 9,995,610 downwards.
CTGGCAGAGCTTTAGCCAGGATCGTTTCTGCATATCTTTTCGAGTCAAAACAAAGGACACACAACATGATGTCAGAGTTATTCGAAAATTACTCGATTTTCTCCGTTCACCTGATTAAATTGTCAAAGATTTATGGGGCATTGTCTGGCAGTGTGTGGTTCACTTTATTAATTATGAAAAAGGAGCCTGGGGGCGTGAAAAAGTATGATTTAATGTACAGATGCTGCCAACACATATTACGGAATCTCTGCACTCCGATTCCGGGTTCTCCTGCCCGATGACGGACGTTGATGGACGTGGCTGGAAGTTTATGCAATGCCAGCATTGCCGCAGATCGGGAATCCAAAATATATACGAGTATTCGACTCTGACAGCTCTAAAATAGACACTCGAAAAGGGGGAGGACATTTTAATTGAGGCTGAATATTTTGCCTCTTAATTAGGAATCGCTTCCCAAACCAAGTCAGGGCCATCGAGTTTTTAGATAGACTCGGCCAAGACGAGGCAGAAAACAACAATAGAGCGAGGCATAATTTGTGGCATATCAAAAATAGTTGCTCGATGGCTCGGTTGCGTGCCTCTTGCCACCACTTTCTGCCACCACATCTCTCGATAGCCATATCCGTTTATGGGCTATGTGGTGTGGCATGGTAGGGGTGTGGCATGGTGTGTATGACAAACAAACAAAGAAAAAAAGATAGCAAAAGGAAATCAACTATTTTGATTGAACGCACACACACATGAGCGAGCAGAGGCGGCGTTTGGATAGCAAAGATTCATAATTACGATAAACAAGAAAGAGAGAAAAGGGGGCGCCCCCAAAAGCGGGGGCTAAGCAGCAAGAAAACGTAGAAAGAAAAAAAGTGGCAAGAACCCAACAGCTCGGCAGATAAGCAAATGCTCCCCCTGGCTGGGGTTTCCTTTTTGTTTCTTTGTGATAAATCACAAGGGGATCCTGCCTGCCAGCTACCTCCTTGGATATCCTTTGAGGGGGCCATAAAAATGTAACCAAGGAACGCAAAAGATAGAAGCGGTTGAGGGATAAGAGCCTGGCTCTCACCGCAATCAGTGTTCGGCGCTTTTAATTGATATCATTGGCCATGATTTTAATTGAACAGTGGCTGGCCATAAACCAGTAAAAATTATCTCTGCGGAAGCGAAAGTGTTCTTCGAAACAGATTCTTCTATATTATTCGAGTGAAAATCATGCTAGCAGGGTAACACTGGCTCTAGTGTGTCCTTGCCTGTTATTATTCCGATTCCGATTTCGAGAACATCCTTTCTACGTGTCCCTACGTGTGTTTGCCAGGCCATTAATTGGATTATCTAGCGCTTCGTGGCACCACAACAAAATAATTATAATTATTTTAATTTTTATACACATCCATCTATAGGATGTGTGTGTGTGTTTTTGAATGCACTTCATGTGCGTGCCAATAGTGAGTAAAAAAAATTAATTAAAAATTATTATCTCGCGCTCTGCAATCTATCGAAGGCCAATCAATCGATGGCTGCATTGCCATCTTGGATGACGGGGGCTCTTGTCAGCGCCATGGCTTTTATGAGCCATCCTCTATGCCAGTCGTCCTTCTGAAAAGCACTGGGAGAAAAGCAGGGCAAGGATATGGAATATATATCGAAAGATACTGCATATTTTCTATAAAAAATACCAAAAGATTGCTTTAAAAACATCCTTTTTGGTTTAAATTCGCAAATCATGAAGCTTAAAATAGTTTTAGGGACTCTATTATTCGATTGCTACTTTCATTCCGAGTGTGATAATGCATTTAGATGGGAAATGCAGGGGGCGTGGATGAATGGAAATTTTAGGAGAGAGCAAGGACTCCCAGGAAGAGGAGGAGCCGGAGGCAGAAGGACATTGGTGTTGAGCTCACGCTGTGCCAGCTTTCCATGTGTTGGTCAAAAGTGTGTTTGACATTTTCGTTATGTTCGGTGGGCAGTTAAGGGGCTTAGTGGGGGTGTGTGTGGCAGGACAGGCAAAACGTGCACCATTTAATGCAACCAGCTGCTGATGTTGATGCTTTTGTTGCTGCCACTGCCGCTGCCGTTGCTGCTTTTTGCGGCATGTCCTGGCTGGCTGGATGCTTTTGCTTTTGCATTTTGCATGAAATTTCTCAAAATTTTGCGCATTTGTTGAGGTTGTTGTTATAATTTAGTTGGAAATTTCTGCCACACACCCACGCTCTGCATTAACCCATTGAGTCAATGTCATTTTAAGTCTCATTTAATATTTAGTAATTTGTTTGTTTAGAATATTTGACATTTTCCATGTCAAGTGCTGATATTTTTTCCAAAATAGAGTCTAGTCTAATTAATTAGCGACTATCCATCCTTCTTAATTAGTAACTTAAATGATGAATCGCTCTAAACATGTTTGGGGTTAAAATTTTATTCATTTTCAATTTAATTTTTCGAAATAGAACCCAAAAAATGGGAAAAAATAGGGGAAAAGAAAACCAAACTCATTCGTTGGCGCGCTTTCGCTTGGCTTCAGTTTCAGTTTTTCCAGTTTAAGCTTTAGTTTAGGGTCCTTTCTGGCAAAAAGGGGGAGCTACCCGCCCCTGGACTAGGCCAATTCCATGGCCATGGCCACGGCCAGTTGGCCAGTTTGCCAGTTTTTCGAGTTTTTCGAGTTTTGTCAGTGTTGATAACATTGCAGGACACTGAAAAACCGTCAAGGATTCCAGAGAGGGGCATGGTAAAGGGGGCTGGCAAATGGTTTTTTGGCCCAATGCAAGTGTAATTTTAGCCAAACGCGAATTGCGAATTGCGAATTGGATTGCGGCTTATAAGCACGTTTATAAATTACTGATTCGTCTATGGACTAGGATACTAGGATACCAGAGAGTCCAGAGTAGAGTCCTGGGCTTATGTCAGCAAATGAATAAATTAAATATTCCATCTCCATCATTGAAAATGTGTGGCAGTACGCTTATGTGTCCGCTGCTTTAATTAACGTTTTTTTCCCCCTGCTTTTGGCCAGATTGTGAACTCTACTAAAAATTGAATTTCCTCTCCTCCTTTGTAATTAATTTGTATTAAAAACCAATTTGCCGACATCCAGTGTCTAAATCGGAATGGGAATCAGAATCGCTATCAGAATCAAAAGCAGAACGGTGTGGGCTTAGCCTGGCTTAGGCCTTGTCGTTTTGACCCTAAATACAACAACTGACTTTGGCCCTCTGGTTTAGGTTTAGGTTTAGTTGATTGCATTAATTAAACCAAATACCAGAAACACAAGTCCACGACGGAAAAAAAACCGCACAAATTTAAATGGAATACAAATGCAGCTGCTAATTGCGAAATAATTGAAAATAGTTTCGTTTCATTCGCGGCAGAGAGGGATTAAAAGTGTTTGGATTATGAAATCAAGAGATCAATATGCTAGCAATTAGCAATGAAAATATGTAGGAGTAAGAATATATATTTCAAAATATTTAAAAACATATTCAAAGAGTTACCCCAAGAAGTGTTTTTTTATGGTTCTGCTACTGCCCCTTTTCTGGCCAATAACCGATTAATATCACGAGTTATGACCTGGTTAAGAGGGGCCCGGGTTCTGGCCTTTTATGGCCAAGAACAAAACACGTGTGATTTGGCAGTAGAGCCTCTAAGGCTTCGCCTCGTCCGGGGCCAGATGCCACACTGCCACACAGAGAAACAAAATCAATTAATTGAAATTTTTATTGCCACACTTGCGGCATTAATTCGTTGATTCGCCTCCGATTTGAGTGCGAAATGTGAATACGAATGATTTATGTTTTTTCGGTTTTTCATTTTTCGGTTTCTCGGTTTTTCGATTTTTCCGGCAAGATGCTTTTAATGGCTTCTGTATCTGCGAGATGTATCTTTTCTTTGGCTTCTCCAACTCGATTTGTGGTGTTGAAAGATGGCAGATTAAATTTGGAACAAGGACACAGGAGCAGGGATGGTGTTTTTGGTTAATTAATAACCGGGGAAAGGTTCAATCGAGAAGGGCTCCTTGAAAACTGTGCAAATCAAACAGGAAACGGAGATCCTTGAGCAAAGGCTGCTCTTCATTTGATTCGATGACCTTACGACCTTATTGGAATGAAAAGCACTCGAAGTGCACTCTTCGTGCCAAGATCTTATTGAATTTTGTATGAAAATAGAATAAATACGAAATATAGAGTGTGTCTGTGAATCGGCCACGTGTTTATTTTCTTTCCAGCTCATTTGGTACACTTTTGGCATTAGCTCTTGGCATTGTTAAGGCGTTGCTTTTCAATGGCAATTAAGTGGAGGATGAAAAACATTCTGACCCAGACACTTGGCCAACTCAATTTGCACTTCATCTCTACAACTCATATCGTATATATATATTCGAGTATATATTCGAGTAATTGCTAATTGATATTGCCATATGCATTAGTTTTGATACATTTATAATAATGTGTTTTCAATTGTCGGACCGTTTCGAGTGGCATTCAACGAGACATGAATCTTAATAGTTTAGAGCCGTTTGTTGGGATGGAAAACCATTTGAAACTTTATTAATTTTAATTAAAAACACTCGACTCGCTTTAAGGGTGTGTGTCTGGTGTTTTCTTAAGCCGCAAAACGCAAAACACTCGACTGGCCAGCAGGCGAAAGCAGTTAAAAGCAAGAAAGCCATCACAGGCCAAACTTACTCCTTTTGGCCGGCTCCTGGAAAAAGGAAAAATCCTCGTAATAATAATAATAATAATAGGAAGAAGAATAGAAAGAGCTTCAACGAAGCGCAGAATGCTCTATAAATTATTCAACCCACATGGCGTATACTTAATATTTGTAAATTTTCATACGCCCTGTTGGTTTTTTTTAATAAATATTTTTTGTGTTTTAATCAAAGAAAGTAATTTTTATAGAGCATCCGAAAGCCGCCTTGAACTCTTTCAAATATCATTAAAAAATCTGAGCTAAACTTTTGCCCAAAAGGCGTAAGACGTTCTCTGTGTTTACCGACTTGGCAGTCCGTGGTCTGCAGTCCGCAGTCCAGAGGACACCACAGAGTCAGGATAAACAAGGGTTGGCAAGGATCAAGGCAGGATGGTGGGGGTGGGGTTATTGTGCGACTTACAACCGCGTCTCGTTTTCTGTTTATTGTTTTGACGGCGGGCACACGGCAGTTGGTCGCTTAAAGCCATAAAAAGCAAAGGTGCCACGTCGATAAACAATGAGTGAATGCTAAGCCCCAGAAAGTCCTTGGGGAGTTGGGGAGTGGGGAACCACCCGCCAGGACTAAAAATTATCTTTATTTATAAACAGAGACAGAAGAGCAGGAGAAGGGAGTCTCTTTCATTCTAAATTGTATTTATTTAAAAATCCTTTACATATCGTGTATAAATACTAGAAGGTCACCGTTCAAGGATACCCCATTAAATAAGCTCATCGATTGGACTACAAAATCCTTTCTTTCTCAGACACACAAAAATCTGCAAGCACTCACTCTTCCAGGCACACATTTTACAAACTATTTAGCTTTCTTTTGGGTCGTGGGATCGGGTCAAGGTTCCAGGAGACTCCAGGTTGTCTCGGCTGAGGAGGTACTGCTCAGGCTCTGGAGCGGGTCCGAGGAGACTCAAGAAAACCGGCAACAGGATCAGGCCGTGGGCAGCTCCGATCAGGACAATGCCCAGGTACATCCTGAAGTAGAAGATCTGGAAGATCTGGGAATTGGAGAAGCCCAGGACGGCGATGCCCGCAAACTTGGTCAGGGTGATGCCTGAAAGGACACTGCTGCCGGTGACGTTCAAGGAGTGGCGGGCCCGCTCCTGGGCAGAGCCTTCGCCTCGCTTGAAGGACCTCACGATGTGGGCCACGAACTCCACCCCGATGCCGGTGCAGACCACGAGGTTGACCAATGAGATGGCGTTCAGGTTGATGCTCCACGCCCACATCATGCCGCCCATGTTGATGAGGATGCAGATGACCATGAAGAGGACGATGAGGGTCGAGGTGATGTCCAGGCCGGTAACGAGAAGGGTGACCAGGAATATCGCCAGCAAGGACATGCCCAGCGAGAACATGGTGTCGCCCCAGATGGTCAGGTACTGCTCGTAGTATATGTAGAAGACGCAGTAGGCGAAGATTTCCGCGTCCACTCCGTTATCCTCGAACATGGCATTGATTTCTCCTGCGATCCTTCGCACTTCGCGCACCTGAGAGTAGAACTCCTCGGAGGTGGTCGACGTTGTGGAGTATTGCATGAAGTAGGAGTCGCCCACCGTCGACAAGCCCTCGTCGTCGATGGTGTAGATGACGGCCTATCGGAAGGATCGAAAGGATCAGAAGGATTCTTAGTTTAGTTTAAAAGTTCCACTCACATCCGCATAGGAGGCTCTTCCCGCCTTGGCGCACTCGGCATCTGGCAGATCGAACAGGAAGAAGGGAATATACTTGCTGAAGGTTTCCGCATCCGGGCGCAGGCCATTCTCCGTGAAACCTCGCTCGCAGGGCGCGCAGTCATTGCTCTTGGAGTCTATTGGAGAATGAAATCTCTGATTGATCCTAGAACTTTCAAGTAATTTGCTTTCCAGGAATACTCACTGCTAGAACAGAAATCCCCAGTGGTGATGTTGTACTTGCAGCAGTCGGAAATGGCCAGCCAGTCGATGTAGTCGTCCAGCCAGGACGCGGCCGGCCTGGCCAGGCTGGTGATCTCCGGGTAGCGGGACTGCGTGTAGAGCTGCACGGACATGGAATTGTTGTTGCACTCGACCCCGCCGCAGATGAGATTCTGTTGCAGGGGCTCCGAGTAGTTGAGTCCCGGCTTGAGCACCCAGTAGACCGGAGCCCCCATGGCCAGGAGATCGACCATGTAACGGAAGTACTTGACGACGTGCGAGTTCTTGGGCATGGACATTTCCTGGTCGAGTCCTTTCTCGATCGAAGGCACCACCATCAGGGACAGGCAGGTGACGATGGTGAAGAGTAAAAGGACAATCACCTTGACGGGTCTGTAGACGAAGGATTTATAATTAAGAGCTTAAGGATCCTTTTAATTCAAACTTACTTTGACAACAAAAAGGGCGAGTAAAAGTTCTTGAACATGCTCTCCAGCATGCCGGCTTCGTGGCTCCTTTCCGGAGCATCCTCCTCGCTGGATAGCTTCTTGCCACTGCTGCTCCTCACACAGCACAGCATGTCCAGGCGACCGTCCAGGTAGCGCTTCTCGTCGATGGCCATCATGGACACGAAGGCTGTGATCTGGAGCAGGAAGTTGAACAGGATGGCGATGGCGGCGTACATGGCGAAGGTCTTCACGGCCGGCATGTCCGCGATGCAGCCGATGGCGAAGCAGGCTATCTCGCTGCCGGCCGTCTGCAGGATCGAAGGACCTATCTGGCCGATGGCCTCACCAATGGCCTCGTGGGTTGTCTTGAACTTGGAGTGCTCGAGGCGCTGGTAGGTGTGGACCATGATGAAGATGTTGTCGACGCCCACGGCCAGGACCAGGAAGGGTATCACCTCGATGGCCAGCATCGTGGTGGTCACGTCCAGGTAGCCCCAGAAGCCCAGGCTGCAGGTGATCGAGGCCAACACGATAACGATACCCCCGATGGCCAGCATGATGCGGGACTCGCGCAGGAAGCCCAGGCAGCTGCGGATCCTTCCCAGGGCGACGGCCACGTAGACGAACATCACCACGTAGCTGATGACCACGGTTCCTACTTCGCCCTCGGACAGCTCCACGATGGCGTCCTGGATGGAGCGCTCCGCCGAGTAGGCGATGTCCAGCCTGTCGCTCTTGTAGTCCCGCATGAAGTCCACGAACAGCTTCTCCCACTTTTCGTTGGGCTCCAGCTTGGAGGCGTCGTTCTGGTTGCGGCCCAGGAAGGTGATCACCAGTCCGGTGGCCAGCATGTAGTCGGGATCCTCGCCGACGGGCACTTTGGGCATTCCACCCACTGCGATGCCGGGCTCGATGGGTCCGCCGTAGGTGCCGAAGCAGTCCTCCATCATGGGGACTCTGAAAAAAGAGGATCAAGAGGATCAGGAGGAGCTTCTTTGGAAATCCTAAGCCTTGACCATACCTGAGGCAATCTTCCAGCTGGTTGAGGTAGTTTATCGTAAAGTCGTTGCTGTCCACGTAGGAGTTCTCGAACTTGGCCATGTCGTGCTGGAAGTACCCGTAGATGGACTGGATGACGCAGTGGTCGATGGTGGGCGTCTCGCCGGCCTTCAGGACGGGGGCGTAGCAGATCTTATCGAGTCCCTCGCCCTCGGAGAAGCCTAGCTGCATGATCGACTCCTGCAGCTCGAAGACTTCCTTCAGGAAGTTGAACTCGAAGGCAGGACCAAAGTTCAAAGTGCCGCTGGGAGCTTCGTGGGTGAACTAGAAAGGAAAACCGTTTAGTCAAAAGGATACAAGGACTCGAAAAAAGACTCTTACATATGTCTGATTGATGGCCTTGATGAAGAGCTGGTTGGTGCGGTAGAAGGGTCCAAAGTGCTGGTCAAAGTAGTCCTTCTCGATCCTGGTCTGGCTCGTCTCGCTGGCCCACAGCTCGACGGGGTCCGTGGTGATGGTCATGTACCGGATGCCATACGAGAGGCCGCCAATGACCCAGGAGCAGAGAGCCAGGACAAGGACTGGGTGGCGGGCACAGAAGGTGCCCCAGTGCCGGAAGCCCACGTAGAAGAACTCCCCGAAGAGGGTCGGCATGCAGACCCTGGGCGACCTGCTGCTCCCCCGGGCGCCGTAGAGGATCAAGCCCGAGAGAATCACGGCAATCACGAGGCCAATGATGAAGGTGACGCCGTAGAGGCCGGCGATCTTCCAGAGCTCCTCGGCTCCGGCGGGGGCCTCGGCCAGGGGACAGGACTCGTTGCAGTCGATGCAGGCGCAGGCGTAGCTGTCCTCGTAGCTCTCGCCGCACTTGAGGGGGAACAGTTCCAGGTACTCCTCCTGGCTGCCCTCCTCGGCCTCCTCCGACCACATGTAATTGATCTGGAAGGGCACATAGTCGCCCTCGGCATCGCCCATGAAGCTGTACCACCTCCGGTAGTTGCAGGTCTTGGCGTTGTACGCCCCGCACCCCAAATCCATGGCGGGACGACCCGTCTGGGTGTGCTGGATGCCCACGCAGCTGTTGTAGATCCCCGACACGGTCGCGTCCGATATCCTGTAGTCTATGGCAGCCACGAAATCGATGTTATTCGGATTCTTGTCCACGTGGGCGGTGAGAAAGAGGGTGTGGTTCTTGGCGCAGGTCATGGCGCAGACGGTGGTGGCCATGTTTCTGGTGCAGGTGGGACACCGCGAGAAGACTCCGTCCGCCTGCGACAGGCCCGTCTCCATGGTGTCGATCTGGTCGGCGTCACAGCACAGCTCCAGCTCCTCTTCGCCACTCTCGCCCTTGTACTCCTTGTACAGGAGCGGACATCGGCGGGCAAAGATGGCCTCTGCCGCAGCATTGTTTAGCGGCCTGGCCGGATCAGTGTCCGCCAGATTCTGCCAGAAGGAGCCGATCATATGGCTCTGGCCGTACCAGATGCATCCCAGCTTCTCCTGGGCCAGGACGCGGCTCACAGTTAGGCAGAAAACAAGACTCCAGAGTATTTTCATTGCCAAGCACTTTTTGGGAGCACGAAAAAAAAAAATAAACAAAAAGTGAAGAGTTTTTTGATCCGCAAGTCGTTAAGTCGCGCCGGCCGCACGCCTGTTACTAAACTAAAATATATTGCTAAACAATAATGGAGCCTATATCGGAAATCGTGTGAAGTACCAGTACCAGTGGCAGCAGCAGATTATATTCCCACCTTTTATGGGGCTTATCTGCGGCGATAAGCTTCTGAAATTCTCGGGTCTGAGTGTACACTCTCTGTTGTGTTGCGCCCCGTGTTGGGGCCCCATTAAGGGTCTTATCTGGAAGAGGATTAACATCGGAACATCGGAGCAGCGCAGGCGATCACCTGGCTACAGTTGATCAGAAAAAAGTGCAGCTCTGATAAGATACGAAAGGTAATAGGGGATATCTATGTTTTTTAAACCCGTTTTCAAATGTTATTCCTTTATTCCTTCCCCCTTGACTTGCTCCCGATCACAGTTTGGGTTTTTTTTTTCTTCCAAATGAATCATCAATCCGTCCAAGACTTTAGAGAGATTAGAATTTTGAAAACGCCGACAACGTTGCCGAGCCGTATAACTTTTACGGTCTTGAGAAGGTCTCGGGCTTATCGAAGGTGTTCGAACCGGCGAACAGGTGTTCAGAGTTTATTACTCGGCCAGCTGCTTAATGTCTAATAGCTAATGGCTAATGCCTAATGGGTGATGTCGGGGAAGGGGTAGTCACCCTTCCAGATAAGGCCAAGATACAGGCTCAGGTGTCAGACACAGGTGTGATTATTTTTCCCAATTACCAACAAATGTTTGCAGTAACGATTATGCGGCAATTTGGCTCAAAAGATTGCCCAAAGATGCATTCCGATAACAAAGCAAGCCCTGACTCTTTCCGGTGAAGTTTTGGTCAAATTTTTGGAAAGTTTTCGGAAATACAAAAAAAATCTGTAAAAAAAAGAGCAAAATCATGGGCAAGAAGTTCAGCTACTCGGAACTGAAGGCGGCCACCCAGACGAGCTCGCGGCCCGCACGGAAGGAATCCAATCGGAATCCCTTGCCAGCAGATCAGGTTTCCAAGGAGGAGGACGACGAGGATGATGGCCGCGACCTGGCCCCCATTTTCCCCCAACAGCCCACGGCTGGTAGGTAAATATATTTCATAAATCGCAGGACTCCCCACGCTTAAGAAAGACCTACTTGTATTGACCGCAGTGCAGCGGGTGATGGGCAACCTGGTCAATGGCTACCTGAAGCTGGTCCGTCGCATAGAGAGTCAGTCGGTCAGGTGTGGAGAGCCACCGCCACCGCCACCGCCGTCTAAGGGTCCTCGAGCCGTGGGCGGAACGATCTGGGAGAGCAGGCCCAGCGAGGACGAGAACTCGGACTCGTCCGAGCCGCCGCCTGCCTCGACCGTGGGCTTTGTGGATCTCTTTCGGCGAAGCTTGCACTTTGAGAGCATGGGCTTGCCCCTGACGGCCCTGGAGCTCTATTCCATGGAGTATTTGCAGCACAGAAAACCAAAGACGGGGGGTTCGGAAACCGAAATGAGTAGAACCAAGAGCAGGATACTGGGGGGAAGTACAAGTTATTCCTGCGAGAACTGCTCTCTAGTCCAGGAAAAACTTCAATTAGGAGATAAAAAGGATGTCCGGAAGCGTCCAAGCAATGACTTTGAAAATCTACAAAACTCGGAACCGGAATCGGAACAGGAATCGGAATCGGAATCGGGTTACGGAAATGTAGCCTTGCCGAGCAAGTCAAACATCTCAGTCCCAGGTGGCAGGCATTCGGAGTCCCAGATCTCATTTCATTCCCGTCGGGCAACCCAAACAGTTCAGACGCCAACGACTGCAAAAAGTTTCGTTAAAATCTCTAGTCATTCGGAAACGGAAAGTGAACGTGGTAGCAGTCATCATTTTGTGAATCAAGGATCAGTTTTCGTGGAACCGGACATGGCTATGGATAATCGGAAGCTGTGGAATCGGAAGCACCATCAAAGCTACCACAACTACAGCCACCACAACCAATGCCAGTGCCAGTGTCCTTGCCAGGAGGGGGGGCGTAGACAGATCAGGGATCATCATCATCGAGCCTACTCGAGGTCAAGCAGTCCCGAGCCCGTCCTGCACCGTCAATATGCGCAGATGAACCTGCGCGAAGCGGACAGGATGGAGGAGAGATACCAGGTGCTGACCCCAATGTCGCGGGTCCTGGAGGTCCTCGTGGAGCCGAGGGACATCAAGTACTCCGAGGAGGCGTTGGCGGAGCGTTGGCAGCGCGAGGCGCGGGCCCAGGACAGGCCCGGGTGCTCCAAGGACATGATGTCCAAGAGACTGTCCCACAGCCGGTCCACCCATTGCTGCTGCGCCCCTGCGGAGTCACCCCGTGACCTGCGATCCGTGAAGGTTCTCCTGAAGACCACACCCCGTCGGCCCTGCCTGAAGAAGCCCGGCTCCGAGGTGGATCTGGCTGCGAGCAGTCCTTACTCGTCCCCGGACAGGTCCCTCACAGGCTACGAGGCGGACAGCGAGCGGCTCAGCGGCAAAACCGACAGCACCCAGCCCAGCCATGCCACCCATTCCACCCATGCCACCCAGGCCACCCAGCGGGAGCGGGAACGGGAGCTGCTGGTCCGCATGGCCGCCGCCCCCATGTACATGCCGGACACCCTCACCGAGGTGTGGAAGAAGCCGGTCACCTACTGCGCGGAGCCGCCACGTCGGGGTCTCTATCGGCGCGGGGATGCGCTCAAGTACCAGCCGATCGACCGCCTGGACGCCGGGTGCCTGAAGACGCCGCTCTTCGAGGACGACGAGGACATCGAGAGAGCCAGGTACTTTGTCGGAGAGTTCGCCAAACTGACGCTGGACGAGCAGCGGCAGGACATTAAGTTTCGGCTGGGACAGCTCCGACTGCTGCAGGACACCTCGGACCAGGAGTTCCGCAAGCACATCCTGGCCCAGGGCTTCGTGGTGAAGCCGATTGTGAAGATAACCGACCGATATCCCTGTCCCTTTGCCCAGGACCATTGCCCGCTGCTGATGAACGAGTTCCTGCTGGGACACTTCCTGCGCGAGCACAGCAACGAGCCCGGCATCCAGCTGAGGGAGGCCTTCGAGGCCAACCGGCTGCTGATCATCTTCAACCCCAAGGCCTTTGACCTCGGCCGCAACGCCTGCATGTCCGTGATCGTGTACGGCGGGGTCAAGGACCTGCCCTGCACCATGCCCATTCTCCGATTCATGCCCACTAGCAACAAGCAGCTGCCCGGATCCTTTGAACGCTACGAAGGACACTTGCCCATGTTTGTGATGATCTGCCGGAACCGCCTGAGTCACCTGGAACCGGGCCGGAAGGTCCGCTTCCAAGGCATTCCCCGGACGAGTGGCGGAACGGAAACCAAGGACACCGACTCTGAAGACTCCGAAGAGGACTCCGACGTCCTGACCCTCTGGATGGTCAGCATGGACCTGCCCCAGCCCATTCACGTGGTGATGACCGTCTTCAATCGGCGCCTGGACGCCAGTGTCAGCTCCATTTTGAAGGTTCGTGGCCTCCGGAAGTCGCACGACTGCAAGGTCTTCATGCAGTCCAGCCGCCACTTTATGCGCCTTGGCGGCAAGGACCTCAAGATCCTCACCAACAACAACACCGAACCGCTCTACCTGGAGGTGACCATCAAGGAGTACGTCGGAATCTTTCCCCTGCGCCATCAGGCCCAGCTCCGTTATCCCCCAAGCGGGTGTCACCATCACAAGTGATCGAAAGTTATCGAAAAGCTATCGCAAGTGATCGAAAGTGATCGAAAAATGAATCGCAAGTGATCGCAAATGATTGTAAATCTTTTTTAGCTCCAAATTCCTAGGATTCACGGTAATCGCTTTCGGCATCAAACACCACTTTCGGCAAAAGAGACAGTCAACAGGTTTTAATAAACATGACGCTTTGGTAATTGTTGCAAAAAAACTGTTTTTAATAATCAATCATTATTCTCGGGCTATTATCTGGTCACTTCCTCTTTGATTTCTCAATATTAACCGTTTTTATTGGCCCTCTTATCAGTTGAATGCGTAAAACCAAAAACCAGAATCTACATATCTTATCGCTTTCCAGTCTATAATTCAGTCTAGAATTTTGTTTTACAGCCAATTTTATTCATGAATTATTGATAATTATTATTAATAAGAAATATTAACCTTTTTTACGGTTATTATTTATCCTGTCCTTGACTTTGTATTTCCCCGATCTTGCGATCCTTTGCAGGAATTCTACAAAGCACTTACGCTCTTTCCAGACCCACTCTCTCGCTTTCTCTCTCTCTGTTGAAAGCTTTCAAACGCCAAATGTTAACTAACTGTTAAGTGCCAACCCGCTCTCTGGCAAGTTCTCTCTCGCTGCAGCTGCAAACCGCTGCTTTTTACTGTTGTTTTCCTCCTTTCGCCCAAAATGCTATTGAACTCACACGCACACGTGGACACGCACACCTATGCACTTCGATGCATATATATGTGTTCTAAAAATTAACCGTTTCTTTGGCCAAGACTGGGTCCTGTGGAGACGAAAAGATGCCTTCGAAAGGATAATAATGGGACAACTAAGAAAAAAACGTGGAAAAAAGGGGGTAAAAAGGGGAATATCCTAGCACCTAGCCCCCCACCAGTCCCCCTGCGGTACCACAAGGGACACGTGTCCTGAAAATCCAGACCTACATCAACAAAAGCCCCGAAAACGGAGAAACCGAAACCCGAGCACGAGCACGAGAAACGAAAACCAAAAAGCCGAGCATCCCGTTAGCCGAAGCCGAAGTTAATGCGCATCTGCAAAGCTCTCCGATTTTAACCCATCTTTGGCACCCGGCTCCCAGCTCCTCCCGGACTCCTACCTCCCACTTAACCCCCTGAGTGCCGAGCTTCTATTTTTTTCCCGTTTTTGCCTGCCTGTCCGTTTTGTTTGCCATGTGTTTCCATTCCAGGCGCATTTCTGGAAAATTGTGTCAAGCTGACGACACAATTTCAAATCGCATGCCCGGAGTTGCAGTTTTCCCAGCTGCTGCTGCTGCCGATGTCGCTGCTGCTGCTACTGCTGCTGCTGCAGCGAGAGAGAGTGACTAAAAGAGAGTTGCTTTGCCGGCAATGCACAAAATAATAACGGTACAGTAGCCCAACAGGAAGTGGTGCATTAACACGCGCCGCTTTCACCTCAAAACCCGTGCTAAAGCCCAAAGAGTTGCCATAACAAAAACAACACAGGAAAACTCGGAAAAACTTCGCGTAATAGTAAACAGCAATAACAACAATAATAATATTTCGAGTCAGAGTTCAAGTGTGTGTCAGAGCGAGCAAGGAGACTGCGAATGTGATGCAATCATCCCGAAACAAAAAAAAAAAACAATTAAATCTCCTAAATTATTTCGAGTTCGAGTCTGTGACGCCAGTTTGTGGAAAAAAGTCCCTTTAATCAGGGATAACCCTTCGAGTAATTCAAATTGATCGAAAGGATTGCGGACTCCATTGTTTTTTTGTGCTGTTGCCATTTTTTTAAAGTTTGTTGGCGTTGGCCCACTTAGGTATGCAATATTTTTGTTAAACAAAAAACCGGCTAAGCGTGTGCGAAAGAGAGGGAGGGAGCGTAGGCGAAAGAGCGGGCGAGGTAGTGGGAAGGGATGCTCGGGTTCGGGGTTCGGTGTTGGGGGTTTAGGGTTCGGGATTCGCGGTTCGGGTTACGGGGAAAACGTGAAAAGCACGTGCAGCAGGAAAAACTTTTCGGTGTGAATGCCTTCTGCACAGAAAACACAAAAACGTGTTTTTTTCGGCCAGCGTCGACGTCGACAGCGACAGCGACGGCAGCTGCGACTGCGACGGAGAGAGTTCTGCCATTGGTAACAGTCCCATTTTTTCATTGCAGTAAGATCTGTTAGCGAGGGTCTACTATAAGGTTCATTCTAACTGTTAAAATCTAATAGTTAGCTTTTTTATTTGTTTTTTAATATTTAAACATTTTTTCATATCAATGAGGGAGTTTTTTTTTTAATACTAAAAAGAAAGTATTCTAAATATTATTGTTCAATTCTTCATCCATTCGTGATAAATGAATGAACGCTACCATGTCTTTAATTAAAGCTCCTTCGCCATCACCATTACCGGTACCTTTACCGTTGGCATTACCGTCTCTTTCTCTTTCGCTTAAGAAATTAGCGCTCCAATGTAGGCAATTTGTCAATTACTGATGCAATGAAGCAATGCAGCAGACAAACAACAACAAACGAACGGCTCCTGCAGCAGCGCTCTCATTTCGAAAGCCAAAGCCAAAGCCAAAGCCGAAGCCGAAACCGAAGCCGGGTTTCAACTCCCATCTCTCTTTCTCTCTTTTTGCCCATCGCCTACTGCCTACTGCCGCCTGCCGGCGAAAGCTTTGCGGGACAGCTGGGAGAGAAAGCAGGAGAGTGGGCGAGAGTGACTGCGACGCCGGCAGCGCACTTTCGTCGCCAACTTTTCGTGTCGCATCTCGTGTTCGTTCGTGTCTCCGAGCATCTTGCCAGCTTTCTCCTTCCCTTTCTTTCGTTCCATCGGGCCGTCCGCTCTTTCACTCTCGCGACCGCTGCATATATTGTCTGTCTGCCGGAGGAGACTTCGGCTAATGGCTTCGGCGGCCATGCCATGCCTCGGCAAGATGGCTACGTCGACGCCGCCGTCGGCGTATGGCGGCCGAAACGCCAAAATGCCGAAATGCTGAAATGCTGAAACACCGAAATGCCGAAATGCCATGCAGCAAAAACAGTTTGCATTTGTTTTTCCGCGTGTTCGCACACGTTCACGGGTCTGCGTTTAGTCCTTTGCCTTTCACATCCTCACATTCACATTCTCCTTGCTCTCAGCTCTTGTGTGATCTTCTTTTTGTCAACTTTTTTTTTGTGAAACCGCTACTCTCCACCGCGTCAGTGAGTTTGTGTGTCTGCGTCTAAGTGTGTGTGTTTTCGAGTTTTTTAAATTACAAAAAAATCGTTTCAGAAATGGTTTTAATTGTTTTCAAGTTATTTTCAAAGTACTAAGCTTGATATTTTACAATATTTAGAAACAGAATCTTTGAAATCAAGTTCAAGTTTTCGATTCAAATTGTTTTGTTTCAAAATAAAATTAGTTTTTAAATGTTAAAAACGAACTCAAATATTTGCCAAAGAATGAGACATTTTCCCAGCACAAAACCAAAGATTCAAACCAAAAACTTTGTGTTTTTTCAATTTTGATAAAAGTTGAAATATCCAAAATGTTTTCTAGTTAAAAGCTTGTTTTAAAAATTCCAAAAATGTGGTTAGCAATTTCAATTGAAAAGAAAGTTTCCCAAAAGTTTTAAAGAATAAACGAAGATTAGTTTCAATTTTATTTGGAGAATTTTTTAAAGAGAATCTGAAAACTAGGTTTTTTAGGCAACTAAAAAATAACGAAACTTGACCTATAAATGTTTCAAAACTATGCAAAATCGAATGCCTCGAATTGTTTTTTATTTTGTTGAGATATTGCACTTTTTGATGAGAAAGTCCGGAGTTGCAACTTCGTGGCAGCGACTCCGTTTCTCTCGCGTTGCGGATTCTGCCGCTGACGCCGCAGTCGCTGCTGGCCGAGACAGAGGCAGCGACCGAGGCAGAGGCAGCGACCGAGGCAGAAGCGGCGGCAGAACCGCCATGGCTCGCCGTCAAAGTCGAGTCGTGTCGAGATCGAAGCGCCGAACGGAACGGAACGGAACTGAACGGAAGTGCAGTGCAAAGCGGAAACGGAAGTTGAGCAGCATTCCCACTTAGTACGCACACACTCTCGCTTACTGACTCTCACACACACACATTTACCGTTTGTGTTTGAAGATAAATTTCTGGTTTTAATTTTTTTTGTTTTTAATTCAATTAACGCGCGACTCTGAGAATTTTTTTTACAAATTTTTTGAAGGTGCTCTCTTTGAAAAGCAATAAACAAATACCAAATAAATACCAATAATTAAATAAATACTAATTATCCAAATCCAAATCAAACCCCAACAGCAGCAAGAACAACAACGTGCGGTGTTGTGAGCTTGCCACAAAAAAAGATAAAAGAAAGAATTAAAAGCATAAAGCAAGCAATAAAAAGAAAGCAGCAGAGAAAGTAGCAAGCAATCCGAGTGGCTAAAGAATAATGTCGGCAAAATGTTTAAGCAAATGCAGTGCGTGTGCATGAAACAGCAGCTGGAGGAACAAACTAAACTGAAAAAGCCACTGGGAAAAGTACTTTGGACAAGTGACAAGAAGTAATCCTTACAAACCAAAAAAATCCTTAAAAAAAAGCCAAAATATTAAAGCCAACAAACAAAGCGAGAAACCGGAAAGTCCCTGGAAGACCGGAGAAATGTTTGGCAGCCAAAGCGGCTGCCTTTGAGGCTGACTGAGTGGCTCAAGGTGTGTTGTGAATATTTGCTCTTCTACTCGAATGCCAATCGAATATATTTGAATGCCATTCGAATATATGATATCAATCCTAAATCTAAAAAGTCTATACATTCTCCGAGTTGTATATTTTTCTTGTGTTCGATTCGGTTTCTGTTCTTTTTATGATCTAAATTGGCTGATTTGTGGGCAATTTTTTGTGAAACACTTCCGCTTGGCGAGCTTTTATGAAGGCGATGAAAGCCGCACCTCTCCTCCGAAAACCTGACCTATTTCGTGGCAAATCAAAGAATATTTTATATAAATAAATATCTATTTTTGTTCTTTGCTTAGCCATTGAAAAAGTATTTCCAAGACCATTATTCTTTCTTTTATGATTCCCAAAAGAATTGTACAAATATCGACAATTGCTTGTGGTTGCGGCGATGGCTCATCAAAAAGATATTCTTTTCTTTATTAATATTGATTTTAAAACAATAAACACGAGGGCTGTTTTTTTAGTGATTATTTTGGGCATAAAATTTGATTTCTGGAATGTTGAGTTGGGGAACTATTTCTAGATCCTCTTTTTTTATAATTAAAACAAGCTAGAGGCGAGCGGAACGTAAACAAAATCAGAAAGGGGCGGGTTGATGGGAAAATATTACAATTTTTGATGATTTGTTCATGTCTTTTGGCATCTTTGGGAATCCAACGAGCCGCAGCACCAGAAACATCTCAGTTTCTCATTTTCGACTTCTCTATTAATAATTTTCGATGCATTTGATTTTCTCTCACTGTATTGTTTCGATTTCGATGTGGATTAGCCTTGGCCCTTTGATATATGAATGTTCCGCGACTTTAACTGCAAATTAGAGAAAATCTTTTATCTCTGAGGTCGGAATTCTTCGGTTTTTGTGAAGCATTAAATTGGGAAGATTCCGATCAAAGGCAAGTCCCCAAGGGAGGATGAGAAAAAATGTTTGAAAAATGTTTCAAAATGATCTCATAAAGCGCAAGTACATTGCGATATAAAAATTTTATTTGTACAATTAATTTATTTGCTGTCATTTGCATTAATGCTCAATCGTAAAATTATACAGAGAGCTCGACGTTCCGACAAAGAAATGGCCACTTTGGCTTTGGCTCCGTCACAAATAATTATTGTCAGGGGGCCTTTAGGCCAGTTTCGAGTCTGTTGCCAGCTTCCAGCTTCGTATTAAATCATCGTCAAAAAAAGTAATATATATTTGTGAAACGAAAAAAAAAACGAATCACATCAAAAAAATGGAGAAGAATTAATGCAAATGTTGGCGCTTTCGCATTTAATATGCAAAAATGCAGGAAAAAAACGGAAGAATATGCTCGATAGGGTGAAAAAATACACACTCTGACACAGGGCAGAGTTGAAAGAGCATTGGGGGGGAAAAATAAAATAACAATTGGAATAATTGTGAAATATAATGGCATACGAAATTTCATTTCAATTTTATTCTCGCATCTTTTTATTTATTTATACAAGCTGAAATAGCAGCGCAGCAGCAGAGGAAATCATGTCCATAAACTGAAAATTGCCACAAAACACACAATTTATACCGAAACGCATATTCAGGCATAAAAAATTTGCGAATTATTCACATATTCGGATGCAATGAACTACAAAGGATGCCGCAGCGCAGCGCGCGAGCGAAGGGATTAAAAAATGCAAAACTAAATGGATGGAAAATATCATAAATAAATTAAAATGAAATAAATTTACTTAGTTCCGGTGCAGGGTAATTGAAAGGATTTCCTTTATTTAAGGATTTCCATGTTTTAAAGATAAAGTCAAGTGTTGGAAAAGCTTAAAAAAAGCAGAAAAAATGTTTGAAAAGAAGCGAGAATCGGTTTAGAAAATATCATAACTTCCCGGTTCAGGGAAAGGATTAATAATTGAAAGGATTTCCTTTTCTGCTTCAGAGATAAAGTTAGGTGTTGGAAAAGTACAAAAAGAAATAGAAAAAGTGCTGGAAATTGAAAAGATTTAGGTTTTATTTAGTTTCTTTAGTAGATTGTTTCATAAACTTGCACTTTTTTTGCGATTGACCTTATTCTTGATCGGGAAAAAAGGACTTCTATTTGTCAGGATATTTATTTGGGACTTTTTTTTGTATAAAAATCTGTATTCCTAATACTCGTGTTTGGCAGCTAATAATGTGGGCTAAAAACAAAAGTGACGTTGGGTGGGTAGGTGGGGCTTCCCTTTATTGTTGTCTCCTGACACATCCTGGCATTGTTGGGGATCCTGAACTACCGCTCAGCCTGCATGTCCTGCTCTGCTCTGCTCTGTTTCATGTACTGTTTTGGCCTCATTTGGCCCAGTTTAAATGGTCTTTAGGTCGCCGAGTGCTGCAACGTGGAGTGTAGAGTGTGGAGTGGAGTGCTGGGGCAGGAGGGGCATCGTCGCGCATTAAACCATTGCGAAATCTAGTATCTAGTATCTAGGATTCTCGTATCTGTATTGGTATCGCTACGTCGCTCTATGTGTGTGTGTTTGTTTGTTTCCTTTTTGTCCTCGCTGCGATGGTGTTTGTGTTTATTTGTTTGCTGTTGGCTTTGATTTGGTTTCTGGCCTGGTGGCTTGCTATCGCCATCAAATCAGGCTCACACAAACATAATTGTTTCCATGTATGTGTCTCGCTGTGTGTGTCACTGTGTGTGTGTGCCAGTGTAAATAGCAATTACAGGCCGCCTCAATGTGTTAGGGTAAATATACATAATCAAGCGAATGCCCCCAAAAACGAGAATGCAATGAGGCGGCTCGCAAAAACAACACAAAAAAAAAATACAAAAAGCGAAAAAGCGAAAACAAGACAATTTTTGCACTCGGAAAATGCACTGGGAATAAAATTCAGCGAAATATAAGGAAAGTTATCGAATTAAACCGAGGCTATTCTGGTTTTTAAACCAAAATTTTGACTAAATTTCAAAGGAATTCTAAAGTTGAGGCTTTTTTTGCGGTGCCACAACCGCAGCTACGAAAAATGTTGCACTTAAGCCTCGCCTGCGCCCATAAGTATGCTTCGATAAGTGTGAATAAGCGTGCCTCGTGATGGCGATGAATAGAACAAGAAGAAGAAGACTAAGAGAATAGAGGCAGAAGAAACCAAAAGAATGAGGAGGAGCCGGAGAAGCGAGCCTTAACTTGGTTAAAACGCTTGAACGAAAATGGAAAATAGTCGGGAATAAAAATAGAATAAATTGTGTTAAAGAATTCAAGAGAATTCAAGAAAATGCAAGAAAATGCAAGAAAATTCAAGACTATTCATGCTTAAAAGCTTTTGTTTAATATAAAAGATACAGTTGGGAATCTAAAAGGAGAGTTTCTATTACTTTTAGAGGTTCCAAAGCTTCTTTTTCGCTTCTCATATGCAAATTATTGAACTCAACCAAATTAGAGCGGAAAAAAAAGGATATTTAATTAGAAACTAGCCACAAAGAGAGTGTGAAAGGGGGTGGTAAGTGGCAAGAAGAAAAAAAAAGCGGCGGAGAAAGCATAAAAGGATGCAAGACAGACATCGCATTACACAATATTTATTAAATGGCATGATTTCTCCATACATAGAGCGAAGACCGCCGCCAATTTATGTCGCCCAAAGCTCTGCTCCTGCTGTCTCTCTCTCTCTCTCTCAGCTGCGATTGCTGTCCTTGTCCGACCGCCCATTTGGAACTCCTCGTGACCGAGATTCAAAGCTGACGATGACGACGGCGATGGCGATGAAGCCTCAACCCCTTTTTCGGGCCAAGAAGAAGTTCGAGTTTTGGCTTTTGTCTTGAAAACGAAAGCAGCCCGGAAATGTTTGTGCTGGCCCGGCCCCTGGTGCCTGGTATATATATCGTATATAGTGACTACTTAACTGTACTATGCCATATATCAAGCGAGGGGGGGAAATGGGGGAAATGTGCACAGAGGCAAGTGGCAAGTAGCAGAGAGGCAGGGGCAGTGGCAGCAGGCGCGATGTGTGCATATATTATGCAGTCACCTCGAAATGAAGCCCCATCACTGCCAAAAAAGAAGAGTTCAAAGCTTGAAGATTTCAAAAATAAACAAAAAGAAATTCTAGAAAAGAATTAGAGGAGAATTAAGAGGAGAATTGTTTGAAAATATCCTTAAAGTTTATGAAGAATCTCTAAACAGTTTTTGTTGCAAAAAAACACAGCTTTTCCATTAAATATTTCTACTTTCTGGAACCCCCATCTATTTCCGAAAAGTATCTTATCTTATTTTGGATTCTTTGTAGCCAATCTAAAACATTCTCCTGCTCCTGCTCCTCTTTTCGAGCCACTCCTTTTCTTTGTTCGCTTCTTGCTGCCAACTTTGCGTTGTCCTTTTTGCAGTTTGCTTTAAGTTGGCTTTAATCATGGCCCGCATATGCATATTGTACATAGAGAGTGTATGTGTGTGGCTTTATATTATATAAGATATATATATATATAGTCGGTCTGACAGGCCCGATTTTCCATTCTTTTCCCTCTTCTGTCTCAATAACTTTGGACTTTGCATTTTCGTTACGTTTCGTATGCAATTTTCGCATTTGTCTATCTCGCTTGCTCGCCTGCTCCGGATGGGTGGATGGGTGGTGGGTGGTAAGGGGTCATGGCGTGGTACCACGCCCCAAGCCCCGTGCCCGCTTGTTAAATAGCATCCATGGCTATAGTTGTACGTGTTGGGAATGTAGGACATTGTTATGCAGGCAGGCGGCAAAAAAGGAAGAGCAAATGAGTTGGACAGAGAAAGAGATGGTAGATGTGGCACGGGGCATGGGGCATGAAGAAGTTGCAGGAGTAGGCCAGCCGCATGGCACGAAATGTGCAACACAAAAGTTTTCGTCATTATTGGCTTATGAGGTGAAATTTATTGCAGCATAATTCAATGGGCCAACTTTGGGGCACTACCTTGCTTGCCACACACTCTTGCCACCAATCTTTGACTCCGTCTTTGGGTCACCCAGAAAGCCATAAAACTTTCCCAAAGAAATATTTAATATTAAAACCCTTTTTAAAATATAAAATATTAATATTTATTATTTCTTTTTTCAATTTTCAGAAGCACTCGGAAATCAATAAACCAAAACCAAAACCAAAGCCAAACAAAAAACATTAAAGACATTGCATTATTAGCGAGAATCTTCTATATATTTGAAATATTTTCAAATCCAAAACTTATTAGATTTTAATTCCATGATAAACGATTTGATAATTAACTAAAACTAAATAATAGTAAACAAAGCTCAAATAGACTGAAATAGAGTCCAAATATATTACGAAAGTAAAATGCAATTAATTCAACATATCATATAAATTAATTAGAACAAATTGCATTTAAGTTATTCCAAAAAAAACAAAAGAACAGAAAATATAAAACAGAGAAACCAACAAAAAAGCGTACAATAAAAAAGCAATGAACCAAAAGCAACAAAACAAAACAAGATCAAAGATCCAAGCCCCTAAGAAAAAACTCGAATAATAAAATAGAAATTATCCAAAAATCCGTTTATTTCGCGTTTAAAAAAAGCAAAAAGTGTTTTAATTCAAAAGCCATAAAAGGAGCAGAAATCCTAAAGGAGAAAACGAGGACAACATTTGAAAACAAGGTAAGTTTTAGAAAACTTTTCTCGTTTGAATATTTTTTGAAAAATGCAACTCGAGGTCAGGGTTATGATTTTTATTATTATTCTAATTTTTTGTTTTCATTTCCAACAAGTGCGTGTGGCACGCCCCCGCTCTCTGCAAGATTCTCATCGCCCCTCGAAGATTTTCTATTCTTAGACGATTGTGTTTTTTTGGTTTCTATTCAAATTGTCTTTATTTATTTTTGTTGTTTGTTTCTGTTGTTGGTTTGTTGTTTGTTTGGCTCCTTGTGAGAAATGATTTCTTAATGAGTCGCAACTGTGCGGCCTCTGGTTTTTGGGGGCATTCGAATGGAATGGAATGGATTGGCATAGATCATCGAGGGTATTACGCTGACTAATGGCTGTCTAATGAGTGGAAGAAGTGAAAAATGTTTGGGGATTCTACGAGACCCTCAACTTTAAAAAAAAATTCAACTGAAATACCAGAAATCGGAGCTTCATTAACGGCGTAACTCAATTTGGTGGCAGTGGCAGTGGCAGTGGAAGCTGAACTAGAAATTCGTGGCACATGTCGACAGCTCAGGAAACAAGCTAATTCCAGAATCAGTTCGACAGATATCTGTCTATATATATATCCAATTTCGTAGCTGAAAAATTGAGGGGGAAAAATCATAAAAAACGTGTGGAATTCCAACAGAGATGGCCATTCATCGGGATTCATTCATGGGGCAATCAGTTGAAGGATAGCAGGGGGTGGCTCAGGACTAATCAAATCAAAGAGTTCGCCTCCTGCCTCCTCCCTGCCAGGAGAATCACTTCCGATTTCTGTCCATGGATGGGAGGAAGTCAAACAAACAAAAACACGAGACAGGAAATGAAGAGGAGAGGAACGCTTTTCTGGCATTTAATCTGCCATAAAAAATAATCCTTCAAGGTTTATTGGCCACTGCAATGTGGGATAAAGTGCAGCATTCACCTTCTCGAGGCATGCTTGCCACTTTGTGGCAATAAAAAGTTTGCTTTTAAAACAAACAAACGTCGAGAGGCGCCCCTTCTTGGGCTCTGGGTTCCCTTGTCACTCGTCGGCTTGTAAGATTTTACAACCTAGCCACGCCTACGCTGCCACACTGCCTCAGTGCCACACTGCCTTAGTGCCTCTCTGCCACACTGCCTCTCTGCCACATGTGGTTCACACAGTTCAGCCAATAAATACAATAAAAATCGCTTCTTTTGGGGCATTTTAGGAATCCCAGAAATTTCGACAATTTATGGATTATTTCCCAGAAACAGCTTCATTTTTTTTTTGGAAATCAATTTATTGTTTAGAGAACTGCAATATGGTTTTAAAATATTGTTTCTGAGCTATTCCAGGAATAAAGTAATTTACAAGACAAGATTGGGAAAGCGAGAAAGACTTTTATGAGGATGTTTCTCTCGGAAAGTATATCCAAAGTTCGGCGTTGCCTCAAACAGCACACACGGTGTGAGTTTTTGTGTTTGCTTTCCAATTTGTTCGCTGGGGAACACCGAACACCGAAAGGTGTTTGTTGAAAAATAAATAAAAAAAATAATCCACACAATTGGGCGTGTTGATGGATTTTTAGTTGTTATTGTCGTTGAGGGTCGAAGCCGAGGGATCGAGGGATCCCGGGACGTTGAGCTACCACAAACCGAACCCTTTTTTAATATTTGTTTAATGCATTCCACATTTTACGGCAACATAATTTGTATTCATCAAGACCGAAGCCCCGGACCCGGACCGAAGCTGTAATTAATTTTAATGCAAAACATTTTCGCCAGCGAGGCATTTCATTTGTTCCGTTTACCGCTTGATGTTGCTAATTTTTATGAGCACAATGATTGATTGATTGATTGATGGATGGATAGAAGGTTGATGGTTGGATGGTTGGATGGAATCCAAATGAATGCTGATGGTTCGGTTGAGTGAATTGCTTTTTGATAGATCACAAATATGTCAGGGGTTCAGCGAAGAATTCCGTTTCAGTTTCAGGTTCGGTTTCGGTTTATTGTCTGAAATGGAAATGGAAATGGAAAAGTAAGAAAATACGAAATTTTTGGTTTATAAAGCTAATTGGATTAACCTGATTCCCGAAACTAAGCTGACAAACGAAAAAATTAGAGAAAAAACTACGCCTAGAAAAGAAAAATTGAATCTTGAATGCATTCACATTTCTCCCCAACTGAGACACATTTGACAAGTTCATAAATTATCCAGCTTGCCACAAAAAACTGTATTGTGGGTGTTTTTTTTCTGTTTTTTTTGGTGGCAAGTGCCTGAAAATAGTATTCCATACATTACAATATTCATTTTAAATGGGGCGTGGCCCTGTAGGAACTCTGTACCGCACAAGCCAGGAAATAAATAAAAAGGAGTGTAAAATGTGAATAAAAATAAAAAAGCGGCGAATAAAAAGTTGTGCAAGGCGCATAAAAAGCAACAATAAAAAATCCAGCAGCCACCGAAAACTATTGCCAACACTCCAGACTAGTTATCTCTATAAAAAATGACGAAAAAAAAGCAGAAAAAAAAGGATTTCGGGGAAGAGTTGTAAGTGGAAATAATGGCCAATGCGGCGTATACGCGATATTTTCAATAAAAAATGCAGAGAAAAGAAGCAAATGCTTGAATTACCTTTTGGAATTTGTATAAATTAGTGGAAATGCTTTTCTATAAGTCATCGATTTCTCTTATTATCCTTTTTCTCATTGAAATCCTTCATTTATCAATCATCCGACCCGTTGCACTTGGCTGACTTCATATGCAAATAGTTTCTGGCTGGTCAAAAGCCTCTCAAGTGAAATGCATTTGCCTTCTGTTTTTTCTACTTTTGAGGGTCATTTTTCCTGCTTTTCTATGTCCTTTATTATCCTGCATATCCCGTATCGCGGGGTGAGTAGAAAAAATGAATCTGGCTCCGAGAACCTTCTGACTAGGAGATACAGGACATACATGAATAATGGAGGCTGAAAAATGGCGTAGCATGGCGTAGCATGCCGTAGCTGAAGCGATGACAACTATAGAAAATATTATAAGGATATGCGACCATAAAGCAAAAGGAGAACAACGAGCAAGGACCAAGACAAATAAAAGAGAAATCGTTTATTGCAAAAGAGCCCATAAATTGATTTTTTCAAATAAAAATAAAATATCGACACACGAGCTAAGGACGAACAGGGGTGAACAGGGGGGAACAGGGAACAGGACCCAAGTCAGACAGATAAAATAAGCCATCTACCATAAGGAGCCAGGAGTGGGTGGGGGCTCTAAGGATGTATAGGAAGGACATGTATGGGAGGGGGAGATGCTGGCAAGATACACGACTCGGTAGCCTGCTGCTTGCGGTCCAAAAAGAAGCCGCCTCCAAGACGCCAAAGAAAAATACGACGAAAGAGCAAAAGATAGTTATACCAAAAAAAAAGGAAAAAAAAAATAAATTTTAGAGAGAGAGAAGCATTGTCCTCGGCGGTTTTGTCGTCATCGTCATCGTCCTTTTTGTACATCTCCATCTCTATCTCTATCTCTATTTCTTTTCTTTGGTTTCGTTTTTTTGGCCAAGGTACCATTTCCTATTTAAGTTAAAAACTATTAGGACCAAAAACCACCCACTGCCACAGTACATAAATTAAGTGGAGCGCCGGGAGGGGGCGTAAAAAATGGAGTTCTAGTCCGTTGCGAGGGTTGGATGAAATTTTATTAAAAACTATGGCTCTACGGCTCTTTAATAAAGACGCTGAGGGGAGGCTGGAAGACGAGGCGCAGACCATAAATAAAGGACATACAGACGGCATTTATCTAGCCCGCAGAAAACAGGAACAGAAACAGGAACAGAAATGGAAGAATATTCCAAAAAGGAGCAAGGATATTATATAACAACGATATTTGATGCATTTTTAGACATTTTTGGGGAGAAGAAGGAATGGAACTGCGAGTCCTTTCTCTAGAAGTAGCATGTTTAGTTTCCAAGACTCTGCAGGACCTCTCGAACGATCACAAGTATTGGCTCCATTGTTTTTGCCACAAATTTCCCCGCAACTCTAATCCAAAAGGATTAGCTCTGCGGCCCGCGAAGGGGTCCTGCCAAGGACTCGCTACATAAATCAATTTGGCCATTTATTTAGCGGCAGGCAGGAGGCAGCAGGCGACATTTGCATTTGCTTATTAAAAGGGATTGGGATTGGGAAGGAAATCTGGGATAGGAAATCCTAGGAAAGGGAAAAGGACGAGACAGACAAAAGGACGAGACGGTGCTGGCGAAGCAGCAGTCGTGACAAATATATTTCACAATTTTAATTGGCCAACAAACTTGAAGTTTTGAAGTTGGCGAAGAAACTAACTGAACTGAAGTTGGGGCTAAAAACTTGATTCCTTTTCTTTATTTGCCGGCTGGCTCTTCATTTCTGGAGTCTCTGCAGTCTCTGTGCCGCTTTTCTTTCTTGTTCCTGGCCACTTCATTGTTTTCCCAATACCCTTTATTTCTATCCATCGGGGCATGGTAATTATGGGACAAGGTTTGGTTTCTCCCAACTCTCGAATATTTTAATCAAAAAGTTGGCCAAAAGGCAACAACTGAAACTAAAACTAAAATCAATTAAAAACATTTAAGAGGGAATAAATTTAATTAAGCGCAGTTTAAGGCCACATCGTTTCGACCGCCATTCGAGTGTATTTAAAAGTTCCAACTTGGCCTAAACTTTCCCAACTACCAACTACCGACTACCAGCTAGTGTGTGTTTTGTTTTCTCGTCCTGCCAAAGGAAAACTTTTCAATCCAAAAGGCAGGTTGGCTAAATTAAAAAGAGTGCGTGAGAGCAAAGTGAAGTGAAGTGAAGTGGAAGGATAAAGGAGGCAGATCCTGGATCCTGAATCTGGAGATTCATGAGCAGCAGTTTCCAGCCTGGTCTGGCCATAAACTTTATCACCGCAGAGCGACGGAGAGAGACGAAGAGAAGGGCAGGAAAGAATCTGCCAGCAGCTGCCAGGATGCGAGGATGCCAGGATGGCAGGTCCTGGTTACACTGGCTTTCTGATATTCTGGCTTACTGGCAATCATACATTCATATTCTCATGTTTATTTAACGATGCTTTTTACGCTGCACGAGGCGGCGCAAAATGCAAAAAGGATTAAAAGTGAGGCCAGCCAGTGAGTATCCTGTTCAAGGCTCATCCCCATTCAGCAGATCCTTCAAGTGGCGTGAAATTTGGCACTTTGAGTGGCGTTTCTCGGTCTTTACGTTGAACTTTTAACTAAACCAAAAAGTACTTGTGTGCGCGCTTGCTAAAATATTAAAAAACATCTTTTACTTTTGGCTCATCAAATGTCAGAGCCGTCAGGCGTTGAATCCTGCACAAGTATGTCCTTTTTTTTGTTACACTTTACAAAATTACATCCAGTTTTTTTGCTAGATTTTGTGGTTTGTGGTTTTAATTATATTTCTGTATCCTTTCCACCTTTCTCCTTTTGGTTTGGTTTTTATTTATTTCTCTGCGTGTCCTTTTATCCTTGTATCCTTTTTGTTGTTGTTGTATTGGCCAATTACGTGGGACAAAAGCAAACGGAACGAGTGTCAATTGGTGACGCAGAAAGCAAAAGATAAAGAATGCAGTTGAACAGATATAGATACAGATACAGATACAGGACACGGGATACAGGATACAGAGACAGGATGCAGGATACAGAAACATCTACAGCTACATATATATCCAGTTGCGGCACGCGGATAAAGTTGCAGATTCAGATACAGCTACAGGATACAGGACACGGGACAGAGAGTGCAAATGCAACTGCCAGATGCGACTCGTATATCCTTTTTTTTAATAACACAAATTGCGCGTCGAGGAGAGAAAGGAATTATTATTGAAATATTTACAAGGCACAAACACAATTGATATCTCACTCGGCAGTAGGTGGGATGTCCTTTGGGCTCCTCGTTGGTCCCTGGTCCCGGCTCTGGTCCTGGCTCCTTTGGCACCTGCTCTGCTTTTTTGTGCCTCCTTCAGAACGAGATGACATAATTTATGGGCCGTCGCCGTCGTCCTGCGGCCAAAATAAAGTGGAATGGGATTTCGGCAGAAAAAAAGGGAAGGAAACGGAGGGAAAGGGAAACAAGTATCCTTACGAGGTCTCCTCCTGGCCAATTAAAACGCAAAACTAATTAGATGAATTCTGTGTGATTTCCGTATAATTAAATTGCCCATTTGAGTAGAGACCGAGTGCCAGGATGCCAGAGTGCCAGCGAGTCGAGTCGTGGCTATTCAACTGATTTGTGGACAAGAGTTTGAGTGGCCAACTTAAGGAATATAAATTATGCGCTCTTGAAAGCCACTGAGAAAATTAAGTGGCTTAATTAGGCAATTCTATTACAGGGCAGTCCTCTTTAAAGGTCCTGCAATAAATTTTCAAATGATAGGAAGCCTTCCGAAAGGGATTCTAGCTTCATATTTTAATAGAGAATCGATCGACGATTCTTTTAAGGTATTTTTCTTAAGAATCGGATGATAATTGGCAAAGATATAGCCATTCCAGTGGGCCATATCCCATTTTTCACATTTTTCACATTTTTCACATTTTTCGAAGGGGACCCCCTGGAAAATTTTGAAAAAATTCGAAAAAATTATCGATGTCGATATTTTGATGCAGATCGATAGAGAATCGATTTACCAATCGATAAAGGTATTCCTCTCAAGAATCGGATGAGAATTGACAAAGATATAGCCATTCCAGAGGGCCATATCCCATTTTTCACATTTTTTGAAGGGGACCCCCTGGAAAATTTTGAAAAAATTCGAAAAAATTATCGATGTCGATATTTTGATGCAGATCGATAGAGAATCGATTTACCAATCGAAAAAGGTATTCCTTTCAAGAATCGGATGAGAATTGGCAAAGATATAACCATTCCAGAGGGCCATATCCCATTTTTCACATTTTTCACATTTTTCCAAGGGGACCCCCTGGAAAATTTTGAAAAAATTCGAAAAAATTATCAATGTCGATATTTTGATGCAGATCGATAGAGAATCGATTTACCAATCGATAATGGTATTCCTCTCAAGAATCGGATGAGAATTGGCAAAGATATAGCCATTCCAGTGGGCCATATCCCATTTTTCGCATTTTTCACATTTTTCAAAGGGGACGCCCTGGAAAATTTTGAAAAATTCGAAAAAATTATCAATGTCGATATTTTGATGCAGATCGATAGAGAATCGATTTACCAATCGATAAAGGTATTCCTCTCAAGAATCGGATGAGAATTGGCAAAGATATAGCCATTCCAGAGGGCCATATCCCATTTTTCACATTTTTCACATTTTTCGAAGGGGACCCCCTGGAAAATTTTGAAAAATTCGAAAAAATTATCGATGTCGATATTTTGATGCAGATCGATAGAGAATCGATTTACCAATCGATAAAGGTATTCCTCTCAAGAATCGGATGAGAATTGGAAAAGATATAGCCATTCCAGTGGGCCATATCCCATTTTTCACATTTTTTGAAGGGGACCCCCTGAAAAATTTTGAAAAAATTCGAAAAAAATTATTGATGTCGATATTTTGATGCAGATCGATAGAGAATCGATTTACCAATCGAAAAAGGTATTCCTTTCAAGAATCGGATGAGAATTGGCAAAGATATAGCCATTCCAGTGGGCCATATCCCATTTTTCACATTTTTCACATTTTTCGAAGGGGACCCCCTGGAAAATTTTGAAAAAATTCGAAAAAATTATCGATGTCGATATTTTGATGCAGATCGATAGAGAATCGATTTACCAATCGATAAAGGTATTCCTCTCAAGAATCGGATGAGAATTGGAAAAGATATAGCCATTCCAGTGGGCCATATCCCATTTTTCACATTTTTTGAAGGGGACCCCCTGGAAAATTTTGAAAAAATTCGAAAAAATTATCGATGTCGATATTTTGATGCAGATCGATAGAGAATCGATTTACCAATCGATAATGGTATTCCTCTCAAGAATCGGATGAGAATTGGCAAAGATATAGCCATTCCAGTGGGCCATATCCCATTTTTCACATTTTTCACATTTTTCGAAGGGGACCCCCTGGAAAATTTTGAAAAAATTCGAAAAAATTATCGATGTCGATATTTTGATGCAGATCGATAGAGAATCGATTTACCAATCGAAAAAGGTATTCCTCTCAAGAATCGGATGAGAATTGGAAAAGATATAGCCATTCCAGTGGGCCATATCCCATTTTTCACAATTTCACATTTTTTGAAGGGGACCCCCTGGAAAATTTTGAAAAAATTCGAAAAAATTATCGATGTCAATATTTTGATGCAGATCGATAGAGAATCGATTTACCAATCGATAAAGGTATTCCTCTCAAGAATCGGATGAGAATTGGAAAAGATATAGCCATTCCAGTGGGCCATATCCCATTTTTCACAATTTCACATTTTTTGAAGGGGACCCCCTGGAAAATTTTGAAAAAATTCGAAAAAATTATCGATGTCGATATTTTGATGCAGATCGATAGAGAATCGATTTACCAATCGATAAAGGTATTCCTCTCAAGAATCGGATGAGAATTGGAAAAGATATAGCCATTCCAGTGGGCCATATCCCATTTTTCACAATTTCACATTTTTTGAAAATTATCGATGTCGATATTTTGATGCAGATCGATAGAGAATCGATTTACCAATCGATAAAGGTATTCCTCTCAAGAATCGGATGAGAATTGGCAAAGATTTAGAGCTCTATCTCTGGGTATGGGAAGCTTAGATTCCAGACCAGAGTCCTTGCATTTATTTGCGGAGCTGGGAAATGTTTTACAACATTTATAACATGCTAACTATATATAATACACGGACGTTTAAGTTTACGGTACTTAACGTAATTTCATTCTTTATTTCCCCCAGAGCAGGGGTTGGGGTTGAAAAGGTTAGGGGTGGCGTGTCTGGCTGAGTGGAGAGAGTTCTGGGGGGGGCAGGTCATGGTGATGGGGAGCCCTCTAGTTGAGCCAAAGATAAATAAGCAAATAGGCAAATAAATCTTCATTTCAACTTCTTGTGAGGCTTTCTTAACTTTTTCCAGGACCTCCTTCCCAGCTCCCGATTTTTCACTCACTTCCTCTTGTCTTTTAAGTTTCTCGGTTTTTTTCTTTTGGGTTTCTTGGGTGCTGCTGCTTTTGCTTCTTAGCCAATTCAAAATTTTCCAACTTACGCTAGTAAATTGTTCGGGTAACATGCACTTAAGTATGCCAGGACGAAGGACCTCGTCTGCTCTTTTCTCACAGCTTTTGGAAACCCGCAGCTGGAACATGTGTACTCCTACAATGCCTCTGCTTCTGTCTCTTTGCTCTTGCCATTAAAAGTTGAGCCCTGCAGGGCGAAAGTTTTGCCCAAAAACGCTTAGCCCTGCTAACCAGACATCGCACCACCCACAAGCCACCCACCAGGCACTCTCTATCCACCCACTCTTCTTAGCTTTTCATTTTCTTTTTTTTCGGGCCTTCATTGTTCAAGTATTTTCGGTATTTTACTTTCCCAGCGTTCCGTTTTTTATTTTATTTTTTATTCTTAACAAGTCTAATATTTACTTTCTTCTTTGGAATTTCGATTTTTTAAGTATTTTATTATTTATTCAAATTGAGAATCGCAGATTTGGAATTTAAATTAAAACCTTGGCCGTGTTTTTTGATTCATTCTCTGGGGAATTCTTGGTCTATTTCCCACTCCTCTCCTTTCTAGAGTCTCTGTCTACTTTCTCCGCCTTTCTCTTTTGTGTCTGAGCTGCATTGATTTAAATTTATTATGCCTAACGTCAGCAGCGTGGCAAAAATTTGATTACAAACATAAAACTTTATTTGTTTCTCTTAGTTTTCTTCCCATTCTTAGTTTCAGTCTGTTTGTTTGTTTGTCTGTTTCTTGTTTGTTTGTTTGTTTGCTGTTGCTATTGGCAGTTTCATTTCAACAGCTTCTTCCCTTACCTGAGACACTAATTTCATTTGGCAGTCGAGGAGAAGCCTCAACGAATGACTCTAACTTGTCGAATACCCTTTAGTTTTTTGTCTTAATTGCGGGTGTTTTTTCCTGAAACTATTCGAAGGAAAAAGAATCTTGTGGCTGATTCATATTTTGTTTGACAAACTCCTCGTCTAGCTGATGGCATTCTCCTTCCTAATCCTTCTGCCTGGCAAGTCATTCATTCATTCATTCACTTGTACACTTCCTGCATACCTTTGCATATTTTTGCAATTCAGCGGGAAGTTCCACTTCCTTCTCGTTTTCCGCTTTTCCTCTGCCATCCCTGGCATCTCTCTGGCATCTCTCCGACCCTCTTGTGTCCTCGGCTTATGTCAGTAAACTGTAAATATTTAATTAATTTGCATGGATATTTTTTATGCCAGCTAAGTTGAGTTTATTAGTCGCGCTGAGATGACGGTGACGTTGTGAGTTCTCCCGCCTGCTCGTGCCCCAACCTACTCCACTTTTGCAGCTTTTCCAGCTTTTCCGGCTTTTTTCCCATTTCCCATTTCCCGTTTCCTCCTCTGCGGCTCTGCATAATTTACCAAGCTCTTTAAATGCTTCCACGTGTGTGTGTGTGCCACTTTTTCCCTCCCCCTCCAGCTCAAAGCCGAAGAAAACAAATTAACACCAGAGACAGTCTTGCAAAAGGGAACTTTTTTGTTCCAGAAGAACCCAACAGTTTGATAGTGTAGAAAAATATCCAAATAGTGTTTCAATATTAATGTGCACTGTTTTTATCGATTTTGTTATCAATTCCGGGTCTTTCATCTCTATGGGGCTCCTCAAAGTTTTCCTCTAACATCGAGTCCCAGCAAAATTTAGTCAAGGCCCGGCAGCCGAACAGTCCAGTGGCTGCCAGCAGTTTATTTTTATTTATTTTGGAATATTTTATTTAATTCCATTTTTATTTTTTGTGAATTCTCATTTCCTGATATTAATTATTTTAATTCTTTTTTTGAATTCTCCTACAAAACGCGTTGTTCCTTGCACTCACTGCAGAAAACGTGACCACGTTGTTTGATTTCTTATTTTATTTTATTTGATTTGATTATTTTATTAATTTCGCTTTTATCGACTTAAAAGTCATAGTCTTGCTGAGTCTTTATCTCAGATAAATCGAGCTTCAGGCAAGTGTTTCTGATTTCCTCCTTTTATTTATTTAATTTTTTTTTAATCGTTTGCCATCGCCTCTTGCTGACATCCAAGAGGCTGCGATTAAAAAATAAATTATTATAAAATAATAAAATAAATATAGCTCTGAACCTGCTTTCCTGATTTTCTTTATTTTAATCCTTTTGTTTGATTTCTCCTAACGCGTTGATCAATGCACTTTCTGCAGAAGATGTGTCCGCATTATTTTATATCTCATTCGATTTTATTTTTCATTTTAATAATTTATTTATCAATAAGTTGTTCTTCAATAATATTGCCTTCGTAATTCATATTCTTTGGATTTTGGTCTCTGATAAAACCAGCTTCGACGATGAATGAAACATTTTCAAATTGTTGCTCCTGTTTCTGATTTCCTGCTTTTTTTATATATATTTTTTTAATTTAATTAGGCTTTTAATCAGGCTATCCTTTTTTCATTTTCATTTTTTATTTTTTTGATTTCCTCTTTTTTTTTTATTTATATTTAAATCATCTGCCACCGCGTCTTTATTAAAAATAAAAATCTATTTAAAAATTTGAATCTGCTTTCCTTATTCTTCCATCGGCTTCGTATGTGGCTCCTCTTTTTCTTCTCTTCTTTTTTTAAATTTATTTTTTTTTAAATATCTAATTTATCACCATAGTCGTGTCCTCATAATCCTCATTATTATTATTATGATGATGATCTGGTACTGTTGCTTGTTGTTGTTGCTGTTACTGTTAATTACAAAAAAAATGCAAAAGCACGAAAACGCCGCTGTTTACCAAATTAAATGCTACTAATTGGACGAGTTTAGCGTTGCTCCTCGACTGTGTGCTTTGCCACGCCTACATCCCTTAATGCACACACACACCGCCCCCAACCCGGCACAACCCCCCTGGTTATGGCTTTTGACTGCGGCCCATAGGAATTTTTAATGAAAGAAGTTATTAGTATGTATCAGAAGCATCGTTAGCAGCCAAAAATGAAAGTTGAATGGCGGAGGAGGAGGATGATGGCCAGGAGGCAAGGATGATGGTACTTAAAAATGGATGTGTGTTAATGCCTCAGACGGTGATGGTTCAAGAGAAGTACATTATGCACTGTTCAAAAATATCCTTTGTTTTTGAAATAAATCAAACCTGTGTTGAAAAAGAGAGAAACCGTGCAACCGTTTTTATTCCTCACTAAAATATGAAAAACCGGAAATCTGTTGGATGCTTCTAAGCTTCTCGTGCTTTGGTTTCCTTTTTATTATTTCATTGCAACATCCTTGAGTAAATCTTTCCTGTCCAGGCCTAATCCTTTCTCATTGAGAATGAAAAGTAGCAAGCAGGACTCGGTTGTTGTTTTTTCTAAGCTTTATTTATTAAAATTTGTTTCGAGCAGAGAATGCTTTCCCTGCCTATTTATTTAGTCTTTTCTGCTTTTTTCTGGCTTGTTTGTTTCACGGGCAATGAAAATCAGCCACGGGGCGTATGAGTAACATCTGATGAGTCGCTCCACGTTCCACTTTCTACACTATACTTGCCACTTTCATTTTGCCACAAAAACAGAACGGAACGAAACGGAACAGAAAAAAAACAGAGAACACCCACCCACTCGGGGCAAGAGACACAGTTTGGCGGCTTATGTGGGGCATTAAAAGCGCTGACTGCCACTCTGGCTTCTAGCTTCTGGCTTGCAACATTTCCTCGTACTACATACTACTCGGTACTCGTACTTACTACTCGTAACCCCATCAGGGCTTCAAGTATTATTAATAAAACGTTGTCGCATCGTCGAGCGCATGATGTAGCAGCTTAGTGGAAAAGTGGAAAACTGGGCGCTCTATGCCCCGCCGAATGGGAGCAGTGGGCGTGGCCTGACAATGCTTATGGAACAGCGAGCAGCGCAGCAGCGGCACAGCGAACATTTGCAACAAAACAAAATCCGGAAACCACGACAACGACCAACAAATAAATACAAATAGAAAGAAAAAATATATATAGAAAGACTGGCAAGAAATGCAGGGAAGAATGAAAAGAAAAGCTGGGTTAATAGGTCTCATCCCATATATGGAAAAAGGTCCAACTCTCGAAGGGATTGCTCCGAATCACAGCTGGGTAGAGAGTAATTGCAAAATGCATGCGGAAAAACGTAAGGAAATTGCATTGAAAATTCCTGAAAATCAAGAAAAGGTACAAAAAAAGAGGCCAATTTTAAAGGAAAACCTGCAAAGCCTTGCTTGCTGAGGCTTTTCTTGCTCGAACGGAAGTGGCTCCCGAAAACATAATTCATATTTCATATGTACAAGCTTCCATATAATTAGTTGCACACAAAAACACACAAAAATAAAAATAAATAATTAAAAAACCTCTCCTCCTCCTGCTCCTGGACCTGGAAAGGAGGCGGAAATAACGCAGTCAAGTGAGCTGGAAAAAAAGGGAAGGAAATGGAAAGTTGTGCTGCTCCGCCACCAAAAACTGTGCAGAATTTAATAAATAAATAAATAGGAAAGCCAGTGTGGCAGAACAGACAATATTTTTGTCAGGCGGCAGTTAATTAAAAATTGTTTTGCCAAAAGCTGGCAAAGCGGGTAAGAGTCCTTGCCAGGACTCGGTAATTATCAATAAATGAAATAAAATAGTCGTGAAACAATATTCCATTTCAAAGAATCACCAAAAACGAGACTAATATCGCATTTAATTTTGAGTTTTCCAAAAATAATCAAAATCCGAAATTTGAAATTCGAAATCAGAAATGATCAGAGTTTTTGGGGAAAATATATTAAATAACAAAATTGATTGGCGAAATCCCGGCAAATAATAAACATAAATCCTTTCATGCGGAAATGAGTTGGCCAAGCGGCTAGTCGGGGTCAGGGTTCAGGGGGCGTGTCGGACTTGTGCCTCATTAATTTAAATTTCACATTTCCCCAAAAACAAATGTGTGTTTTCAGATTTTATGAAATTAATTTCAACTGCAACGGAGTAGCACATTCTGTGGTTATGAATTTATTAAAATCTCTCCGCAAAAACTGCACCAAATGGCAAATTAAGCAGTTTAGTAGCAGATTTATGGGGCCCACTGTACCCTGCCTCTTTATGAAGTTGGCAACATTTCTGGCTAATAAATATCCATATATATATATATTCCGGATGGGAAGATACTTAGATACTCAGATACATAGATATCAAAGCATTTATAGGCATTTCCTTTAATCGCCTGCGAATATTGCGTATACGCCATGTAGGACATTTTTATGGTCGCCAATTATGCCAAGAATTTTATGGATTTCTTTGGTCTCTTTATGATTGGGATTGGGTTTTCGTTACAGATATCTGTAAAGCTTTATAGTTTTCACTTTACTTCACTTGGCTGTCAGTTTGCCTTCACTTTTTGTGCCAATTTCTGTGGAATTTACGTATTATATCCACCGCTCGGGGTCGCCGCTGCCCATTTTCATTCCCAACCTGACATGTAAGCATTTTTTTTCGGGGTTTCGACGTATTTTTCCCCGTGAAATTTGCGCCAAACAGTTGGCCGTCATAAATTTCATTTGTCTGTTCATTGTTTTTTGTTTTGGCGTTTGGAAATCAACGCATCAAAAAGATTGCTCGATGCAGATGCACTTTTTGTGAATACCCTTTATGAAGTTTTCAGATGTTTTCAGATTCAAGAAGTACCTGGTATTAGGTAGTTTTTAAAGAGAAATAGAGTAAAAAATATCTCTATATTATTATTTTTTTTTTCTCAGACCGAACTGCAACCCAAAACTAAAAACAAATCTCAGTTGTTTTCGTGTGGCTGCGTTTTTGGCTGGCTTTGTTTTAGCAAGAGTTGTGTTGCTTTTGCCTTTTGCCATTTGTATGCTTTGTTTCTTTTCGGGCTTGTTTATCTGTGTATTTATTTAGCATTTTCCGTGTTGTTTACTGGCCAAATAAACTTTTCCACACATCATTAGCTGGGAAATGGCAATCAATGCCAGACGCGGGACAACATCGCAGCCCATTCTACGGATTCTACCCTCCTTGACGATTCTCTGATTTTTGTGATTTTCCGATTATGAGGCGGCTCCTGGGGTGTGTGTGTGTGTGATTTTTGTGGTGTGCTAATTTGTTGCATTGTTGCAAGGAGGCAGGCAGAATGGAAAACGTGCCAAGTGCTGGACAGAAAAGTACATTGCACGATCAAGTGAGCAACTTCATAATGGTCGTTTTTAGGCCACTGACTCTACGAGATGGCTTTCCGTCTGACAATTGGTCGGGGACCTGTGAAAGGCTCCTTTTCGGGGGATGTGGGCGTTGATAAATTCCCTGTTATTGGTCACGTACAGCCAGGCTGGCAAAAAAACACAAAACACGGCTGACTTGTGTGCACTTTTCTAAAGAAATTATTAAGTGAACGTTGTCAAGTGCTATTTATTTTGTATTAATGATGGGAGGGATATCGATGGGATATTCAGATTGGAATTAAAATTAAGGTTCCCGCGACTAATAAATTAGTCTCTGAAGAGGGAGTCTCCTTTTTTTTATTTTATTTCAATTAACTGAATAACTATATTTGTCTTTGAGCGGAGGAGTCGGAAAAAAAGCACAAAATAGAGTTGCCTCCAGCTGATAATTTTCCCTTAAACGTTCCCTAATTGATTTATGGCCCTGAAACGCACTGTAGTCGCCATAGAGAGCCAGCCAGCAAATCAAATTTGTTTGTGGCTGGTTACATTATTATGCGTATTATTATCATTAGCTCAAGTCCTTCCTTCCTTTCGTCCTTCCGTGCCTCCTTGAGTCCCTCCTCCACTCCATAATTCCATTTTCCTTCACGACATTTTCCTGTATACACTGTAGCCTGCGTTTTTTTCTGGTTTTTACGACCCAAAGTCGTAAAGGCAAATACCAAAACCAGAATCAGAGTCAGAGTCAGAACCAGAACTAGGGCCAAAGGACATGCTAGGGGTTGGGGCGGAGGACTACATCCTGCGGCGGTGTTAATGCGATCTTGGTCCACGTTTATGGCATTGCTTAAAGCCTCAAGAAATCAGTGGCCAGTCGTTGTCAAGGCATCACCCGAAAATATCTCTGTAGCTCTGTATCTGTCTATTGGGGCAGTCAAGCGTTTACAAATTCAATTTAATGGCTCGTATAATGCCCGTTTACGATCCCTTCAATATTATGCTAGAGCACAAGTTAATTATGTTGAACGTTAAATAAACATCAATTAAAAAGTTGCTCGGGACTCGGGACTCGGCTCGGGACTGTTTTCTTTTTACTGTCGATTGATGTCTTTATGCTTATGTACGAGTACGAGGAGTTGCCATGCCAAAAAGCATATTTCGTGCATTTTAAAGACAAACAATAAATGAAAGCTACTCTCTGGCAGGGTATTCTACACAGAAAGGGTAAGGGTAAGGCTGGGAAGGGAAAAAGTCGGAAAAAGTCGGAAAAAAGTCGGAAAATGGCCACCAAGCACGACAATAAATATTCATAGCCGAGACGGAATCGTAAAACAAATCAAAAGTCATCAAAAAGTGCACTTTGCTCTAATTTCTCCTGCGCCGATGTCGATGTCGATGTCGCTGTCGTCTCATGGTATTTTCTTTTCCTTAATTTTACTATTTTTTCGGTTGTTTTTTCGTCCTGGCTGCCCTGTCCTGGCGCTCCTGACAAGTCATGCCATCCAACCGAGCTACAAATTAGTCAAGTCGAGGTTTGAAATACTCTGAGGAAAGTATTAGCCTTTTTTTTATAGATTTAAGAAAGAGAAATTGTAGATTCTATCTCTAGAATAGACTCCCCCAATCAGAGACCTTTTCTACCTCTAAAATAAAATTGAAATACCCTTTCAAAGGGTATAAATCACGGAAAAAAAAGGGCAAAACCCAGCAGGAGCAACAATCAGCATGGCAACAACTGCTCCAAGTCAAACTTATTAATAAACGTTATGACGAAAATAACAACAACTGCACATTTATATACAGATATCCTTGTATATGTTTATGCAGAAATGTAGCCGGTAAATAGAGTCCTTGCCAGGCTTCTAGGTTCTGCTTCTGTTGGCCAACAAATTGGCAAAGTTGGAACAAAAACGAAGCGAATCGAAATGAAACGAAACGGACCGAAAGGCAGTGACAACAAGAGGACTACCCGGAACAAGGACCAACACGGCACAGCACGGCCATTGGGGCGGCATAATTGCAAAACTGTTTTCATAAAACTAAACTAGCAACCTGCAATCTGAGAAAGCAAACAAGCACCAAGCTAGGGGACAAAAAAGCAGAAAGGCATGAAGGCATGCTTGGAGGAACAAGATTCTAGGATATGCCAAAGGACATGGTCTTTAAAGTGATTACAATTAATATTTAGGAGAAACACTAGTTATCTTTTTACAAATTATAGAGTTTACAGTCTTGACTATCCTTTTTTCTCCTGCAAAAAGTCCTAGACATTGACACCCAGGACAATTAGCATTTTGTGTCTCTGAGTCCTTTTTGGGGGAATCTCGGGAACCGATTCGTGACATTTGGCTCTGTTTATGCCCCGTTTTATAGCAACATTTGTGGCAATTATAAGCGCAGATTTCTCTCGTTTTACAGAGGAAAGGGTTTCGAGGCGGAAAGGGTTTCCAGGACGAGCAAGGACTTGATTTCATCATCATTTTATGGGCCCCGCGGCGTGTAAACAGTTTACAATTTACAATTTACATTTGATGCGATGCCCAGCTGCTGTTTTCTCTCGCTCCAAGGATACGCATGTCCTGTCAACGGGTCTACCAGTCCACCAGTCCACCAGTATATATGAAAATGAAATTAGTTTTGTCATAAAATATTCATTAGTGCCCGATTCCTATTGTAATTTGCATTAATTGAATTGTTTGTTAAATTGGAAAATTCTCGCCACCATTTCCCCAGCACTTTCCCAGCACAGCCATCATCATTATAAATTGTGCTTAGTTTTCACGCCCCTCGCTTGACGACGTCCAATAACGATTCCCCGCAACAAGGACAATAACAATAATAATAAAATGAATTAAATATGACCCGAATCCCAATCCCAATCCCAGTCCGAATCCCAATCCGAAACCGCATTGTGATTAAAAAGCTCAAACAATTGTCGCACGTGCGTCCATCTCGGAAACAATGCCAAAAATCTCACACTCGACCGCAAATTGAATTTAAAATGAGATCTGTGTAGGTACAGTGTGTTTCAGGAGTGTAAAGTACAAAGGAAAACGCATTCTGCCTTATATTAATTGAATATTTCTCACAAGAATGTCCTTACTCCGATTTAACATGAAATTTCTTCTCTTCCTTCCAGGTAAGTCGTTCAACGTGAAATCTCTCCCCCCGGAACATCATC
The DNA here is from genome assembly GCA_018150545.1 of Drosophila ercepeae. Classification (NCBI taxonomy): domain Eukaryota; kingdom Metazoa; phylum Arthropoda; class Insecta; order Diptera; family Drosophilidae; genus Drosophila; species Drosophila ercepeae. Next base: position 9,953,529 of record JAECWL010000197.1, on the reverse strand, counting down.
AATTTATGCGGTTATGCGCCCAAAATGTAATGATGTGTATGTAAGTGAAAGGACGATTTTCTTATTGATTAAATTACACACACATGAGGAGGCAGCCAGGATTATACAAGGCTGGCTCCCCTTTGGGCGATAAATTTCCCACAAAAAAAAAAGGGACAGACAACAAATCGAAATCGAAATCTATATTCTATATATCTGTAAATGCGATTTGGGCTTCGATTTGGTTATTATACTTTGATGGCCATTGAATTTTTTTCCCATATAAATCGCATATAATTCGACCTTGATTCAATTGCATAAACGATCCGATTCGGCATTACTACACCCCATCAAGGGGATTACTGGAAGCGATAGTTAATTTCCAATAAACGCGAAGGATTCTGGCCATAAACTAGATAATCCAGCTGGAAGTGCCATCAAAGTTGTTAAACTCAAAAACATGTGGGGTTTCTCTGTAGAGAGGAAAGGATATTTTAAGGATCTCTTAAAGGGAAGCAGTTTTGCTGAAAAAAAAGACAGAATGGCATCTTCCCCAATATTAATCTCGCAATTCGTTATGGACACGATTCCAGGACCACGACCAGGACCAGGACCGCCACTTAATTAATCCTGTCACACATTGCTAGGCATTCCTGCCTCTCTCTTTCTTTCGGCTATACAGCCATCTCTTTCGGGAGTGTGTAGGCGGTGGGGGCGTGTTCACCTTCCTTGACCGCATGCGGTGCTTAAATTTTATGTGTGGCTCACGTAAGTATGCGATGCCATTTGGCCAGGCACGCACACAAATTCCCATGAATCTCCTGGCTGAAGGAGGATTTCGCCAATCCTTCCCCCGCCCCTATAGTCCTTCCCCCCTGTGGGGACACGCCAAATAGTTTTGATGCCCATTTAATAAAATTTTCCATCTATTTTCCTGTCTCCTCGCCGCCTTGCATTCGTTTTGTCATTTATAGCATTTTTTTGTTCGTGTGCCACGCCCCTTGGTGACTGCGGCAACACTTTGCCTGCCACGCCACGCCCCCTTGCCGT